>QEYB01001164.1:0-419026 GCA_017562135.1 Dipylidium caninum
GTACATGGTGTAAGTGCTCTCGACTTCTTTACCCACGCGTGAAGAAAACACCATCCCCCACGTCCTCCCCCTCCTTCCACTCCGTAATTGTATGTAATCCTCATCGAGGAACGCATTCCACCGGCACCTTCATCTACGAGTCACTATCCAACACGCCGACCCTCGCTGAAAATCTTGACCAACGCCTGAACCTTGTAAAAGACTAACTCATTAGAGACAACTTATTCCTTGGCGCAGAATTGTCGATTGTGGGTGATGTCTAATTCCCCTTCTCGATTCTGGTATACTTCACTAGGTTCAACCCTATCCGTTGCGCGTCCTTCGTGCGGTTCAAGACCCCCTGCCCTATCCTCCACACTCTCAGAGCAGAGGAGGGCGGCAACCTGCACGTTGTCGGAGATCGATCAGTTGTAAGAGGAATGATGCGTAAGCACTCTACTATCCTTCGTTACTGGGGCGACGCAGTTGACAAACATGCGAACCCTTTGGTCTTCCGCTGGAGTGAAAAGATGGTATTAAATCAGAACTTCAAGGAGGTCGAGCCTCTTTGGACGGACTTGCGGCAAATTTCACTACACCTGTGCATACCGAGCAAGTTATTCATGAGTTTCTGTTATCTCAATTCGTGGGCCTTCAGATGACTGCGTGTACAACTGCTCAATCCGCATGGAACAGAATCCCCCAAAATCTTCGTGCAAAATTTAAAAGACGAGAACGAGGACAAGGCGCGACTGCAATGACAGACTGTCATGTCACCTACCTAAAGCGCGGAGTAAGGCCTGCTCTTTTGCGGTCACTTTGATGAGACACAGAACTCGGTGAACAAGGCACTAGCGACACAATCTGTCAGGCACTCGCTACTTTCAGATTCCGACAAAATAACTTAATCTGAAATTAGAATTTGCCTTAAAAACTCGAGAAATTCACAGATAGTATTCAAGGTGATAAAGAGTTAGAAAAGAGAAGTCAAAAGCGATAGCACCTAGAAACCACAAGCAGATAGTTAGCATAGGAAAGTGATCATGTACCAGCGGGTAATGGGAGGTGACGGGTGATGTGAGAGAGACAGGGCTATCGGGTGCGGGGGCGAGTTCAGACCAGTGAACATGCCGCCGACCAGCATTTGGTGACCATCTGCGCCCTAAAAACGTTCTATTGTGAAGTGTTCCGCACGAGAATTGTAAACTGGACTATGCGCGAAGAGAGTGCGAATAGGCGGCGTGCTCTGTGGACTGAAAATTAAACGCGAACAAATCATCCGTTGGGTGCTGGGCAACAAAGCCGACCACTCACATATATTCGTAACCCCAAACTTTTATCTTTTATTTCTTCTGACTCAATTAATCAATTTACATTCAGACACGGCATGGTTCCCACCCGCAAGATACTCGTGACACACGCATACCGTCATAGTCGCAGCTTGGTCAACCATAGGTTCAAGTCGCCTTTGTTACGTACAGACACCTATTCCATGCTTTTTATGCCTACTGTGCCCCTAAATAGCTCGGGAGGGCGTCTCCAGCGTGAGTTGTATCTAAGCAAGCTAAAGCAGATCGAGACTGCATGAAAGAAATGTCTCAATATAGGGCACCACAAGTCTTGGTGATTTGTTATGCTCGCGGTTTCACCACAGTCTGTGACGCCAACCTGTCTTGCTTCTGACTGGCCTCGATCACTTTCGACGAAGACGAGCATCTCTCCTTAATTTTCTAGCTGCAAACGACGTTAAAGCATCTCGGTGTCAACGGTCTAGTCTTTGCATTGTGTCTCCCAGCATGGAAGCGTTGCCAGCTCGAAATGTTGACTTACTGGGGACGAGCTACGCAACAGCGGGTGTAGGCGGATAGGGTCCAAAATGGAGACGATAAGGAGCCCAATGGCTAAATGCCATAAATGATGTCCACTGCGAAAGTCGTCAAGAAGGAGACAAGCCAAACTGACTACAATAGGCTAGAGTTAAGTAGAAGAAATTTCAATTACACTAAATTGAAGTTAAATCGTACATCAAAACAAGAAATAAATAATTCTGACTAGCCTCACGTAATGCATGAGAGGGATATGAGTTAACGCCCGCTTTTTATCATTCCGCTGCTGTAGGCGTACAAGTTTCAGGGGCGCAGCGATAGGATGCAAGAAATAGAATTGGTTGAAATTAAGAATTTATCTTCATACAGATCACCCGTGGCGCCCCCGGCGGGGGTGCTGCATAAAACCGCCATTCACTACTTTCCACAAACCTCATCTTCTAGAGTAGTTTGCATTCTGCTGAGACCCATTTGGACAGTGAAATATGTGTTGTTGATGCGAGGAACCATGTTAAGTCTGCAGCAACCGAATCACGTGGAACATTTCGGAAAGTTGGGCGATCTTGACAAATCTACGATGGACACCCCACCCAATTAGGGAACAAAAACATGACGGGAAAAATTTACCATTTTGAAAAGCAGACTCTGGTCTGACATCAGTTCTAACTTCTTCTTCTCTAAGCCTATCAGTATAGCCAAAATATCTACTTGAAGAGAGTCGGTGCACCCTACTCATTAGACAGCTTGCCCAGAGCTGAAGAATTTACTCCTGAGGAGAATATAACTCTTTATACCATTATTCAGTATTAACTCTTTGACTTCCTAGGTCCGGCCCCACAAAATGATAATAGGTGCTCCGACCTAAACTGAGTACTATACATCATATATACATCGGTTATGGATTGCCTTTCTACTATAAGGTGCAAGCTCCTTATTCCAACTCCCTCGCGCCAAACATTATCTCGGCATGTCGAGAAATGCAGTGAATGCGCCAATACTATGTCACCAAGTCTTTACTTCTCACTCTACCCTTCAGAGATCGAGAACCCGTTTTACTTCACACTATTCTGTTATCACTGCAGGACTGCCCACATTTTCCACTAGTATACTCCAGCGTTCTTTCATGGTGCCTTTAGCCTTTTCACCGCGATTTTAAGGCCCGATGAGGACCCTATGTTAGTGTGTGGAGCTTAATTTTTTGTTTGACCAGCCGGGAGGCTCTTTCACCAACACGGTGATGCTTCTATCCCTGCTACTCTCCCCCTAACTTAGACTTTGTTGAAAGATAAAGACCTCTTATCTTAGCTGATCACTAGCTATGGTCATGCTCGCTCGTAACCTGTTCATTCACTTTTCACGCTAGGCCACCTATGCTCAGGCCGTCTGCCCCTCGTACCTACGTCAGTCGGAATATTCGACCTGCACATCAACCCGGCATCTGCAACGACGGCCCCAGGGACGCAGCAGGACTCGGGGGAAATATGAGGGTCTGACAAGAACCACACACTCACCCGTACTCTATCGTCGGCCTTATCCTTCCACATTTGAAGGCTGCGGACCAACAGGTTGTTGGTGTGAAATTGACGATCGGACGGGGGGGACATGGGCCACCACACGGCGAAAGCCCTGTCACATATGTTGGACCTCCCAGGGCTAATACTACGCGCACAGACAGTTCTATATCAGCGAGTCAAAGCGACAAACTCGACCCACATTGAGACATGTATTATGGACGATAGACTGCCAGATTGTTTTGATAAGAATTCACATGTTCAGCCGGTCCGTTTCGTGCAAAAGTGGGATCAGGAGTGCCTCCGCACCCTGTTGGAGTCTCGCAGTTGTGGGCGAGTGTGCTTAGTAGTTGCACGGTTAAATTTGTGCGCATAATCTGTGCGGTAGATTCAGTGTGCCATAATGTGGGCCCTATCATCCAATCTTTTGATGTCTCAGTCGCCCCCATGTCTGCCTCCGCAAACCACCACACAACAATATCGTGAGTTCCTCGGCGTCCTTGGCCTACCTGTCTCTCTACACATTTCCCCTTCTTTCTCTCCTAGCTGACGAGTTTCGCCTCTTCAACCAAATTATGCACTATCTTCAACCTGACGCTTACTCTCCCCAAACTTTTCATCGGCTCTCTACTCGAGGATTCACATTGGATGACGTGCTGGAACCTGGAGCAAGCCATGAGCGGTTTGGCGAACCTATCAAACCGCCTTAGGGCATTCTGAAGTACCGCATTGAAAGAAGATGCTTTCTTCCGTTTTTTTAGATCAAGATAAGACAAGGTAGTTAGCGTACCCCATTTATTACTTCTCAAGCATGTTCTTCGGTTCTTCCGATATAGTTAGAGAAATCACATTTCTTCAGTCTCAATATGAGTACACCCGAGGTGACGAAGCCATTAATTACCTTGTCGCGTTCGGTAAACCGGGACATAAATCAGCAGCTAAAGCAGGTTGTCCAGAATGCTCGTATACTTTCAGATCGGCGGAGCAAGCTCTGAGACTGTCAGCCCTGTCATAGCTAGACAGGAGCCTCAAGAGCGACGTCCACTTGATCAGTGGAGGTGGTTGGCCCAGACTAGGCCACATAATATCAAACTGTCATTTTGATCGTGGCCATGTTGTGTACGCTCCAAGAAATTATGAAGAACATTCGCTTCATTCCAACAAAGGTCCATCAAGTTTCATGCATGTTAAGAGGTCTGTGGCCCGTTGTTCTCCGTGCACGCCATACGATTCCGATAGAGCTGTTCTACGTAGTGCGTTACTTGTATACAACAAACTCGTATCCTGCATGGGACTACCAGTTACGCATACCTCAGGAGCTAAGGTCACTCTCGAAAAGTGAGGTAGGCATATAAGAGGCTGAATCTCGACTGCAGCTTAGAGTCACTCACCAACCATGGCGAGCTACATCTGTAAGCAACTTGTCTCCTCACACTTTAAGCAAACTATCAAGCATAGTCGTATATTCCTCCTCGATAAGAGCAGTACGCTGCCACACTACAATTGCTAAACCATGTCCGCGCGGGCATCCTCTTGGCTTCTACTGCTCAGCATCGATACTATTAACTCTACTCCCTATCACTCACCTTCTTGCTGATCTATATCTATTCTTACGCAAAACGCAGGCAAGTATGAAACTCGTTAATGACAGTCATTGAGTCGAGATAAAATGTTAAGCGCCCAGTACCCCGGTGGGCACCGCCAGCAAAACCATCTATGTCTCTTACTACTATGAATCGGACACGAAGTGGATCATTGTGAAGCCTTAGTGCAATGCGCGCATAGTACAAGTGTAAGAGGGTGTGGTATGCGTTTGGTGTTCTTCCCTTTCTCGATTCATTTACTCATGCTGCGTCGTCACGTCAAGCATGCTGAATGCAAGACCCGGCAAAAAAAACTCTTAAATCTCAATTAACTAGTGGCAGAATTATGTTCATAAAGTTGATTCAACGAGGTACTTTAGGGCTCAAGTATATCAAGCATTTCCATTGCAATAAACAAGACGCAATGCCCACACACAAGATACCGGAGCCTATTTGTATCTAGCGAACTGTCTTTTTAACTCCGCCTGGGCTTATAATTTCACAGAAAAATAAAACAAAAGAAATCGAGGGACTCGTCCGAACAGATATATCCCACAGCCTAGTCCGATACTCCGAGCCATTCATTTCAATTTTAGACAGCTTTCCAGAGGCGTTTCAGGTCCATGATTTTCTTAGTATCTTGTCAGGTGCCACACAAATAATGCACGCTAAAATTGTCTAAATGTTGAGATTAAATGTGTAATTAGAAGATTAATCGCTTCGATACGTAAATTCTTTTGTATATGCTGTCAAAATCAATAATGCCCGCAATACGTAAAATTCTGGCTTCAACCTGGATAGAAAAACAATAAGCCCGACGAACCTGGCGCGATGACATGGCTCAGTGGAACACAAAAGAAAAAATCAACTTGTCCACTTCTCTCCCATCATAATCGAACGAAAACAAATAACAAGGGCCGTGGAAACAGTAAACTAATGACCAACTTAGAACACAATCGCGTAACCTGAGGCAGAGATCTAGGTAAGGCTGCGATGAAAAGAGAATCAGAAGGAAAAACCACAGGAAATGAGGGAGGCAATCTACAACGATGCAAGACCACGACACCCCTTCATATACTCGCAATAGGTACAGTTTATCGTTTATAAAAAAAGCCCATGAGCCAGAGAAAAAAATTGTCTCATACTGCAGCAGTGTTAGGCATAATAGAGGGCACTTTATAATGCGGCACTAACCTAGGGATGTCATTTCCAATGGAAACGACAACTACAACGCAGTAAGACCGAGTTTGCGCCGCAAGCTGGTGGTTTCTTCATCGAAAGAAAGATATTAGCCAAACGTATTACTGATTCCTAGAGCCAACAACTACTGTAATAATGATGGGGCTTTTAAAAGAATACGTCCTTTAGCACCCTCGGAGTTTGATAAACGAGCTAGTGAAGGGGGAGAGTAACCATCGCGACAGGTGTTGAATGGTAAAATAATTTTGGCAGACGAGCGCATTTCCCAGTTAGACTTATTATCCTTTGAAAAGGCGCAACGGGGATGATACTTGTTTTAAAATAAATATATAGGAACGGGAGCAGCTATAGACACTCCTATTACTAAAGGTTGTCATTTCCCTCATTCAACTAGCATTTGCAGGGAAAGCCAAAATCACAATAAGCCGTTTCGTCTCTCCTTTGGGACGGGAGGTTAGAAGAACCTCTACCGACATTGCCATCAACAAGTCGCTTTCCGTAAGAAGGTTTTATCAGCATTTGGTAACACTTTAACCTCAAGAAATAAAGATTTTCAACTGCGGTTAGATTTTTATCCCAAATAAAAGCATATACCAGAGTTCAGTGGGCATATAAACGAAATGCAAAAAAGTGAAACTCTACGATTTGTCAGCAAATGAATTACCCAATGAATGCTCTTGAAACGTTTACTATTGAGGGCAGGCCGGTATCGATGCTCAAAAAATGGTTAAAGGAAATGGGTAAGTAGGGAGCAGCGAGAGCAGATGATTCAACCGCAAATTTCGGAGCCACCCGAATATTTCTTGCGCAGCACAAGTTAAAACGACCAAAGTGAAATGTGCGAAAAACAAAGGATTATATATCGTATAATAGGCTTTGTAGCCTAACACGAAATGTCTTGACGACGTAGACTATGACCTTCCAACCTGCCATAAAATAACGAACCTTTGTATTTTGGTGAGTTCCAAACGGGTTCATGAAAGATCTGCGTTCTTATTGACATTGATAAGCACCCCAAAAGAGAAGTCAAAAGAAAGCACAAATGACCTCAGGTAGCGTGAATGCTAACATTCCCGTGTTTTTATAATGAGGATTATTTGCCAGTGAAAAGAATCAGATTAGGGACCTTCAAATGTATGGCTAAAATCTGCATCTGTTTACGTTTTTTAGCACCGAAGCTACTCGTGTTATCCAGATACAGAAGAATACTATTCGTGATATTAGCTTTTCAGGCGATAATGCCCCAGAACTGGGTGCTTCGAGAGTTAAAATTCCATTCGCAGTGCAAGTGTTTAGAACAGAGCAGTGAAGTACCCCTACAGACGTGTCATAATCGATTAAAAACACTCAAGTTATAAAACTATTTCCATTAACCTGATTATCGAGAACGTCGTAGCCGAATTCTGAAGCGTATGTCTTTACCAAACCAGCATTGATGGTGAAAGTGACGATTGCATTAACGAAGATATCTGGGACAAGATCTGAGAAGTAAGCAAACGTTGGAACGACTGGCGCAGGAAGACTGAAGATAGATGAAAAGGGGCAAAGTTCACTTCACTGTTCGAACCCCAATGAAATGTGTGATATCTTGAGACACATAAAATACAATCAAGTTGAGGCCAGATACTCCTATCTTTTGTTAAATTTTAGATCATATAAGTGAAGCTTTTAATCCTAACTTAAGGGATATTCATTTTGGAGAAAACGGGCCGCTTTGTAGAGGGATGAAGTAGCAATTAAGAGCATTTTTGAAATAAACAACATATTTCCTCCATGATGAAAATCCATAAACCCAATGTCATTTTGTCTCAGATTTGCAATGACTCCAATAAAAAATGTCTACATGGCGCCACTGCCAATCAAAGTGAGGAGAAACAAAGGAGTGAAGTAACTGTGACACATCGTCTTTTTTACCAATTAGCCTTATCGCATACCTGCTAACCCCGTGGATTATTAGGAAAAACTTTTAGTTCGTCAAGAGGTAATATGACAGATTCAAATTTGAGTCAGCTTATGGAACACTTTGTTATGTAATTTCATATTCGTGGGTCGACTTACGCCTCCGGGAATTGGACCGACAATTACTGACGCCCAACGACTGGAAAAAAGCCAGACAAAATGAAGAGATGGCCGTGCCGAGACTACCTGGGGTAAAAACGCAAGACAAGTTACCTTTAGTTTGAACATACTTCTAAAGGCATATATGCGAATGTAAATAAAAAAAGGGTGTCAAGTGTGCCCTTCAAAAAAACTCCAAAATTCTACGAATGATCATCCATTTTGAGAGAGCAGTGTGCTCAGTAACTTGTTCATATTTTAAATGGCCGTAGAAATAAACTGAAAAAGTTTTTACAAAAAGCTTCCTTTAAATGACAAATTTGGATAACCTTATTCCATGTAACTCATTTAGAAAATAGTAAAACAGGGTAGAAAGGGTTCGAGAGAAAAGGCGAAATCGACTTGCGAACCTCATAATCCAAAACCCTACTCCTACAGTAACCTAGTGGTAAGAACGCAAACTAAGAAAACAAAGGAAGTAAACACAAGAGAAAATAAGAACAAAACATTTATCTCATGCGTTTTGCAATTTTTGGAAGACAAAGTAAACGATTGATAAAGTGCGAGGTTACATATGCGCATTTTGCTAAACATAAGACATTTAACACTGCCTCATGTGGCAAGAGAGATTCAGTGACGCGGTAGGCCATTATAGCTGATGATAAACGCAGACTTACCATAATTAATTCCACGGGTATGGGAAATTTAAACCTTTTTCGGAAGAAGGGGTTAATGAACCACCGGAAGACCTCTAATAGTGTAATGCAAATGACACAGATAACAATTGTGGCGATGTTGGCTTGTGTTATACGTGCACATAGGTTGTAAATATTCTAAAAATTGGATAAAAGATACTCAAACGACCGAATAAGTAGATGGGGGATTTTTTAAGAAATGATCTTGAAAATTACAATGAAAATGTTTCCAGGACCGTATACACGAGGTAATTTTATTCCAAACAAGGAACTAAGTTGACTCGCCACAACATGAAATGCAGATGCACACATGAAGCCACTTATTAGAGGACCAGATAAGTACGTCGCCAGAAATCCGACTTGAAGCAACGCCATGAGAATCTGAGACATTTTTAAACATAAGTGGGTAAAACGATTAAGTTACCTGAAGAATTCCGACACAAAAAGCAAGAGTCAATGACAACTTAAGTCGAAAATCGTACTCTTCAGTTGACATCCCAGTATTATTGCTAGGATGATTTGGAGTGTAATATAAACTGGTTAGACGATTAATGGGAGCAGAGAAAATTAGAGAGGCCAAAGAAAATGTACCTTTAATGGAAAAGAGGTATATTTGCATAGTTTAATAAAATTCTCAGTCAAAATAAATGCAAGAAGTATACCAATTGAGTTATGTCTGGAGGTGGCAAAGAAGAAGTAAGCCAGAACGGGAAAAAAGGACGTATACAGCCCATTGATCGGACGAAGACCAGCTAGTTCGCCATAAGCCATACCTTTATTAAGGGGCGAGACAATAAATGAACGTCGCAAAAACGATTACCTTGGGGCAGATGAAAAAATGCCATGGTCAGGCCGGTAATCACATCAAATGTGAAGCAGTGTAGATTGTAATATAACATCAATGATTTAAAAACCGGAAAGATTTCAAATCCGAACGTTTTGAGCCTCACTTTGCGCAGGTGAGATTTGAATTTGGATAAAGTGAAAGGCGGTTTTGTTACTGCATGGAATTCATCATCAAATTCAAGTTGTGTATAGGTAAGTCTTTTCACACGATATCTAATACGGGTATTGGATTCTGGCTCCACGTTCATTTTAAATTTTGTTAGTTCCGCGAGCTTGAGAAGCAACAAAATTGGTTTGCAACGGAAAGACAGGTCAGATCTTATAAAGACGACACAACGCCGAAATAATTAAAACAAGATGATAAAAGAAGTCCAAAGTCATTATAATAACTAACTTGGTTCTGAAACGGTATACATTACAGATCATAAAAAAAGTTATATAATTTTTAAGCCAAAATTAGTTAAACTTATATTAGAGACTTGTAACGAGGTATCTGGTCCTGTTTAATACAACACAATGAATTTCATTAGAAAAACGAAATCATATGGCCTTGAAGAAATGTTGAGACTTAATTAATAGCATTAAAATCGAAAAACTTACTCACCATCTTTAGTAATCTATTAGTGTCTTCCTTACATTTATCGAGACATAAATCCATAAATGCAGTTCTGTCTGTACAGTCACTGAGGCTTGCCATTAGGGAATCAAAATTCGACATATTATGCACGTAGCTTCTAACTGAAGTACTCATTAAATATTTGATTCGTGAAGCAGAGTAATATTAAGGGAATATAGTGTAACATATTTTCGTGTCTAGCTTTAGCAGCTGTTATGGCCGCCGGGCGGATTTGAATGAGGTAGCACAAAAAGAATATTCCGTATGCCACAACAACAGTAGAGACCTGTCAACTTATGGGGGTCGACAAAGATTCAGAGAGCATAGAGATATTAGTGAAAGACACAAACCATTTTCTGGCCACGATAAAAAAGAAGTTAGGGGCTAAAATTATCAAAACAGTTTATTGCTGAGGGAAAAAGGTAAAAATGTATAAAAAATGAGGAATCCCAGATGGTGCAGGACTTCGCGATGTAAAAATATTGCCATAGTAATGAGATCAATTTGCGTTGAGTGAGTTGGTGAGTGAGAAAGATTTGTGACGACGAAGCATAACGTTCTCTTACTGCGTGCAAGGCTGATTTGGATGAAAGGCCCTCGGGTCCTTAGAGTTTGAGAGAGGTTTGCTGGGGTGCCCACCGCTCGTCGCACACATCGCCTGAGTAGATTTAAGTAGGATTTGTGTTGTTCGCGAAATAGAAGATGAAGGTGGGGAGAGAGAAAGGATCGAGTGAGGTGGCCGGAGGGGACACTGCTTGGCCTCTCCATCAGTGAACTCGAGGTTGTTTGTGCAGAGGCAGTCTGGGTTGAGGTCGCCTGAGCACTGCTGCTGCAGTCGTTCCTCTTCTCCTCCACTTCCTAAGGCGTGGGAGGTCATGGAGTCAGTCGTTGAGAGTCGAAGGAGCTTCTGAATCAGCCACGGAAAAAACGCCCAACCCTTACACACTGTTACCTGTGACCGCTTTGACTACCTTGGCCACGTTGACAGCTTTGACTAGCCTGTCTGGCCCCTCCACTGGAGTGACTCGCTCGCTCCTGCATTGATCGCCCCGCATCAGTATCACCCTCACTGGTGGCGACGGAATGGCTTCGTCACCTTCGGGGTGACTTTGATGAAGAATGTGTCACTGAGACACACGAGTGATGGCGTACGAGTCTACGGCGAAGTGAGAGAAGCTAGGGGATGGTGCACGCAGTTGACGTCACGTGGTTGCGGGTGTCGATGAAAGTTGGGAAGGAGAGCTGGAATTGGTGGGACTAAAGGAAGGAAGGAAGGAAGGAAGGAAGGAAGACTGATGTGTTGTGTGGTGTTTGCGGAGGCAGAATGGGGACTGAGGACGTGGGAAAGGCACAATGGTGATACCAATTAACTGCAAATTAACGGCAATCTAACATCGCCCAATGCGAGATCCCAACAGGCGGAGCACTCCTGATCCCACTTCGAGCCGTGACATGTGAATTCTTCAACTGCAGTACGCTCGAGTTTGCGATGCCGCCAACATGTGACCGTCTCACTCGTTGGCGCAGCCTGCACTGTGGAAGTGGTTGAGACCAACGAGTGCTCTGTTGTGAGCGCAATTTCCGACTGGGCTGAGAACAGTTAGCAGATGTTTGGTGAGTTTTCGTAAGTAGTGGGTGCGAGTCTGTGGTGAAAGAGCTCGGGTTGCCATGGCTGGCAAGCACAACTCTGTGGCGGGAAATGGAAATTATGCGGTGGCGAGTAGCTGGTGAAGTTGGCGCCACACGACTGACATGCGAGTTGCGCGACGAGCGAAGGAGCTGCCTTTGAACCAAAACCGGTGGACACCCTCCATTCATTTGGACTGCCCCGCTCAACGCCCTCCTATCAGGCACGCATTGACACCACCTGTTATGGTCTGAGGGGTGGAGACCGCTGCGTGATGAATGAGGCCTCACAGTTTCGCGTCACGTCGTGTGAAACGCGAACAAACAATCAAGACGTGGGTGAAGGCAAAGTGCAGCCTCATCTGTTTTTCACCGCGGAGACGCCCCATTTCGGGTGGTGGGAAAGGGCGTCGTGCGCATCGTTTGCAGCTGACGCACTGTTCCATTGCAGCCGTCCTATTAAGTGGTCCACAAATAAAATTTAGCTAGTGTCCACCAGATTGCTTTTACTGCCACACGCCGCCGCAACGTCAACGCTTCGTGCTCCAATTCTCGTGCGAAAATACGTTTGGCGAACACGTCACCTGTCTCTCGCCCCCCTCCCCCTCTCAAGCCCACCTCCCATTCTGTCAGTAATGCCCACTGCGGCTAAGCTATGTCCGCCTCCTCCTTCCACCACTCGTCCTCGCTCGTCGAATGCCCGGCTGCGTGGCTGATGGACTTCCACTTCAGGCGTCTATCGCTTACTCAGTGAAGGTGTTTTGCATTCACTGTGCACTGAGTGCTGCCGCCCTCCTCTGTGAGAGTGAGAGGCCGCGAAGTTGAGACGATGGATTGACTAGTGAGGACATGCTCTACACCGCGATTTGTCCTGTGACGAGTAGGCGTTCGGGGCCGGTGGAGCGTGGAAACGAGGAGGACTGGAGTTGAGCGGTGCACCGACCGAGTGTCATCCGCACTACCTGTTTACCCAAGGTCTTGTCAATTTTTAATAGTTCCTTATTTGTCAGTTCTGCCTTCGCCTCCCCGTGTTTTTTTTTGGTAGGTAATTGCCACGGCCTCCAACTCTTGTAGCGCTAAAATTTCTGTACCTATCCTTATCATATTTGGCTCTATGTTAACGAACAGTGACATTCCCATCTCGGAGACTTTATTTATCTTCTTTTTTGCTGTCAGTCACATTTGTGTACGTGTCTGACCCAACGTTGCTCCTCGTTGTTACCACATTTTGGCCTTTCAAGGGACCTCTGCCCTCCCTTTGAGGTCCTGACGCCCCAAGATAAATTATTATTTCCCTTTATCTAGTGGAGGCAAACTCCTAGGGTTAAATGGCGGACACGAGATAATGCTTTGGTCATTTTCAATCTTAATAAAATAGGGAAAGGGATAAAATCACAGTACTTTCAGAATTTTTGAGGGTAGACTGTAATGGAGTGAGGTTCGCTCGAGAGGTGGCAAAATTCAAGCGGTAGAACAGAAGTGGTACCAATGGCATTTCCCGCTGCAACATTCTCTGTCATTCATGCAGAACTGTCTGCCCATCAGGCACTTGGCACACTTGCCACTCGCGAATCCGTCCAACTGACATGTCAGAGGGTCACAGCAACGGGTGAAAATTGTCCTGCTGCAGTCCTCCCCTTCCTTACGGCAGTCTAAAAGGCATGAAATAGCTGTGAAGCTGTCCGCTTTCGGCGCATTCTGCCTTTCGGTGACTCTACTCTCCCTGTCCACACTGGCGGCAGTGGTTTGGAATTGTAACTGCGGCCAGTTAACAAATAAACCCAGAAGTTGGTCTTACTTTGGTAAGCCCTCACGAAGGTGAGGGTACATACGAACAGGAGGACAAAGGAGGCACGCATAGCACTGCTTGGTTATAAAGTGGGTTCGACGACATTGACACCTTTTATAGGTGTTTGTAAGCCAATCACCTCCTTACAAAGTGCGATTTGCTTCTTTTGTTTACAAAATCATGAGACACCCACCAGTGATTTACAGCAGCTCGCACTTTTAAATTCAAAGGCGTTGGTGTCAAATGGAGGCAGGTAACGGCATTAAGCATTTTTGATGAAACTTGTGCCGTTTAAGTGTAGTCCCTTGACGCCGACATGAGAAGCGCACTCAGTGACACACAGGGTGGTTTTCCCAGCTTTTGGGAACCTTGTAAGCTACGTTCCACGGGGATCGTGTTTTGTGTCAAAGGGTTACGCCTGCAGCTCACAAGATTCTCCCCTGGTTCACCATTTCCCCATATTCTCTTTGCCTTCACTCTAACACGGCGAGCCCACAGCCCTGGTGTGGTTTCCAGTCCGGTTTGACAGACAACAGCCCATCTTTGCAGGCAGTTGTTCAGCGGCTGGGACCAATTTTGTTAAAAGTACACTGAGACTGACAGGATCCGACCTACTAACCTTAGCCTCATTACCCACAAGCACTTCCTTCACCCTTCACCTTAGCCCACGGTGGTAGAACAAACCCCTCGCAAACTGGAACAATGCAAAACACCGCTTGTGGGGTCAGCCGCCCTCGCCGAGGCCACCAGCACAGTCCACTACGAGACTTAGTTAGAGCTCGGATCCGCAAATTCGTGTATCGCCGAGTCCAATGGAAGGATGCTGTAGTAGACGCGAGGACTAAACCGACGTCTAACTACCCGATATTCTTTGAACGCGCCAAAGCCGAAGGCCTTATCGTGATAAAAAAAAGGCGAGACTAGAATGTTTTACGGGAGTAATCGGTGGTAGAAGGCTGTTCAGTGTAGTGCATACAATAGACCAGTTGAATTAGCGGCAGAAGCGGTACCAAGGGCAGTCACCGCTGCAGCATTCCTTATCGCTCCAGCAGAAGTGGGACGTAGGCAGACAGGGTTGACAGGTTCCATCGGCAAACCCCCTCAGCACGCAATAGAGATCATCGCAACAGGGATTGAAGACTGTTCTGTCGCACGGCTCGTTCAAAACTTTGCATGTATCTGCAAGTAAAATTCGCAGAGATGTTAGAATTGGGGAAGAAATAGCGTCAACTCGCCTCGAGTGAATAGGTTGGACATCCGAGTCCGACCAGCGGATCACCCGATCCCCTAAATGCCAAGGCAAGGGACAGGACGGGGGCACCGAAGTGACCAAAAAGAGTAGCCAAGAGCCAACCAAACAAGTTGTGGAAATGACTTACTCTCGGCGAGAGCCGTGGCGAAGACGCAGGCGAGGAGGAGGAGGAGGAGGCGAAACAGCAGGGAGAACATGGTAGTGTAGACTATCTGAGCCTGGGTCGCACACATGCCACGGCTATTTATTTGCGATTTTTGCTCACATGACCGTTTGCACGCGCGGGCACGAAAACCGAGAAACGGTGGTACGAGAACAGGCGAATCCCTTGGCCCCAAACAGCGTGCGGACGCGCTCGTGCGCGTGGCCGCTCACAAGCGCTGACCGCGGCGGACGGGGACGAGCTCTCCGGCCCTGTCGCCCAACGGCTGTTTCGTGGTCTTGACCTCGTGACAATTCCTCACCAGTTTTGCATGTAAATAGGTTTTTTCTACAACTACGTTGTCATTTTGTGCGATTACATTTTCACCCTCACTGCCACCTTTTGTGGCCTTTTGATCGCTAAGACCTCGCAAACACAAATTTTTCCTTTGTGTTTCGCTCCGACTCCCCTGGCTGATGTGGCAGGTCCTTGCTGAAGTTACATTTGAGCAGCGAAAGTTTGTTTGTGATATTCCATTCCAGGCGACTAGGGAAACAGCTTAAAGACCACAAGAGGCGGTGGGGGGCGGAGGTTTGGACACAATAGACTCAACTATTACGATGATGTTGCATATTAAAGTCTTTCGAAGTGATTACAAATGACAAACAAATTCTTCCTACTGTCTGGAAACTTATTGCACTGCGCTGATTTTCAACTGTCAGACGAGCTCGAAAAGGACTCCCATTTCCTTCGCCTGTGAAGAGCGGTTCAAAGCCTTCCTCGACTAGAGAAGGGACTTTCTACGTTGATTAACCGTGGGTGAATGACAGCGCACTGATTTATAAATTGTATAAACTTATTGGTGATTTTGCTTGATTGGAAAGACAGTTTCCCTACTTTCTCGCATACTGAACACGATAGCGCATTTAAGAAATGACAGTTTCAGCACGAAGGGAGAGGCGTCCTTAGCCCACCATTTTGTTTATGCTCCGATGTTTTTTATGACGGAAAGCGAAAACATCGTTTTTTGCGAATGAGGGCCGGAGAATGGCCGCTCTCCTCGCCAAGATGTCGGGCATTTGGGTTGTTTTTAGTACCACCAAACCGGGGTGAGACGGTAAACGGGAAACAGCATGATCCCTCGAGTGATTTTACGACGACTACTGCCCTCATTTGTACGAACGGCTAATTTCGTTTTTTTTTATTATCCATAAATACGACGGAACCTATAAGCGACATAGCGTTGGTGGGATGTCGGAGGCAGTCAGAAGACACGGGACACATTTTGTCTGGCCAGGGGATTTAAGGAGGAAAGGCGAGTCAGCCCCCCGGCTTCGTCCACTGCCACCGTTTTCGCAATGTCCTTTTCCTTAGAGCAATGAATACGTGAACTCGGCACATGATTCCTCCTGGAATAAACTGTCCTCGGGGCTCACGGCCGCCTCCAGTCGAGGCGGACGCCAACGCTCCTTTGAGCGGAAAGACAGTCAAGCCGCAGACTCGTGTTTACTTTGGTGATTGAGCCTGGCCGCCAGTCGACGTCTTCCACGGCCGCCTCTCCTCCACCGCCGCCGCGGCTTATCTGTCCACCGCCAACATTTGCCGAGGAAAACATTGGAGGCAGGTCGAGCGTACTTTCCGAGGTCGCCGCATTAGTGCAATCAAGTTGCCAGTAGAGGAACAAATTTGGAGTATTTACCTCAGGGCAACGTCTAACTTGTCTCCCTTCGAAGTCACGTGTTTTAGCACGCTTCTGTCACTCCTTTCTGGACTGGTTGTGCATTGGGACAGGGTATTTCCTACTTCTACTCCCGGTTCCCACCTCTTCCCACCCCACAGTCTACAGTGCCACTGTGAGATCGCAAAATACCGATTTTCATCCAACCGGTCCAGCGCTGTAAATGCCATCAGAGCCTGCAAGGTCTTCTCGGACATTAGGCTCAACCGAGATTAAACCGTGGCGGGAGTGGACGAGAGGAGATGGGAGAGTGAAGATGCTGTAAGAGCAATCGAGGTAGGCACTTCAGCGGACCCAACCGGCCGTCGCTGCCTGCCCCTCTTCCTCTCAATCCTCGCTCTTCTTCCACTCCATAACTACTCACAGATGTGAACAATTTTAAAGTAAAGTGCGACCATTACCAGAGAGATTTGAATGTGGCTGACCTATCCGTTATGCCCTCCATTCAACCAGACTGTGGCGTCTGTCGGGCCTCGGATAAACGTGTTTCGGGGTGAAATCACGCCGTCCCGTGAACACAAATATTTAGACCAACTGTCAGGATGGCGACAAATAAAACGCCGTTAGTAGAAGTTTATTCGGCTCTTGAGACGACCTCGTTGTGTGAATTAATTCAAGTGGCTGGAGGGTGAACGCGCAAACGGCGATAGCATGAACCGTCTGAGGGTGAATCTGGTCGGCCTCCTCCTGCTCGTCGCAGTTTCTTACGTCCTCGCGTTGCCCACGTCCTCCAGTGAGTTTGTCGCCCTCGTCTGCTTGCCTTGCCTCTCCACATCGGGTTAGGGCAGGAATCGCAGACTGGCGTGCCTTTCTCGGATCCCCACAACCTTCTCGTCTCTCGATTTGACGTTATTTTAATGGCATTGCCAAAGGGGAGAAGTCAGTTCGCAGAATCCCCATTTAAGAGTGTATTTGTTATGCAATTTAACGCAAGATGACTCTGTATACCAAGCCTGACCACTTTTTGACTTCACTTTAACATATTTTGTTCATTTCGCAATTATTAAGAGTGCTCTTTATAAAACTATTTCATGTCTCTCGAGAGTATCTTTGGCAACCGTAACGTCTTATTTTCATCCGTATTCTAGCAATGGACTGCTTCCACCGGGATGAAACATGCGGCGGTTGGAACAACAAACCCTGTTGTCCTGGGCTAACGTGCAGAAAGCTTCGGGAGAGCAACACCTACGGACTTTGCTCGCCATCCCTTCTAGAGTTGCACTTTTTGCGCACATCACTGAAGAATACGACAACGACGACAACGACAGCAACACTGTCACAGACTGAGGTGGAGACTACGCTCTAACCGACTATAATCAAATTTTTAATAGCGAAAAACTTCGAAGCGTCGGTAATGTTGTTTGTTAACTAGTTAAGAGGATGGAAAGACTGTAGTCCATTGACTGTGATTATTAAAGAGTCGTGATTGCAAAAGAGCAATTAATTGCATTACTTGTGGAGTCAACTGTTTAAATGCGCCCTCCTGCGAGCTGTCATTGCAGGCACAGCCTGTCGGATCGCGGTTCGCGTGTTCCCGTTGTGGCAGCCCCGCGCCCCACCGGAGCGGCTGGGGCTCTTTCGGTGTGCCCTTCACGAGATGTTCATGTCGTCCACGCAGAACGCAAAAAGAATTGCACTTTGTTATGATAGCTATTGTTTACGAAAGCTGGGAGATAACAGAAGGGCCAAACAGATGGTTTCCGAGGCATACTTTCGGGTGAGGTCTTTGCTTCGGCCAGTTAGCAACGGCTAAATTTCGGGAGGCGCTTCTACGGCACCCGGCGAGGCTCCTTAAAAATAGACCGCGCAGGGGGTTTCAGCCGATTCCCCCGAGCTTAGGCATTCCACATGGTCTGAATGAGCCATGAGTCTTTTCAATTGTCAAACAATTTGGCGAGGAATCTGGAAAGATGGTGCTGAATAGCCTTCGACACTGACTGTGTGAGTGAATTTCTACGACAAACTGAGGTAGCAGATCCACCGAAAAGGTTTGCTTGCTCCTATGACAGCACCTTTTGACACTTAGTACATGTTTATTTGGTACCTGTTCGACCCTCAATTTTTATCGCAAATTAATTGAAACGAAGTTGATTTCACATAAGTCGAAAGTGTGAAGCGATAGTGTAGCCATGGCTACTGACAAAATTCGTTTACGCCGCTATATTTTATGCGAAATCGAGCGGGTAAGTAGTGCTACAGAAACATGGACAGATTTATCGAAAGTGTTCGGTGGAGGTACAGTTCCTGATAGGACCTGCAGAAGGGGGTTCGACAAAAACTGAAACAGGTGATTTCGGCCTTTTAGATGGGCAACGTTTTGTGCAACCATCTTTAATCGACGACGATGTTGTTAAGACTATGTAGGGGCAAGATCCTCCTCTAACCACTTCTGAGGCCGCATTAAGGCATAATTCAGCTCAGCTCAAACCCTTCCGGACCATATGCGGAGGGTGGGATTGGTGTGAAAATATTGAAGATGGATGGTTCATGAAAGAACTCAGGAATATGGATGATCGGATAGTCACGTGCACATCTCTGCTGCTCTGAACAAAATAGAGTCCTTCTTGAACCGGATGGCACCTGGCTGTAAAAGGTGAGTTACCTACGAAAAGATGGTGAAGAAAAAGAGCATATTTTTTAAAACCGGAGAACCTGCTGTTCCACCTTGAAAGCATTTTTGACTTAGAGGAAGAGGAATGTTGTGATGTGTGGTGAGGCATCGGAAAGCCAGCACATTAAAAACTCTTATAACCGAACGAAAGGCTTAATTCGGCGAAATTTTTTTAGCAAGTGGATGATTCAAAACGACAGTCTAAGAAAAGAGGCAGAACATCATGATGCTTGGCCGCATGCTGCTTTGGGGACTCGTGAAAAAATTGGAGGACGAGACTGGGAAATTATGTCGCATCCACCCTATTTTCTAACTCAGCAAACTCCGTTTTGTCCTCACAAAATTTTCGTTGCTACCACAGGGAGCTGAAAAAGTTATTGGGCGGACACAGTTGCTGTGTATACATTTCCAAGGATTTCAAAGAGAAGTCAAAAAAATCTGTCAGATATAACAGTTTTAAAGCAATACACTGGAGTAAATGGTAAAGAGGTAATGCTGCATTTAGATACAATCCATAATAGATAGGGGAATTGTTTCTCATTTCCGCGCGTTCGCCAAGAAATAAACGTTCTACTAATACATTTTCAGTACGTAATTTAATATCAGACATTGGCCTCGGGATGGACAGTTACTTTACAGCATGCAAGAGCTTGACTGAAAACATGCCATAAGGATGAAAAGAGAGCAAGATTTCGGATAATTTCCGAGTACATTCCGCATACCTTGTGGCTTTCTGAACTAGTTAGGAGTTCTTCTCTACCTAGCATTTAGTTCACGCAACGGGCATAGCACTTACAGCTCGTAAGCGTAGACTGCTAAAAGATGCTCAAGAGTCGGTGGTAACAGAGTGCGGATTGGAGAAAACAAATCACATAAATGTGCGTCCTGTCATCTAGTTTATATAACAATTGCAGTACATTCATGTATAATTCTTTCAAAATCTTTCGCATTTGTTAACGGAAATTTATCCATTTTTTAGTACTCGTAGAAATTTACCGCTAATAGCACTAGGTAGCGAGATAAGAATAGACATTCAAGGAATAATTCAGTGAATTCATTTAGAAAACAATGCGCTCCATTAAAAATTAAAAAATAAGCAATTGTTAGTAAAAGAGTCTAATACACGAATTGATTTTCATCTCCCACTATACGTGACTTGAATACTTACAAGTCGCATTGCAATGCTGAAAGCAGGGGATCGATAAATGATAGTAATGGTAAAAAAGCTGCGCAATAACCCAAATATGTTTCGAATTAAAAGAAAAAAAGGCTGTACAGAGACGTCAAAGCGAAGGTTGTTCGATAGGTTAGATCCGGTAATAGTCATTTGATATAATGTATTCGGTGGTTATATGGTGACCCGGAAATAAGATACTCATACAGAAACATTAGGCATGAAAGCCCGCATTTGGTAATGTAGTAGTCCCAAGTGCTCGCGGTAGAAATAAGCCCAGGTCGTGTTGGAGACAATCGAGATTTGATATATGGCATGTCGTTAGACTAATTTCGCATAAATGACAGACGTCACAACTTTTCATATAGCAGAAAACGTAGTTAGTAAAATGGTGACATGTTGACGTCGAATGGAATTTGGCCCTATTACAATATAAGCGAAGCAATCCCCTCAATGCCACCTCGCTGCTTGTAACGCGGTGTGTTTAGAATGTGCCTTTAAAATAATATGTTGCTAGTCTTTATTTTCCATTCGATTCAGGGATTAGCCGGATTTATTGCCGAAGCTTTGTTTGAGTTGTTGCAATCGTGGTCGATTTGGTTAGCCATGTCGCGTGACGTTAAGTGAGTTTACTCGTTAGCTCTTATGAATATAGGTCAAATGTTCGGTTAATGCGGCCTGGCATGGCCGTTATTATACTGAGTGGAAAGTATGCCGGTCGCAAAGCAATCATTATCAAGAACTACGATGATGGTTCTACTCAAAAGCCCTATGGACATGCGCTGGTTGTCGGAATTGACCGTTGCCCTCGTCGTATCTTGAGGAGGATGAGCCGAAAACGCATTGAAGCACGCTCGAAAATAAAGCCATTCATCAAGCTAATTAACTACAATCACGTGATGCCAACGAGGCACAATATAAATATTCAATTCAACACAAACGTCGTCAACAAGAATTGCCTATCCGATAAACCGAAGAAAAGGAGGGCCCTCCTGGAAGCCAAGTTAAAACTCCAAGAAAGGTACGTTAGTGTAGCTCTAATGAGTGTCCTCCACTAAGATACCGCACCAATGCAAATCCTTGGCTCTTCCGGAAATTGCGTTTCTAAATTCTACCCGCGGATACGTGAAATAATAAACTCTGGCAAATATTGGACTTTTATTCAAAGGCTGTATAGCAGGACCGAGTTAATTTGTACCTCTACCGCGTCAGCCCTTGCACCTCGGTTCTCTATCTCAGTTATCCACTCTCCTTATCGGTTATTATTTCACCGTTTAGGAATTACACCAACTCTTAACCCATATTTAATCGAGTTTTCGTCTCCTCTGCGCGACACTTTGTCCAACACTTCTGCTTTGCCGGTTTGTTAAATGATTCTTTCACAGCGCTATCGACAACAACAAACCCTCCGTCCTGCGACACGTTCTGTAGAGCCAGTACTGTCAAAAGCTGAGTAGACCGAATTTATTAACCGGGTTTGCAGTTACAAATTCGCCAGATGGGAAATTTACTTATTTACAAACCACGATGTCGAGTTCTATCAGCCTGTCGGGTTTACATTCGCCTGCTTTTCACCTAAAGGATAAAATTACCATGTTAGTCAGGTAATGGCATAGATACTGATGGAAATCAGAGAACTGACAATTCGGTCAAAAGCGGCGTCAAAGAGACCGGAAGTAGGCTCGGGCGCAGGAACGGGGGCGAAAGACTCGTTTGCGCCAACGTTGACCGGGGAGGCCTTTCGTTTCAGGCGGTGTTGGGGGAAGGTGGGCATCATCTCCGGCTCACAGGCTAAAATTGATTTGTCAAAAGGTAGCTTTTTGCTTTGAAATACAGTAGAGTGGTGCACTCTGATCACTTACGAAGGGGGTGTTCTCTAAAATACGAACTCTGACAACACTCCCTGGCTCGAGCACGCCTCGTTGGATCATACATGAAGAGGAAGTTGAGCAATCTGAATCCCGCGTCCGAAAGCCACGGGAAAGTTTGACGAAGATTGTTGTATCTACAAGAGGGCGCCACTGTTAGATACGCAAAATTATTGAGTCAAGCTTTTCAGCTTTCACTTACTGCTGAGCTTTCAAAGTTATCTTCTTCAGCAAGGGTAGTGAACTCATACCCTGGCGAAACACAAAAGCATCGTGAGTTATAACACAGAGTTAGAAAAAAAATAAAGGCAAGACTCACAGGCCAGATGCGCTCGTTTGGAGTGCCAAGTAGATCAATAATCAACTCTAACTGGTGCACCTCATTCTTGCCTGGTAAGAGGGGTTTGTGCAGAAGCAATTCACCCATAATGCACCCTGCTGACCTATGACATAAATTTGGGAAGTCAAGGTGGTTCGATTATTCAAGTGATAAACAAATTACTGAAGGCTGACCATATATCGATCGCTTTAGTCTGCATTTTATCACCGAGCAGAACCTCAGGTGCGCGGTACCTGCAATTACGAAGAATTTCTTGAAATCACAAACAAAGGCGAGCAATATTGAGGGAAGAGGCTTACCACAATGTAACCACCTTGGGTGTCATTGGGTGCTGCGAGTTGGATGGCCGTGCAAGCCCAAAATCGGCTGAAAGTACAATGAGGACGGCTTGTTAAACATACCTATTTTAACCATTCCCTTGTCCGTCATAAGCAAATTTGACACCTTTAAATCACGGTGAATAATGAAGTTCTCGTGAAGGTATCGAAGACCTTTAAATACTTGGAGCATAATACCTTTAACCTAAAGCAGTAAATAAAGTATTGCGAGTATTTTTACTTGTGCTTCTGTAAACGAATCAGGCTTGTTGTCGAGGAGGCTCGCAAGATCTTGCTCGCAGTACTCCATTGAAAGGAAAATACTAAAAGAAAGATCGGTTTGTTGGCAGAACAATGTGTTTCAGAGAGTCCTGCTTTATCTTAATTAACTAAATAGCGAAACAGAAAGAGATTCAACTTGGGTCGTCTTCATATAAAAAATGGATCGCGGAAAACACAATTACAATCTCTTTTTTAAGGAATCAATGAAGTCACCTGTCAAGGCTACGCCCAACAACGACCTCTTTTAGCTGAACCACATTCGGGTGTTTAATACTCAACAAGAGTGTTATTTCTCGAAGACTACTAATGGGAATACCTAGGTACGAAACAAATGATTATGGGTACAAATACCGTCTCTCTCATTTTCCATCCGAACCTTTTTAAGCGCGACTATCTCCCCAGTTACAGAGTCACGGGCTCTATCTTGGAGAGAAAGTTAAAATATATAAGCCTTACAAACAATGCCATAGGTCCCCTCGCCAATCCTGTTCAACTTCTCGAAATCAGAAACGCTTCGACACCTTCCTTCCTAGAATAAAATAGATTGTAAACGATAAGTCTCTACCCTGAATTGAGTAGGTATCCTAAAGGGAATCAACTTTTTGACACCGAAGAGTTTAAGCTCTTCGACCGTCGCATCCATATTCAACACAAAACAGTAGTAACACGACTTAGGATTATCCAAACAATTGAAATTCGCGGAGCGTCAAAATTGTTCTTGCAAATTGAAAATGTAGCAAATATTTTTATTTTGTTGGGACGGGAAATTTATACAATGAAGACTAATACCCTTAACCAATGCAACAGCATCAATTTGTAGACTTCAGTTAATTAGTGGGCTTAAATTTTCGAAAAGTAAATTTAATTCATGTTCTCGCCTGAGAAATTTTTTTGCATCCACGATTTTGCATTTAAATATGCGATTGAATTCAGTGGATCGACACCTCGAGGGCTTACAAAACGCTTTGTGATATATCCGTTAATACGGACGATATCCCAGTCTTTGGGTGGGAAACGAGAGCCGACATATTTTGCTGATATATCCCAGCTCTGCATACTCCTTCCGCCCGTATTATCCAGCCTGCACAAAAAGAGTCCAGGTTACAAAATTTAACCATTCTTAAGTTTTAAAATATGCCTTCGCCGGAATGTTTTGCGCCGGTGGAGCTTTATAGTGCCCGATGCGGTGTTTCTATTTACGTAGCCGTAGTCGCGATGAACCATTTAGCATAGGCGTAACCGAAAGTTGCTGCCCGGTAAAATCCTCGAAGTTGCGGACGACTCGATCATCTCAGACAACGGTGATAAATTTTGGTTAGTGGCCCCAATTGTTATTGTAGGACAGACTAGTGTAAAAATTGTAGAAAAAATTGTGGTGTTAGACCTCTTTGAAACTTTAGCGAATCTCGTATAGTTTTCCGGCAGGGGCACGCAACATAAATATATTCTTACAATGCAACAGTTCAAAAATTATAACTTGAGAAAAGCATCTCCTATTTTATCTGTTCAAGCCTTATCGGAAGTTTCTTTGCTACCAATTGTTGTTTATATGGTTTTTTTGCGTGTTATTTAAAATCCGTGGTCGCTCGCGCATTATTCAATTTTTGCTATCCTCTGGGTATCGCGCTCGCGTCCGTTTTACTTCTCTGTCGTTGCAAGTTCTCTAGTTTTCCCATATTTTGGTGAACGCTAACTAAATCCGCCTATATTTGGATGCCCGTTTTTACTCTCCTGCAGGTCGGTGTGCCGATACCCGATCGCCCTCGACCTGTTCCTTCACGAATTATATTTAGCAGGACCAATTTTCATTGCTCCACGGGACCTTTTTTATAGTGGTTATCTGATGTCATCTTGCAAAGGATTGCAATCCGTTATTAAAAAGGTAGGCTTGAAGTTCAATCACCTTTATGCAATTTCTCGGCATTCTAGTATTCGGAAATGGGGGCCGACAACTCTGATGGTGAAAAATTGGATTATTTCTCAGATCTAACTGTACTGAGTAAGTCAGCCACCTTCTCTGACTAATAGCATCGTTAACGCCAAGAATTGCGTTTATTTCCACTCCACGTACATAGTCTGCACTGACGTGGAAATGGCTTATCCGAAGCATTTGTTTTGCTATTAAGCGCGTGTGGGGCGGAGACCACCTAATCGCAAGCGTTACATGCCTCCATCTCAGATGCGCTTACTTACGCGAAATCGATCTCCATCTCAGGCTGTAAAACATACTCACCGTCATCATGCTCAACGGCGCATCTTATTTCCCCTTCCCGATCGAGGTATTTTGGTTTTACGGCCCCTAATTTTATCTTTGGGAGATAAAATTGAATCGTTTTATTCTCTCATTGATTTAGCTTTATTTATTTTTCTAGAGTCCAGTCCTGACTGGACGTCAAAACGAGAAGTGATAGCCCCTGTAACATATCTGGAGTCCGCTTTTGCGCGCCGTTTTCCCCACCTCCGTTCCTCCACCCCTGATGAAGGTATGTTCATTTCCCAGTTATGTGTTGCTTTTTAAGTATCTTTGCTGTCAGTCGGGCTGAATTCTTGCTTGTTTGTTTGAGGTAAGGTTCAAATTTTTTTTATACATGTAAGCTAGTGAGGGTATTGGTGTGAATAATAAGGGAGGAAATCAAACTTCCAAGGTTCGATCTTAGCTTATTCTTTAGATGTGAATCAAATGAGGCAGGTAACGCTTCCATCATCGAAACATTAATGTAGATTATTAGGCTTGGTTGTGATAGTCGCAAAGAGATAATGACTCAGCATAGGGATGTTTTATACCAACATCCTGAGCATCTTAACTTCATTTGCAGAACACTCCTACTCTTTGGTTAGAAGCTAGTATTAGACATGATTGTGCGAGATGTGAGTTTTTGAAAATTGACCGAAGTTTTAGAAATGTCGAAGCTCGCTTGTTTCATTTGCTCTACCTGCCTAATTACTTTAGGAATCATTCGGGAAGACTGTTACTTAGTTTTCCTCTTATAGGCCTCCGTGCTTCTCGGAAATCAAATCGCGGCGGGTCTCCCTCTTCGGATCGTGGTCCAATATTTCCTTTTGAAGAGTTTAAACGCGAGTTTCAATTTCATATTAGTCGAAAATCACTCCCTTTGCCTCGTGGTGGTGAGTATTTTAATCATCGCCAAGACTTACCTGCGATTTATATAGATTATGGAACTGCCTTCCTAAGTACCTACCCGATGTTGGGAACCGGGTATAGCGTAAACTCATCGTGGGACGCTATTAAATCACGACCTTCAACTTCCCGACATGGTATGGATGACTACTTGACTAAATTAGCACGATTCGCGTCGCCTACTTTTTAAATTTTTCCATTCTTCAGACTGCGTATACAATTCTGCGGATGGGCTTAGTCCGTTAAGCACTTCTACCCTATATGCGTCCCGCGAAGGAATTCAGAATCGTCTTACTCTGAGGCCTCTTGACTCAAGAGAATTGAGGAGGTTTCATGGCACACGCGAACCAATTTCTTCCCAAGAGCGTGTTTTATCCTGGATTGCTACTCAACAATCTTTTTAGCAATGAACACACGTTTTACGTCACTGCCGTACCATGAAACGTATGGGCCTAGTATTTCGGTTTTTGTAAGAGATTGACCACATATGGTATTTTGAAGGTCAGTTTCCCCTAAGGCAGGGCTAGCTCACTGTGGACTTAAAGCCAATGCGACTGTATTCGGCACTTGTCGGCTGGCACGTGTCTTGTCTCTTTTCAATCTTTTGTGATCTGGTCCCCCACTCTCCAGCCAAATTTGGATATGGCTGGAAATGACCGACCTTTGTCACAAGTGGGGTGATGGAGACAGACAGAGCTACCGTCATCGTCGACATTGCTACGGAAAGCAGGTAAATCAACGTTTAGCATTTTCAAGGTGGTCGTCTCGTTGGAAGGTAGGCGTATTTGATAGGTATTGAGACGGCTAAATGGTAGCAGATGTAACGTTTTGGGGGCGGTAAAAAGATTATAAAAGTTTTGGTGGGAGCTTTATTTGCATCAACTGAGTCGGCTTCGGAAGGTTTATTTTTCTGCACAGCGGGATGAGGTGCTTAAAAGGTTTTTTTCATGGCATTGCGATTGAAGGGGGTAATAACCGTGTGAGTTATTGGAAATGATATTTGAAAGGTAGTGGGGATCTTGCCATCATTAGGCTTAGCCAAAATGCAATTGATGAAAAATCGCATTCTGGTCCTTCGGCAGTATGAAATCTTGGATGCAATTCGTTTTTGTGTGGAAGCTAAGGAGAGTTGAGAGAAGGCACAATTCTCATACAAATCACCTTTTCTCGACAACTGCATACGTTCCACGAATATTCGAGGGAAGAAGGAGGGTGCCAAGAATGGCGGCAAATATAGGATGTCGTGAACCAATTACCGATTTGTTGATGAATCCACTTGTGACCCATTTCAAGATCGGATGTTTGACGATAAAATAATAGTTTTCCAACGTTAAGTTGTCTACAGTAGTGACAGTGCGTAGAATGCCTTTTGCCATGTGTGGGCATGTTCGGTTGAGGGTGAATAACTGGAGTATTGTTCCGTAACCCGATCAGTTTCAAAAGCCTGCACCAAAATTATTAAATTATGGATGAAGGTAAATTAGCTTACTTTGTCCCGAAAAGCAAATTGGTCATATATGTTTTAATGAACACGTCATGGAGATGTAATTACCAACCTTTTAAAAGCATACTTTCCAGTCTTATACCTAACACCAGTTATAACGAGTATTGCGCTGATAAAAGGTTACACCTTTGATCACTTTCCAACAACATAACATGGCGTAAGACTAAAACTTAGCAGATATACAAATTATGTAAGAAAAGGAAACTTCAAATTGAAAAATGGAAAGTACTGCCATTGTTGACACATATAATTGCTTATCCGAAATTTCAATAGGTTGTTACGTAGTGATGGCCGCATACATGCATTTAACTTATAACCAATTATATTTACTAGCATTGCATAACATTATTCTAACTACCCTTCGCCTTTTGTATTCAAAATGTCAGGGGTGCGGAAGTCAATTATTTGCAAGAAATCCTATTTCATCGCTAGGATAAACACTAATCCTTTAGCTCATTCATTGTAGGTTTGCACCTTGAACAAGTTAATTGATTGAAAATATAAGTGTATAAAATTGTGCCGATTCCAAATAAGAATTAATAACGGACGCCTGCGTTTTATTTCTGTATATTACTTTTCAAATCATCTTATACATGTTGGCATTTGATTTCAGCACAGATATAAGTAAGTTGTATTTCTCTCTACTTCTGCTAATAGCCCCTTCCACAATCAACCAAGCGGCCTTTGATGAATCGCTTCGTGCCATAGCAGAAGATGGGAGGGATGTCGGATTTTATGAAGTTAAGTTGATTCACTAAAATAATTTTGTAGTGTGACGTTAGTGCAGGAACCAATGGTAAGGGGGTAGTAGTCAACATGCGAAGTGAATACAGTATAGCGGACACAAAATACTCGGCAATACTTACATCCGAGTTAGACAGTCAGTTAAATCTCCTAAACGAGACATATGAACGCACTCACAAGGTTGGTGTATGCAAGACAGTGAACTAAAATTAATAACACATTAGACTAAAGATCAAGTCATAAAACGTATAATCAGGACATATCGAGAGCTGAACGATTTTGTTGTGGAGATAGAGGAACAGTTAAATGCAGAAACGACCAAATCCACACGTCGTCAATCAGTGGAGGACGTGGATTGCCATCTCGCCAGTGGTGCAGTACTGATTGTTGAAAGAATTTACGCCCTAACCAGCGCTGAGAGCAAGTTAACGGTGAACGCGTTGGATGCCGATGGTTCAGTTTGTAGCCTTGTTTGTGTAAGTAGTCTTTTTAGCCAGGACTTTTGGAGATAATCAAGCAGTTTTAATCAAACCTTGAAAGGAATGACCAATGTTATTTGATCCTATAAATTAACATTCAACATACAAGCTCCTCTTCCCTGGACCCAACTTACTTATGCTTGAAGGATAAAAATAACATATAAATTGCTGCAGTTACTTTCATAGTTGAGCTAGCCTGGTATTTAAGACATTCGGCCTGATAATGGTCACCACCTCTTCCCACTATCCCCTGACGTTACACCACAATTCATGCTCCCCGCTTGACTACAAAAGATCAAACTGCTCACGAAATTTCGTTAGGCCACTGGGTCGTCGTGTAACTTTGATTCAATTATTTATCATGACCGCCCTAGCAGAGTTTTAATCCTCATGTTGTTCAAATTCTACATTTGCGCTACCATTTTTGCTGATTCTTGACCAGCTATGGAGGAGTATCGTCCATCACTTCAACGTTTTCATTGGAAAATTTGTTGTTTCTTATTGGCCCAAAAGAACAAAGTAAGGATGTTGAATTGGCATTCAGTCGTCAGATATGATTAGTGACAACTTGTGACGGTTGCCTGAGAATGCTTCCCAAATGGTACGAATTTCACGCCACTCGGGACTTGTCCGTCAATTGCAGCCTCCTAGAGGCAAAATTCTTCGTGATCAAATTAAAGTCGCCACGCATCTATCGGGATACTGTTATATTGTCATTTAAATCAACCCCTGATTAAGATTGGTTGACTACCTGAGCTACGGTGACACCATCAGCAATGGAACAAGCTAGCCTAACAGAAATTTTACCAGTTGCTGAATTAAACTGCCACTTAGAGACGTTTATGTACTTTTTCACCACAGTCGAACAAAATCATGCCACATTAAGCGGCACATAGATTGAGAGCCCTCATATTCTCTTCATGGTAAATAATGCAGGTTGACAGTTGGAGGAGCGTGGGATGGGTGGAGAAGACAATTTTCAGTCATTCGTGAGATTATTAGGCTTATTTCATTAGAAAGGGAAACCTTTTTGAGATGAAATGTTTTGAGCTACTACGAGAGCCAAATTATGGCAAGATGTGGCACCGGATTGTTCATTTTTTTGCGAGCGACAAATGAGATAAACAGAGGCGGATTGTGTCTGTGAAAGGCGTCATTCACGTCTCCTGAGGGTGGAGGAATATCAAGTATGTATAATTCTGACGATGTTTTGTGTTCTGTCCTCAATGAGGCACTTCACAAAGCCAGCAGCTTGTCGCGAAAATCTCATTACTTCAACCAGATTTTATGGTTACTGACCCTCGGGAAGTACTGAAAGGCCAGTTGGGAAATAGAAGATGAATTCACTTTTTATATTTTTCCTCGATTTAGGAGTACTTGGGCGAAAATAATGTCGCATACGACGGCAAAAACGTATCTGAAGTAGGCATGAAACAAACCCTCTACACAACGGCTGGGAATGTTACAACCACGTACAAGTACTTCACCATCCATGGGTGAGTTTAACCACATCAAGCAGTGTGTTTGCCCACTTCTCTGTCTCCGCGGTTACATGTTGATTGGGTGCATGGTTTGATAAAACGGCAAACAATGATTAACACTTTCACTCTGACTCTTGGAGAGGCGCAATTCGGTGTTTTGAGGCATCACATGGTGTAGGTGTACTAGTTAAATTCAGGCTACCATCACGTGGGGAAAGATAAAGACGAGTGACTTTATACAGTTAAAAAAACCTAGCTATCCACGTTTTTGAGCGGTATATCTCTCGCTAGGATGAGAAGAAGTATTTCAGAAGTGCAAATGTCCATTCCTCCTTGCAGACCCCTGTGGAGTTAACTTATTTTAACTTCGCAAAACGCGATTGCGACTGGGTAAAGACGTGTACAGATCGCCATGCCATTAGCAGGATGAACCGATAGAACGGTTGTCTTGGTGATGTGAATAATATCGAGCCTTTTAACCTTCGTCTGGTGCCAAGACAGCGTTTGTCTAGCCACCACTCTAAGTCGACATTTGATGTACACAAAGTCAGAGGAATGCCACGCTAACAGAATCAGAGGTTAATGGCGTGGACAGTTCTTCGAGTGTGCAGCTACGTAAAAAGAAGTAACCCCAAAGACGACTAGACTCTTGAAAGTCCGTTCCCACGTAATGTTCAACCCTTATGACATCTAAATGCATACCTTCTACATTTCCGCAACAACTGAAGTCAGTGGTGAATGCCTCGGTAAATGCCTTCCGGAGGAGGGTGTTTCGTGCCTTCTTGCTCGAATTTAGCACAAGGGGGTCGCGACTTTCCTGGAGGTGGACTTTACTTTGTAGGCAACTGCTCTCGGTGGTACAAGTGGGTCTGCCAGTCGTATTCAAGGCAATAGATCCGCCGCCGCCTATCACAAAGTGTAAGTTGGTGAAATGCCTTTCCACTACGTCCTCCTAGCCCAATACCTACATAAGCCGACCATCAAGAGTGATGACTTCTACTGGAAGGACAACTATATGCTCTTCTCAAAGTTCATTGAACGCAAAGTAAGTTTCTCACTTGACTAGTTTCATAGTCGAGTTAAAGGTATTTCTGCTGTCAAAAAGGCTGAGCGAAAAAATATATATAAAAAAAGTATCTCTTAAAGCCATCATTAGAGGGGCCACTTATTTAGAGGGTTCGTTTTCATAGGAGGAGTTGAAGAGCCAATATCATCTCTACCTTTACAACCATCCGGAGTTTGTCGACCTGGTGAAGGACTTCCTTCAGAGGATTCTTATGGAGAAACCGAAGGACACACTGAATTTCGCTGCGGACTTCTTTACTACATTCTCGAAGAGGCAACTACTTCCACCGCGACTCAAGCGAATGTAACAGAGCGATTACCCAACGATTGATACATTGTGAGGGGAATACAATCATTCCAGACATTTGCAGAGCTCCAGGCAGTTAATTTAACCTTCCTCTGTTAATATGAATTGGAATATGCTCGAGAAAGTTGTTTAGCTACGTGTAGTTCTTTGGTTTGTTCAAGTAAAGTTGAGATATGAAGAGATAGCGTAGTGGTGGCAGTTGAAGAGCGGAAGCAACATCTCATGACAACATTCGGTGCTTCAATTAAATGCACAGGACTTCTTCCAACACTGCTAATTAGAATCTCTTCTCAAAGCGGGGATGATAAACACTTGAACATTCTATAATTTTGTTCTACTTGGATAATCTTAATAGAAGGGTACTGATAACGTGAAAATTGGGGAATCCAGTTCTCGATCTTCTTCTTCCCTTACTTTCTAACCGAAACATGACACTAAAAGTCTCCGCCCTAGAGGCGGCGATAAAATGCCTTCGCTGAGGTCTTAGCATCAGTCCAGTTGGCTGGAGAACGCTGCGAACCTTACTTCACCTAAACGGCCGTATGGTAATGAAGTCCGCGTCAATCCTCAAAACTAAGGTCGTTCCCTAAATAAATGTGATTTTACTCTGGCACGGGCAATAGTGAATGGCGTCGTAGGGTGAGGCCGTCGTGGTAAAACAGAGAAGGACCAAGGAAATATGTACGACCCGATAGCTGAGCTATCTCGTGTGATCACACGATGTCGGTGATCTACGAGATTATCTCCCATAAAGAAGCATAAAAGACACTCTATTTTTCAATTTGTTATGCCCTAAAAAATTCAGAGCTACTACTAGCAATACGGAGCCCCTAGACATAAAGCAGACCAAATGTGGGGGAGAGAAGCGAGTGGAAGAAAAGTCTTCGAGGCCATTCGGCCAGTGCGCATGAGGCCGAACCACACTTGACGGAATACCAGCGTTAAGCAGTAGCCACCACATTTTCTCATCCACTATCATTTACAGCCCATAACGCCTGGGCACAGGTTTTAATTATATAAAATTTATTAAAGAAGAATTGCGTCTGAAATCACAGGTCTATAATGGAGTAATCTTATGTTTGCTTCGGATATCCTCCAATTTAGACGGATTGCAGACAAGTTGTCAACGCATACCTCTTTTGCTAACATGCTTGAAAGGTCATCCGTGGCAGAGAGATGAAGGTTTGTGCCAATACACAGGGTTCGAAAAATGTACAGGCAAATAAATATATGTATATATACGCAAGTGGGCACTTATAATACATGGGTTGAAAAACGGAAGGTGGGGGATCACAGGAGGGGAGCTGGAGGAAGAGGGACTGAAACGGAGCAGGGAGGGGGAGGCGGTAAATGGGGTAGTCAGGCAGTTCAGTTTAGTAGAACTGACTTAGGGATAACGAAGATGCTCTTGCCAGCATCAGAGAGCCCGCAGAGGAACTGACGACCCTCACTGTCACCTGTGATGCCCAAAGGGCCGAGGCCCTTCTCCCACAGCTCGGTACTTCGAAATGTCCGTGAAGCGGTCGTTCCCTGCCCTTTCGTCGTCAGATCCCCCGGAGGTTTCAAAAACGGCGACATCAGCTGGACCGACCGTTCGTACTTAGCCGTTAGTGGATTCACTAAACGCAAGTAGCCCTGGTAATGGAAGAGAGAATTACTCAACACAGAGGTCTGAGGATAATCAGGGGTATCAGACAGAGGAAAGAAATTGAGGATAATAAGCAGCAATACTTACCATATAAATGCCAAAACTAACAAAATAAATCCAAATTTCACGCGGATGGAAAGTTTTCTGATCAATTAGTCAGAGTACGAGAATGCTAAATGGGTTACGGAAGATACGGATGGCAAAAATTTGCAACAAAGCGCAAAAAGGGATGTCAAACTAAGAGAATTGTTAAAAATTTACAAATATATGAAAAGGAACATTACTAAACACACGGATTTCGGGTTAAACAGGAGAAATTTGTAGCGTAATTTGAGAGAGAAATAGGGAAAATGCTACGAGAGCACCACTGTTGTATAATCCACTGAGGCAGAACGAGTCAACACCTCGGTGGATTTCAGCAAAACTGCAGGGGAATTGAGTACGAAGCGAGGCGCTGCGTAATGATCTGCAATGCCATGCATTATTATGGTCCTAGGAGTGTCAGATGATAAAACACTTCATACCGCGGTGGCAATACCTTGACTTCAAAGAGAGCATGAAACGATATGAGAAGCAAGAGAAATTTGGTACATTGTGGGAGTGGTTCTGTGGGCGCTACTGGAGCAAGGAGAATAAACGAGCAATATGAAATCCTCGAATTAACATATACTGGACCAGACGGCGAGTTCGCCGAGAGGACTATATCGGTAAGGAGGAGAAATGAAGCAAGGTATGGGCTCCGAGAGAAAAAAAACTTGTGCGAATAAAATAATTTAAACAAGAGCTACAAGATTGTTCTGCTGACTTGAACAGTGGGATCGGAGATGAAACCCAAAGGAATAAGTTTGATGAAAGTATGATTGTTAGAAAGAAAAAGACTTACCCGCTCCCCGAAAATGACTCGATCATCGACGCAGATGATTGGTGTGCGAATAGCAAAAGCCGGTGTGTTCTAAAAAGACAGGAGCGAATAAAGCATGTTTGATAGAAGGAAAAATAAAAGACAGAAGGATGACCTACATAAGGTAACCACTGAGTTACTAGGTTTCGGATTGCATTCGCATGGAATCAAGAAAGGCACAATGTCAGAGCGAATTTGTTTACGACTTAGTAACTTATGAAGTGGTGAAAGAGAGTTTTCAGAAGAATTAAAAAGAAGTATAAAAACGAGAGAAAAGAGCTATTTTAGGGAGAGAATCTCGCGGCAAACAGGTGCTTAAAGCCAAAGTTAAGTTGAAAATGATTTGCTTTTTCTCATTTACAGGAAACGATCTAAGTGGAGTGGGACTTTGTCAGCGCAATTGAAATGACCGAAAGAATTCGCAAACTAACGGATGACTTTCTCAAGCACTCACAACCATGCTCCTCGTCGATGTGAATCCTAGTGCAGAAGGATAAAACGTTTTAAGATACAACCCAACTTCTTTAGCTGTCACTTGGCCATTTAGAAAAGATTTCACGGTCATGTACCCTGAATGCCTTTCCATCCTATCAGTGGCGGATCATTTAACGGTGATATAAACGGAGGAGAGGACCTGATCTTTAAGAATAACTGCTTTTCGACAGACAAAGTTGCCATAAGACGTAAATACAGAGGTCTGAAAGTTATCATAACATCCTCTTTTTACAAAAATCTTTCAGGGCGTTGGTAAAAGATCTAATTTATAAAGTTGATGAGAAATGTAAAATGTATTTTGGTAAACAAATTGCACCTGTAGATTTATAATAAACATGGTCTCACATTTAAATATACAATCTGGTTTGCAAAGTTCAAAGGTTAGTTCAAAAGGCATGCTTGTGTGGGGAGGTTGAAAGAAGTTGATCTATAGGTGCCAATTAGACACCTGATTTCACTTATGAAGCCATACAAAGCTGACAATCAAATCAAGATGAATAAATGTCCACAGAGAGGACGAAAGGATAAAATGTAAGAAGCCTTGTTAATTATATCAAACTCGACGTCTAACAAAATTTGAGAAAATTGTAAGTTTTGAGTGAATGAGAGTTGGCTTACGGCAGGAAACCTTCGCACCAAATGACACTCGGATGTGCGGACACTCCAGACTGATACGGCACCAGTGTGACAGTAGGTGACCATTCGAAAAACTTCTGTGGAGGAAGGGATTGAAGTCTCGAAGAGACGAATCCATGAAGCATTGCCGACGGGACCCTCGGTACAGTTGAAAGGAGTCGATGTCTCTGCCGCTGCCCCTGTCGAGCTAATCGTGCACAATTCGGAGACCTCCACACGGAAATTTTCGTTAGTAAGGGGTACCGATGCCGCCAGAGTCAGCATCCGTACTCGACCTGAGGCCTGACCAACTACCACTGTTGACTAAATCGTAGGAAAGATTGTTAAACTCACAAAAAAGAACAGAAATAGGCAAGTTAAATCGTTCGTCAGAACTGCGCCACTGCTCACATACATCAATATTCTACAGACTATTGATAGAGGAGCCATTAATATAAGTGTATTAATGACGTATAAGCATTTTTTAACGAACAATGGGGATGATCTTTTGCGTTACGTGGAAAATTATGATGAAAACGGTTGGAAATTTTCTAGCAACAACTTCATAATATACCAGAAACCACATTTTAAGTGCGAAATTTGGGTGAGAGACAAAAGACCGAACAAAACTGCTATTAACTCACTTCAAGGTTATCAAAGTACTTTCGAATTACGTCTACCGTGCGACTGATTGGATAAGATGATGCTTATGCAAAGTAACACAAAAAATCATAGAATTCCAAGAAAAACAAATTAACTTCTTCTTCCAACCACAATTTTACTAGCTTGTCGGCTTTCCTCAACCTGGAGCAGTGAAAAAAGAGGTGGAATTTTATTTGAAAAGCAGTCCATGTGGTCTACAACCTCGGGCTAGTGGCATTTTCGAGTAAGAGTTATTAAAAATAGATTTCAGCTTGGGAATTGAGTTAACATTAGGATTATCGGAGACACATAAGAAAGCCCACAAACGCCAAGGAAAAAAGGCAAAGAGAGAGAAAGAGAAAGGGAACACTTCAAATCATATTTGAAACATTATGGATCAAGAGAGCCCGGGGTACCACAGTTTACAACTTGCTGTTTTTAAGCCAGTAATGCTCCAGTAATTACCTTCATTAAAAAATTCAAGGTAAAAAATATCAAACACCACTACAGGTTTAGTGCAATCTCTAACCCGATTCGTCACCGAACAGAAGTCTTCTCCATTCTGAACACAGAGGCATTCGAATAAACTTCTATTCGAAGGCCACATCACCCGCCACTTATTTGGCCGAAACTGCGAATTCATCTGGCATTTCAAGTCGATCCTTTAAAAAGTTTTGCCGCCTTTGACTTTATAAAAAGTCAATCAAAATAATTGTTTAAAGTTAAAATGAAAGATATGTTGCATGAAAAATTACCTGAAGGAAATCTGCGCAGAGAATATGACTCGAATCCCATTGAAAACGTTGAAACCTCAAACGATGCGGTTGAATAAGAGCCAAGGAACCACCCATCGCACAGGAGACAAGTGCCCGGTCTTTATAGGAGCCGCTGCCCCCGATCGCACAGCCATTAGCACCATTGCCACTTCTACGAAGGCACCGGGAGTTGAAGGATGAGACACCACGAAGTGGCAAGTGTTGGCGGTTTGAAAAGACCCGTTGCGGAAGTGAGGTGGACCACTGCCTGGCCCAAGGGATGGGCACTCCATTTGGCCTGCACACTCCACCGTGGACGGCGTGATCTTTTATCACCGGAAAAGCACTCCGCGGTGTTCGAAGTTGGGGAGGATAATGCAGCTGCTGGCATTGGTGCTGGCGGCATGGAACCCCATTTTACAAGACCAACGAAGCCGAGACTCGTGCCCAAGTAAAAGACATTTCTAGAAGGCAGATTCAATTCTCTTAAGCCTATGTTGTTAAAATGAAGTGAAGCAGCTGAATTTGACAAGAAATAAATAAACAGACTAGTTGTCTATTATACAAAAAAATTCACGTCAATTAACGTAATAGTTATGGATATCTAGTCGGCTAAATGTTTTATTATAAACGATTTGCCAAATATAATGACTAACCACTACCCTCTCAATAGTTAAACAGTGGTGAGCCAATACACGAGATCGGCACATTACGTTAAAGAACATTTCTAGCAAAAAAGACGTATTACTGGTTCTCCAAGGAGACCTCGATGACGGTGACTCCACCAACAGATGTTGGTTCGTCACCGGACTCTACTGAATCCCCATCTGCGTTGTAGAATGCCTCAGGAGAGGTCAAATCCAGGACTTGTTGTAAGTCAAAGTTATCCAGATCCCAAACCTGTAAGGGCGGCCAAACACATAAAGGCTGATGAATTGCAGTGATTAACTATTGAGAGTAAATAAGATGATGATGATGATGATTATGTAACAAAATGCACTTAGCCCGGTGTTGAGAGCATGTAAATAAGTATTTCAGTCACGAATCGACAATTGACACCTGGAGTGCACATAGAATAGTTTCAGCAGTCATTCGCCACGATGTTTAGGGAACGATCCCAAAATGCGGATCAAGTCAAAAATTAAATTAAAAAAATCAGCGGTTGTTTGAGATTAAAGACCTCGGATACCTGGGATTTTGGAGTTCAAACACGATAGGCGGTTTAAAATACGCACAAAGGAAGATAATCATGACAAAAAGGACGAAGGTTGAGACGCGTAACCGCCTGTGGTGAAGAGTTGAAATCAAGTCTTATACAAACATGTATTACACTTTGGACGCATGAGTTGAAGCGATCAGATAGCGAAACCATCACCGGTAGTACAAATTCAGTTTCATATTTGATTAAATAAAAACTTATTAATAACCTAAAAACTTGGAAACAAAGAAAATTGAATGTTTACATAAGTTTTAGGCTAATTGGCGTGCCTCATGGTGTTAAACAAATTGCTCGCCACAAAAAGTGCGCTGAGACGACAGAAAGCTGACCCTCATAATAAATTATGAAGTAGACTCTGATAATCTCGTACTGCCTCGTAGAAGCTCATTGAAGACTCTTTGAATATCTTGTAATGGTAGTAATAAAAGTCGGATAAATACTAAAAATATTTTCGAAAGCCACAAAAAATGCAGGGTAGCAAGTTATTAAAAAACCGACCTATAACAAAATGGAGGAAATCTAAGCATGTCAAAATATATTGAGGAAAGTGTATTGGTCTTTCTTCCATTTATCAACTTAAAGTTTTGAAGATGGTAACTAGAAAAATACCCCTGAAGTGGGCCATGAAAGTGTCTGACAGGTTTACAAAACACTTTTCAGGAATGATGAGATTATCAAGACAAAAACAAACCTCAATAGTTCCATTCGCGCAACCGACAATCAGACTATTAGTGGGAACAAGGACCTTCATGGACCAAACGGGACTGAGTCGACGTGAAAGATCTCGATGACGCGAAGCAGCACCTCGGATTTCAAAACTTTTTGGGTAGAACCGGTCTATGGTAGCCAATAAGTGACCACAATCGGCACTCCACAGTCGGATGCTGCGAATAAGTGCAGGACCACCGAAGTAACCCGAAACACTCGCAGCAATGAGGTTTGAGGCTGTCTCGTCTCTATGCCGACTGCGGTGGAAGCATGTGGTGGCAGCGGTCCCAGGGAGACCGTGACAAAGACCGTAGCTCCAGAGGGGGATAGAGCCATGAGAAAACCTTTCTCCGCCTCCGTGTGTCACAACCCACTCTTCTATAGAATGGTTGTTTTTGAGCAAAGGTACTACCAACTGGCAAACACGAACTACTGGCTCGCGGCAGGCGTTCGGATTTGATCTACGGGAAGAGAAATATTCAATTACAAATTTCCAGCAATAAGAGAATTACCACTTCACCTTTATGCTTTCCAATTTTCCATTCTGCTATTCGCATGGAGTCATAAACCACGTCAAGCGGCTTGAACGAATAACAATACATCGATGGTTAGGCAATGAAATGCTCGAAACCCCTATTAAGCCTAGAAAAGAAATTCAGGGGATTTCCAACTCTCAAGGCAAATAAAATTATGGAACGGTTGTACTTGACAAATAACTTCCTCTTGGATAATGAGTTGTGCAAACCGATTTTAGGTAAAGGAGCATGACTTATCTAGTTACTGCTCAATTAATAACTGTGATTATTAGTTAAAGGGTAGTTAGGAGGAGAAAGGGCGGAGCAATGAAAAGAACGTACCTAGAGAGCCACTTGTGCACCAGGAGCATCACTACGGCAGTGATGGTAAGGAAAAAACCAGCACCGAGAAGGCTGGCAGCTGCCATCTTTGCGGTAGACCAGAGACGAGTGGTCCAGTCGAGAAAACCGTTCCACGGAAGGCCGAGAGCTGCCAACGCCTCCTTGTGTCCAAACGCTAGCACATGCGACCACCACGTCCGATCACTGTCACATTCCTGGTCTTCAGCGTTAGGATGAACTGCCGTCCCCAGGAATTCCCTGTACCGTATAGAAGGGTACGGGGGGGGATTTTATTTGTTCACAATATCCTCGGTAACATGAATAAAATTAAATTTTTCAAGCCGTGTAACTCGTCCACATAGATCTAAAAATTATCAAACTAAACAAAGCAAGGAATCAGACGACATCACAGATTAGTGCGCTTATTGATGAATAGGTATGTTGTCAATGAATTAGCATAATTTCTACATGCACCGAGGTGCGGTGCTATCATAACCGCATTATTGGAATTAACTGGTTTGACAAGCATGACATGTCAGATTTTGACGACTATCACGCAGTTAGTACTTGGGCCGTACAGCTCAAGTGGTGTGTGTAGATATGGCATGGGAAAATTTGATTAATCGTAAAACAATTAGATAATGACAAAAATGATATAGAAAAAGTACCTATGGATAAGAAGGAAGAAATTTAAAGTAGCGGTTCAAAGTGGTGGTGAAATTACGGGTGTGTGACTGAAAGGCATGCTCAAGGTGCACAATGAAACATCTACAGCCAAAACTAATGGGGAAAAGATTAAAAAGCATGAAAAATCAGACCCGAGACCATGCAAGTAACGATGCATTGTAAAATTCAGCCCTGGACTTGAAGAGTTAGTTAAATGGCCTAGGCTGCCGTAACATACAGCACGCTCCGAGTCCAAAATAACACCTGAGTTGAAGCTAATGCAACTGAACATTAAAATTATATACGAAAGCAGGAGATGGAGTAATTACCTCCACTAAATAACAGTACTACAGGTTAAACTGGGCAGTTGATGAGAGCAAAACTTCAAGTCAAGTGTTCTAAATTGAAAAAACTTCACGTATCATACTTTCCTCTAGAATATAGTCTTGTGCCCTCAGAAAGTCTGTAATGACCCTACAAAGCATTACGACTACTAAACAGGCGGCGGGAAAATAAAAAAGGCTGTTCAATTAATGGGAAGTCCAACCAAATCTACTTAGTGTCAGATCACTGCATTAATCTTTACGCCAAATGTCTGTATCATCTACGAATAGTCATAAAAACTAGGCACGGTCTAAGGATGAGGAGTGAGAAATCAAGGAAATCAGAAGAGCAATGTTTCATGCATAAGAGTTCAACTTCAAGAGCGTGTGAGTAATTAAGGTTGCACCCCTACTCGGTAGCCTCAGAACGAGTCCTGGATGCTGCTGAGGAGGCAGCAGCAGACGATTTCGCGCGAATAACCTCGGTTGGCGAAAATAATTGCACTAAATGGATGGGTTCAAATACCACCAGACGCCGACCCGCCAAAGAGAAGTTATATCGGTCGGCGATAGCCGGCCAGGTGGAGAAGGCCATGTGGCGCCAGAGATTATCGGTATCCCAGCGCACCTCGAAGCCATGGCGGTTGATAGAACGAAGGCTAAAAATCTGTCGGTGGAGGGACAAGTCATCACTTTCGGGGAGGCCAGCTTTTTGTCCCCGCACTCCATTGCGTTGAGTAGAGAAGTGTGAAGACGTTTGATCAACTGCTTCGGTAAGACGAGGTGGCGAGGGGGAGGGAAGGAGGGCATAGCAGAGGAATACCAATAGCCAGATCAGGATTACCGCCTGAAATGTTTTAAATTTGTCATATAAGTGAGAACAAAAACTGATATACGTTCCCAAATGGCTCTACACCTCTATAAGGACTTAACTGGCCTGTATTTTTATGGAAGAATCGCTTCCCCGTACCGGTTTAAATCAAGTTCATTAAAAAGTTCTGTAACATGTTCCGCAAGGCAAATACCTTGACCTCCTTTACTCCCCACAAAATCCCTATGCAAGAAAAGAACCAAGAATTGGACTTTGGTCTATCATACTACCACTATAGCAGTTTCACGCATGTTTTCAATAATAACGTCACTGCAGAAATGAAAGTGCTTACCGTGTCATTAGTGCTAAGATAAGGCTTTTAAGATGTTACCATAGGTTCTGGTCTGGTATCAGACTACCTGTATTTAAACTGCTATTTCGTTAGTGCATCGGAAATGAGTTCGATAAGAGTTACGAAGGCAGCTTTTACTACCTGTCCAAATAGACAAAAAAGGCCAGGGGCCAAAACTAGCTTTGGACATTGTTTCAAAGGAGGTACGCAACCCCAATCCCATCACTTTAATTGGGCCGCCAAAACGATTACCCAGTCATTGGACTGATGGAGGTAGACGCTCGATTATCTTAAGATACATCGCCGTCCATGCCCTCCAATTAAATCTGGGTGAAGTGATTCAACTTTTCTTAGGTCATCAAAGTAAACCTAAATGCTGTTTCGGGGGGGCAAACATCAGAGTGGTGTTCTGCACGTTTATGAGAGAATATCAAGACGATATCCGAGATTCAGTATCTTGGATTTTACGCCTTTAAAATATACTCGCAGGTACTCAAATAAAACTCGAGGAGTTGTATTTCTGATGATTGGGGCCAATGTTCAACAGTGTGCACAAAAGATTCAAAATGTAAACACATTTGCTACCTTACTGATAGTACGAGAATAAATCAACATGTTTTACCTCTCTCATGTACGAACTCTCAAAAATGGCTTACAAGGAAGGGAATTTAACTAATAATATAAGGCGAACCATTGTGAAAGATCTATAGACAGGAGTCTTCATAAAGTTAGGGTTGGACAATGCATGCGAGCAGGGTCAACATTGACTAATGACTTCAAAAACAATTTCCAAACACCAAAGTGACACGACAGCAACCATTTCGTATCCCAGTGACAGCCAATAACGATGCAGTATTTGGGTGATATTTGCCCTCAAACCAGTGTTTATTACCGTCCCACACAGCAAGACTCACCATTCCAAAATGTTGAAAGACACGACGGTTAGTGAAGTACTTTAAAACTCGCCATCGCAAAGATTTACCACCATTTAACGGATTTTCTCTCGAAGACATAAAGGCGACAGTTGACGCATCTGAAATAGACGTCGCAGAAACAATTTCACACAATAGAAAAACTAGTCAATCAACGATTGCCATACCGGAGTGAACTCGTCTGTGACCTGGAATTTGATTATTTTGAGGAGTAGGTGACATGGAGCGACGATGGCAGTCTGATGATTGAGCGGTGACTCGAGAACAAATTAGTACCGGATTATGATTATAAAAATTGTTGGCCGTTGACCCATTACGGCGGAGAGGTGTTGTAGAAGATAGGCCGGCATATCGCTGCAAATCTGATAGCTGAGAGAAAAAAATTACTACAAATGAAAGACGAATGGATAAGCAAGGAGAATGGACAGAACCTCTATTCGGCGAATGTCGATAGCCAGGACGGGAACAAAGAAGAACATTTGAAGGAAGAAATCCGTGGTAAAGCTAATGATAGCGATGAGGCAGAACTCCTGAATAGCTGAGTCAAAAGTAAGGAATCCAAGTGCGGTACAAAGAAAAGCACAAAGGAGGTTCTTTGTCATTGGCCAGCCTTCTTTGGCCAGACCTTGAGGAAACAAAGTATGGAGCTCAAAGACTGTCTAAGAAATACGGGAAACAGCTGTAACTCACCTTGAGCAACGCGATGCTTCACAGGTAAATCAATCGGAGTTCCAACCACGGCCTTGGTGATAGCCAGAATATTATCGAAACCGATCAACACCACAAGATATGGAAAGAATTCTCTACGAACAGAAAGAGCAATCTTAGGTGCAACAAGAACATGACAAGATGCTATTATAGCTATGTGGGAGTAGCGAAAATGAGGAATTCGATACACTTTACAATCCTTACCTTCCTCGAAGTGCCGGAGACATCAAACCAAGAGTGGCACAAAGACTCAAAGTCATCACAAAAGATGCGAAAATAGTGAAACAGGCACTGACAGCCAGTCCAAATTTCGATTTGACCATATCAATTTTACCTAGCGAGGCCGAAAAAAAGGAATTCACATGGAGAAACAGTCTGAAGGGGTATAATAAACAGAGAATGTATAAGAAGGGATTACTAGATCCAGAAAAACAAGATCATTGAATACCGATGACAGAAAACACTAAATGCAACCTCCAGATACAAGTCCCAAGTATATGGGCAAAGCTTTAATGGTAAACGTTTTAGGTAGAAAAGTTAGACTTTGGCTAACAAAGGTAGAGATATAGCTTCAAGTAGAATTTAGAGGCAGCCGAATAAATAAATAACTAGCACCCATAACGAAACTAGTTAAGTTAGTAAGAGGAATTTGAGCGTTATTCAAAAATGTAATTCAGATAAAAATAAAACTACAATAACAAATATTGGGTAGAATTAGCGTTAACGAGTAGAACTGATAAGATAAATTATGAAAACTTACTGACAGAAAAGCAGATGTAAAGTAGAAGAAAAGTGTATACAGCAATTGCGGGAGCGTATTGAACGAAATAGTTGTGACCTCGATAATGCACCACGAAGACTCGTGGCTCCCAATCTCTTTCCAAAGGATCGGCCGAATAGCGCGGACTGGTCCTCCTGGGTTCTTTGTCCACAAACCGCGATTCGGGAAAGGCTTCCATCAGCCTTTCGCGCAATTTATGGATATACCTACGGTTGGAAAAATGAAATAACAATTAGCTAGACTTCCCAATTGTCACAAAAATCGACACAGCTACAAATAATCATAAACGGAGAATAGTTAAAAGCGATTAATAAGTCATTAAAATTATTAAACAGAAAAATTTCACAATAGGGAAAATGTCAACAGTAAGGTAAAACTAATTGGCTATTAAAAAATGTTAATCAGAACACACGTGGAGGAAATCATAAGAAGGCCGATAACTACAAACCGGTCTTCTGTTCGGACGCAATTTTCAGCATTAAAGAAATAATTGTTGGAGAGGGTATATGAAGCAACACTGTGATATCGTCTACCGTACAAGAGTGGCTTGAGAGAATCAGAGTGAAAAAAAGACAACGAATGCAACCGCAAAATCGTCACTAAAACTATAAACTGGACACAGAAGTTTAGTAATTAAAAGGCAAATAGCAGTACTCCAAAAAACTTAATCGCATGAGTTCATGCGATTTTCGATGCAAAGACAGAAAAGAATGTTAACAGAAAAATTTTTAAAACTCACTCCGGATGGAAGTCTCGAAGTACAATAGTGGTGGCGAAAGCGTTTACCACGGGCAGATTACGAAACTGCACTTTGGAAATACCGAGATGACGCCGAGGAAGGCCAAAAAGGACATCACGAAGGTCTTGGACTTCATTTAAATTTAGTCGTTCGGGGAGATCAATGTCATCCAGATGAAATAGACTCAATTCATTAGCCCAAATCAAACTTGGTGAGAGAACAGCACAAGTGTCAAGAGGAAGGGAAGGTGTGGGAAGGCTGAGAATTCGCGAAGTTGGACTCTTGGTCGTGGCTACATTAATGGCATCAGCGTTGAGACTGGTTAACAGTTCTTTCATCTAAGATTAAAGCACAAAATTGCTATTTCTTCATATTACCGATTATAAAAAAAACAGCCTGGGAAGACAACATACTCGCATACATATGGAATCAAGATTATCTTCACAAGGTACTCCAGAGCAATTTGATTTTAAGTTGATAAAGGCGGTCGACTTTATAATCTCATGGATTTTGAAACTTGCATTCAGATTCCAGCGTAAACCATCCACATAAGTAATATCAGGATGGTCAGGTGAAATAGCAGACCGGAAAATAATTTGGGAAACAAAAGTAAAATTGAAGTCGTCATTGGAAAATTTCTATGAAGATTATATTTATGAGAAAGACATTAAACATGCCGGTAGATTCGATGTGGACAAAACAGAGTTGCATTTCGATTCGGGTAGGGGGACTGCTTCAAATGGAACATCGGGGGATATAGTAATTTTTCTCAACGGATAGCTGAAACACGATGAGTTACATAGAAGCACTTACCAAAAAAAGATAAATGTAGAAATGACGGTCAGAAGAGTTGGCAGGGGGTGTGTCGAACAAAATAAACCATGGTGAAAAAATACCTTTGAAACTTGATCAGGCACTTTCATTATATCAACTTCTGAATGATATCGCAAGTTTGTAGAGGAATGTCAAAATGACCATAAAAGATACCTAGGAAGCCAAGCATCACAAGTGAGGTTAAACATACCCACCAAGCGAACATTAATAGTAAAACAGGAGAGGCAAAAGATGCGGGTGAAAGGGCCAATAGTTGCTCCATAAACTCCTCAAGGAACCTGGTTGATGGAGCGTAATAAAAACCAAGATTCAAGGATCTTGCGTCCTCAACAAATTTTGAGAACTGTAGATGAAATTAACCTAGAGCACGTTTTACCGTACGTATTATTATACATAAAAATCAAGTATTCGATAAAGGGCTAAAATCTCAACGCAAAAAACGTCCAAGCAATCCTTAAGAAAATCCAAATAAGTATAAATAGCTTGTTTCCAAAATTTCCGATGTCTATTAAATGGACAACATTCCTTAATTAAACTTAAATGTCTAACGTTTTATTCCATATCAATTTAAAATATTTAGGTTATTAGCAACCGACCGCTAGTCACCAGGTGGACATTTTTGCCTCTCGTTTATGTAAAGTTCGTATTGTTGCAACCAAGTCCTTGAAATTTACGCGGTTGCCTTGATTCGTAATATTGTTTCATAAATCTTCAACCCGTCACGCCCAAATGGATGAACTAATGTGTGGCTGTGAGAATTTTATCGCTTCTTCGAGTAAAACATCAGTAATGTTCTGACGAACTTTTATTTTACCGCAGTTAAAAGTAGGCGATTACACGGTTGATTTTTTCGATACTGGGCCAAAAGAAATTTCCTGTCCAGTTATCTGTTTGCCTCCGACTACGTGCGATGCCTCAATTTATTTCAAAATCCAGCTTATTCTTTCGAAGGAAAACTTTAGAATTATATCTGTAAAGAATTGTGTATACCGTTATTCTCTAGATGAACTACCCCTTAACTTACAATGTAAATGATTTTTGTGACGTTTTCTGGAAAATACTTGATGAACTTGATCTAGCTGGAGCACATTTACTTGGATCTTCCCTTGGTGGCTTTCTCGCCCAGAAACTATGCGAAATTTCCGCACAATCAAATTATCTGATCAAGTCTCTGATCCTCTGTAATACTTTCACGGATACCTATTCATTCGAGTCCAGATATTCATCAAAATTGCAAGTCTATTTGAAAAATTTAAATTATCCATTGTTTGGCTTTTTCATATTTCTCATATCGGATTGCAACCCACCTCTTTGCCAACTGTTTCTTGCTTAATCCGTTTTTCTGGATATTTACTATTTAGGATATTCTAACTATCTCCCTTAAAGCCTTCTTAACATAGTCGCTTTTTGGCAGATTCTGGATGTTGCCGAAATCCGTTCTGCGAATGACTTTCGAATATCCACTTTTACCCACTGACGCCGATGAAGAAACTAAAGACTCTCTAGAACTGGCAAAGAAACAGGTGACTTTTTACTTATTCTGTGGACGGAGAAATGGTGCCTTTGCTTATGCTACATGTAAGATGTTGGACTTCACTCACATGTTAATAAGTGCCTTCTGTATAGTATGCTGTAAGGGATATTATACCAGACTTGAAATCACTTTGTCACTACGGAATTAGTAATTGTTTGTGATGCACTACAATCACACTTGTACACAGTCGTGATTCCTATTTCACCAGACATGCTTATGCACACGTGATTGGGTAAACCTCTGATTTCCATGAATTGCGGAGTAGGAATAAAAAGGACGCATAGATGTCAACCAATCGGCCCAGCGAGAATAAAACAACTGTGATGTTTTCGCCCATTTCTATAACTTTGTTACTGCTATCAAAGTTCGTTATAGGAAGAAAAATATTGGATTCAGATTTCATAAATGAGATAGTTAATACAAAGACGAAAATGAAGAAGAGTTCCACTCGAATCCTATTATATTTGAAATGCATTCCCCTGAATGATTGATTCAAGATTGCAAAAATCTATGCTAGCTATCAATGAAAGCTATAGTTTGTAACAGCGTTAAACTTCTAAGCTTGAGTAGAGCACTGCTTATCAATGTCAATCAGTCGGACAAGTTCTAGAGCTTAATCTGTTCTAAGTGAAGTCATAAACATTAATGCCTTTACCCTTTCATGAATCTCACAACTCCATTACCACAGATGTACCAAATGTCCCAAGCTGAATTGTCATCTCGTCTCACAATGTCGTGCACAGCGTGCGAAGTCGCTGTGGGGGAATTGCAGAATGTGGATGTCACCATCATTGAGGTGAGCTGTAATCTCTTTAAATTCGTATTGGTCTACTGAAGTACGAAGATAATGTAATGACCTACCGCATCTTTAAAACTTCATCTAAGCCATTTTGAAACGCATGTTGCTAAATTTCGTCCGACATGAACACAGAAAACGCAAATAACCTCTATAATATCTCGTCTCATATAAACAAGAGTAAAGTTTTAAGTATATGGACGTAAACTTGATGCGTTTACATTATGCTGAGTTATACTGAATGGCCTGACGTAGAATGACTTTCTGTGCTATTTGGTAATTCAGCCCTGCGAGATCTTTATTCGTACACCTGTAATTAAGCAGTGAAATAGCTCTAACCAGTTTTACATGGTTATCACCTTCCAAATAATCACAACTGTGCGGAGTAGGCTCCATAAACCACTTGAATCTCATCATATTTCGTCTCAATCATGTAAATTTTCCGTTTAAGCCTCCTCACTTGTAACTACTATAAACTAGTTTCATAGTCAAGGAGGTTCAAAAGGTTTCACAGTTCCTTGAAATCACATAACTCCATCCGCTCATGTACCGTACAGGCTCTTTTAACAGAGAGCTTCTTTTCCTTTTGGCCTTCTCACCTTCGTTTAGGTTGATGACTTGACCCCGCCTTATAAGAGGCACTACGAGACTGTACATCAAGCCTACCCCGAGGCCAAAGTTGCCAACATCAGTAGTGGTGGTCACTTCCCCTTTCTCAGTCGCTCCGACGAATTTGCCGCCTATATGAAGGTCAGCTAGTTCAACTTTTACGAGCCTAGCTAAAGAGAGGAGCATTAATGTGACGGTAATGGGTTACTTTTAGATGCATTACGAAGCCTACTTGGACACCCCCTACTTTCCTGCCATTGTTGGGGATGGAAATTGAAGCGGTCAGGTGACTTGCCCCGCACTTCAGACGCTACATATCTCCCTTCTCCCCCTTTAGTAAGAAGAAAGTGAAACTCCTCTGCTGCCGAATATTATAATAGCGGTCGTGGATCCTTCCTCGCATCAACCAACCTCACACTTTGTGTGTGGACTTCTGTATTGAAAAATCTTTGTGTAGCCTAAAGTGTGTATGTATTTTATATACTTTAATACACCTAGTTCGTTCTTGTCGTCCCGATTCCCCAAAATCCAATGTAAAGACATTGAAGGAGATTGAGGAACCCATGGGGGAAACTATAGAGCGCTTCTAAGATGATGTTTACGAACAAGTAAAAGAAATTGTACTTATGGCAATTAATCTCTTTTTAAATGCTCGGTCTAATTTTTGCCACATCTGGGAATTACCATTAGTTGACGAAGAAAATATGTCCTTCTGTCGTTAAATCCCATTCGGCCTTGCACATGTAGATGACGATCAACTCATTGGGGCGCTTTCCTATGGCGTCACGTGGGACTTTTTCGTTTCCAAGATTTACCCACTTTTACTGTATAGATAAAACCTTGGTTACTAATGGTTGCACAAGTGTATTAACGTTTAACTCGCAAGTAATTGTTCAGTTGTCCAGTTGGCAGAGCAGTGCAGCCCCACGCTTAATCCAGAAACTCTCGTGCTCCTCAATGGGAAGGTAGATGGGTAGGACAAAGTTGGTTGAATGACCGGTGGTCGAGAGGACGCCGCGACGCTCGCTCGTTTTGTACACCGGACACATGTAGTAGCAGCAACTAGTGTCCTCCATCTTTGTGATTTTGCTCTTGTCCTTCGGTACCGGTAACAAGTGGATCGCTGGAAAGACCTCATTCAGTACTTTAGGCAGCTGATCACCCAATCTCATTCTGGACAGAAGAAAAACCAGGAGTTATTTCTGCATTTATCATTTTCAATGTAAAAATATTTTGAGTTACGTGGAAAACGGAGCTGCCCCGAAATTTACCCCCAGGTTTGATAAAATGCTAAGTTACATTGTTACCGTGCATCTCGATGAAACTTGAGACTTCTGACCACCACACCTGGTATGGAGTCAGGCAAAAATAGATGGTAGGGTACCCTGTCAGAGAATCATCGAGCGTTCGTTCACCTGTCTACTTCGTGGGTTGCAAAGTCTAGAATTTCTATCAATTGCCTTTTTCCGCTTTTAAAAAAATTGGAAGTGGTTTCAAAGGTACCACCTATTGTTGGGATTTCAATAATCGCCAAGGCGCAAGTTTAGGCGTTTAGAGAGCGTTCAGTCTATCAGTAAGGTGAGTCTAAGAGAGCTCGATGGTGAAAGACAGCGCGAATTCTTTGGCTTTTAATATGGCTACTCAATGGTCGGTGTCTCGAAACCTCTGAGGCTACAAATGAGAATATTTTATTCTACTGAGAGAATAATGGGATAAATTGGCCGATCTAGAGGGTTAGGGTAACAGACTCTTGTCATTGACGTGCAAGCGGTTGACCTTGTTAAGGCGGAAGTTATCTCCCACCCCAGGACGATTGGTTTGTCAGTTCCAATGTATAAAAGGCCAAAGTAGGCTTGATCACAGAGTAATATGCCAGATAATTGTGTGAAAACTAACCAAGTGAAGATACTATTTGAATGGAAGTGGAAGACTCCTCTTAGCCCTCCCCACAGCCTGCTTAGAGAACCCAAAATGCCTTGCCTTTGTTCATTTAATCTAGCGTTAGGGTCTCTACCGCCCTGAAAGTCTCTGCACACAGTCTTGCACCGGTTTGAAATAATAAGAAATGATGACCAGTTTGGTTACTGCCTTAACACAGGGAGCATTTAGCATGTGGACAGAAGTTGCCTTCTGGATGTGAAATGATGATCGCCAAGAGAGGTTGGGACTCATGAAAGGTCAATCAAGAAAGGGATGAGAGTGGTAGTTAAGGGAAGAAATTATAACCGTTCAAATAGACTTTTCTCGGTTGAGGATTAACGACTTATTAGGATACTTCGCCTCAATAAACACTGACGTTTACGTGCTGCCTCTTACAAAGTGTGGTGTAGGAATGGGGAATTTTACCTTGAGAAAATTGAGAGACAATGAAATAAGGTTGTTGGATATACAACAGCAACAGCCCTGACATACGATACGTGGTAGATTACGGCGACTTAACGGAGGTGAATACAGACGACAGTCGGAGACGATGGATGCGAGAAAGGAAGAGGCAGCCACGGAATAATCTCACACTAAAACATCTCTACTAAAGCGCAAGAACAAAGCATTTACTTGTCATAATTCCACCGACATCCATCAGCAAAGAGGCCGTTGATGTAAGTGCCATCCTCGGGTGGAGTCTCGACATTCAATACCGGTTGAACGTCAAAGTCGAAAACCAGGAGATCAATGGGGATGGTGTACTGCCGTGCGTAGTTCTGCAATACACCCGTGAGAAAGGCCTGAGTGAAGAAGAATCCGGAAAGCCAAAATGTCGGCGGTTTGGAGTTCTCGTACCAACGCTGAAAAGAGAAAGTGTTTAGTGTAAATTTCATACCTAAGGACTAGGCCCTAAGTAGAGTGCTGTATTGAAAGGGCAAGCGGTCAAACGCCTCAAAGTTTAGCCAACCGCTTGTTCAAGTGCCCCTGAAAAATAATCCATCTCCGGGAACAGAGGTGGACTGGGTGCAGTACATTTACTCCTGAAGGTAATCACGTAGTGTTAAACTTGCCCTTTATTAAAATTAACATGTTGAAATGATGATGGTATTCATTTACAACACCTTTTTCCTTGACTGTAGACATTTTTAGAGAAACCCACCGCCATGACAGCGGAAAGTGGAGACATAGGTGACTAGTCAGCAGGAATGACGCCGGAGAGTGTGAGTCGACATGGCAGACGACAGTGCTGCTATACTTTTCCTTAGAGTTAAAGCTAAATCTGGTAAGCTGTTTACTCGTACGAAAGAATTGAGGCGTATTGCGGTGGTGGAAGTTTTAGCCATCAGATACGCAAGTGACTTGGAACTAACTGCATGCTCCAGACAGACTGCGCGTCTGTAAGTCTGAAGCAGCCATCAACTCGGTGGCACTCGTGACGAAGCGTCTGTGTGATTGTTGAGCACGACTGTTTGCATCGCACTCTGGATCCAGAGTAAGTGTGGAAGGAGCTTCCACGATTGCAGACAGTTATTGAAATATCGATTTACTCGACTAAAGTTAGCAGGCACAAATGTATAGCCCTGCGATTAAGGAAACATATGGAGTATTAAGGGGTTTCTTCTTTCCATATGGTATTTTTTCTCCTTTTGCTTATCAGAACACATAGAGACTTAGTTACAATGACAAATTATCAGAATATTTGCTGTAGTACCAGTTCGAGGCGACTGATGTCAGCTGAGATGAGACGATGAGTGAGTATGCGAAGAGAAATAGGCCAGGATCAAACACTACGTAGGAACGATCCGCGGGCCTTATTGCAATTGGTGATCTGGGAGACGAACGCACCTGGAAGAACGCAAGACGTTCGCAGAGATCGGCGATGTAACTGCCCAGCGGCTTGAGACTGGGATAGGATCGAGCCGCCCATGCACTGGGAAGTCGGCCAATCATCAACGAGGCTGCTACGCCCTCCAAGTCAGCAGACATCACCTCCAGACCGCTAAGGGCCTTCTGCAGTTTCAGCAAGCTCTGACGAATCGTATGAGTTAGGCTATAGGCAAGGAAAAAGGCGACGGCGTGTGACGGCGCTCCACCTGCCTTGCTTCTGATAACCTCGGAAATGATGATGTTAGCACAAATAAGGCCTAAAAAGTCTTTCCCATTTATCCACAGTGAATGGCTGCGATTGCTAGCACCGCGGCAATGCAATGAAGATCCATTCACATGACACACACAAGACCAGTTTACACTGGAATAACATCAGTGGACGCAGCACCTTACCGAGTCGACGTCTAAACGCTAATGCAAATTGGTGAGGAGAGAAGGAAGAAAGCTAAATAATCCGATGAGATCTTTTTATAAAACCGCCTCTTAGTTTTCCCCATTTCCAGTCACCAGACTGTGTCTGAATTCGTGAGACCACACCCTACATTGTGAGAATCTCGACCCCTATGAAAGGAAAAGGAAGTTCGCTCCAGTTGAGAGAAGGTGTGCGTCCCGCACGATTATCTTTCCGTGTATTCGTCACTAATCAAAGTCAGGTATGACATTAAAGGGAATTTTACTCACACACATTCCATTGTGTCATCAATGGACCAGACCACACGGGGAAGGAGACATTGGCTTACTTGTTGTATCGTTCCATTTCTTGTACCAGTACTGTATTCATGCTCTCCCGATATACCAGGGGGTATCGCTTAGAGGCGGCTTCGATATCGAAGGCGAGGGGAAGTTTGCCGATGATGTCGGTGGCTATTTCATTGAGGTTGGTGTCGCTACTGCCTGTGGCAGCCTGTCCGCTGCCCGTACCCACGCCGATGCTGGAAACGGTCAGGAGGGTGGCTGCCAGCAATGCCTTCGTCTCCGAGTGCTGCCGCATTATGTCCACATTCTCGTGCATACCGAAGACTTCAGGCGTCTGCCCCGAGGGCAGATTCTACATCATAAAGTCTGTTCAGTCAGAGAATGCTTCCAAGATATGCAACCTCTCCAGTGATGTTGAGCACTTGATGGATTTTGTTAAAAGATGGCGCACCACTACCAGCATAATAAGGTATCATGTAAACAGCAATTTATCAACTCAACAATAAGGGCAGGATGGCGATTGTCCTTCTAACTGCTTGTCAAATAGCCGAAATAGTAAGAGTAAATGCCATTGCCAGCTTCACTTAGCCGCTCGACTTCTTCCTCTTAATCAACTACATCCTTTAATTTACTGGCGGCGTGTCCTAAAGGATTCCGAGAAAACCACATAAACGACTAAGCAAAACACTGGTTAGCGGCTAGTGGAGACTCAGCAGAGGCATTGCAGAGGGCGGTTAAGAGATTCACTCCATAGCTGCGGGTTAACGCCCACTGTCGCGTAATGGGCGGCTTAAAGAGATAAAGCGCCGTGATACACCAAAACGCATGGTCAACGCCGGTGAAGGAGAGGGTTGCTTGCGAGAGCCAGAATTGAAGTGCCACTGAGGGGACAAGGCACCAATTCAGATGCATTTCATAAACACACAGGACATGTGGAGATCTGAGGCGGCATCCTTCTGTGCCGCAGACAACAATAGCGTCCCCAAATGCAGCTTCAAGGCAAATTGGTGTGCAGAACTTATGCTTTAAGACATTAAGATATGCAAAAGGGAGTTTTGTTTAGTCTCTGTACAACTGCGACGGAGAGAGACACATTGTTACATGCGCTCGACATTTTTCCATAAATCTCGAAGCCATTCTTTTTATTCATTTCGTATACTCGTTCTGTGTTTGTGTCCCATTTGCATTTTATTCTTCCTCGAAACCAAATAAAATTGAACCGAGGTTTACATCGACCCTTCTTGTACAAGTTCAAATTGATTTATAGCACAGTTTGGGCCTTGGAAAACATCAATGAGGTATTCGAAGATGGACTTATTTGTGAAAAGTTCTCGATTTTGGCTTCAAAAACTTCCATCTGACAATTTGAGCATCGTCAACTGGCCTCAAGGAGGGCCACCGGTCCCATCCACACACTGAACTATTCGTGAACTTGGGCCTAAACTAGACACTGGCTACCCATAAGGCTGTGCTAAAACATCCACGCACAATAAATGATAAAGTAAAAAAGGGGCCTTCTGTGTGCCTGTCATACGAACTGCATCTTTGTTGTCGCCCTCGCATTACACGAATTACGTCGTTTCTGTACCAAATCACCACTTTTGACGGAAAGTGGAGTTCGTTTGACGATTGACAACGACCCAGCAAAGGGGTTGATAAGAATACAGTCCCAAGACATAGTCCTGAGTCCAAATTCCATGGAAAAACACTATGTTTACCACGGAGCGAACCATTATTCCTTCCTTCCTTCCTTCCTTCCCTCTTTCCCTCCTTCCTGAACCAGGCGAAGCCATAACAACGCCGGAGTCCTGTTGTCGTGCATTTTGTTGATGTCATGCATGAGAAAAAAGTGATGAGAGGAAGGCAACAACAACAACATCAACAACAACCGCCACCACACTGCTCGGTCGGCACGGCGCAATACGACCGCATGACGACAACACACCACGACCACCGGAAACTTCAGTTACTGTCAACAAATTAAACGACTTTTCCACAATGAGGAATTTTGTCCTACGCAATCACTGAGTGACTATTACCTTTTTCGTAGTTGCCATTTATTTTTAGGGGGAAAAGGTACAATAACCAAAATGAGATTATAAAAGACCTCACAGGGTTTATTATTCCTCAAAATTAAAAATTTTCAAAAAAGCATACATGGCTTGTCAAATCGTTGGCAAAAAGTTCTACGTGCCATTGGAAATGATTTCGGCTGAATATAATAAGCAACGTAAAAAGTGAGTTTTTTGTCTACTGATTACATTCGACGCCGGTTTATAGTTTCCAATGAGATTTGAAACAACCTCCGCTGCCCCAGTTACGCAACAAGGCGGTCCCAATTGCGAAAGGAAAAGGCAAAAGTGGTGAATTTTGCCACTCACTTTGATAAACTCAATGTACTCTAAGTACTCCATTTTGGGCGGGATAAAATAGTTAGGATTAGTTGGCAATTTGTATTTGGTTTCCGTAAGCAAGGCTGGACAGTAGAAGTCGAGGAGGATTGTCAGGAGGCAGCGCCGATCCCTTTCGTCTGTAACTCGACCGCCGTAATTGCACTCACCCGTCAGGTAGTTTATTGCATCAAATGGCACCTACACAAATGAGAGGGGATTTGTAAAGAAAGTTGAAAGGAGACAACTTGGCGATTTTAAATGCATGCTTAATTTCACTTACCTGTTCATACTCGTTGATGAAAATTTGCAGTTGCCGTACTGAAATGTGTAAGTCGGATTCATTGAAACCGTAGGGGATATTCCATCCGATAGGACCGAAGTGCCGTCGCTCTTGAACCAATGCGTGGAAAAAGCAGAGGCCGTAAAGGAGCTTCTCGAATATCTACGCCAAAAGCGAAAAGAAATTCTCATCTGAGTGGTCTGATTACTTGGCTGAATGTACGCAATTCGTCAAGTTCATAAATGTATAATGTCCAGGAGATAAGTTGTGAGAATAGTTGGTGCGAGAGCGAGGATAACCTACGGCTTCACGGTTGGGACATCCATAAAAGAAGTTGGGATCGGAGAGGGGATCACTCAGGTAGGACTGGAGGAGGTTTTGCCTCAGCCCAGTCGGCGGCTCATTGGTTATTTTCACACCATTTTGTAGGACGGTGACGGGAAACTAAGGGACCCAGGAAGGAAATCAGTTAGTTCAGCCTAGCCACAAGGGAGTATTTTTACTGTTCCATCTTCCCTAACATCTTTAATTGACCTAGTCTTCAAGCCACGGACTTTCACGAACTGACATTAATTAAGCTGGGAGGTTAAATTTGGCAAAAAAGTGGTTAAATTGCATAGTGAACGTTGGTGGCAATCCTAATCAAATGGATGGCGAATTAGCGCAAAACTCGATCATGATAATGGTTGGACTCGGAAATTTCAGGGGTAAAGCAATGCGTGGAACGCCTACATGCGGAGATGGATAGCTGGTGAGCCAGAGCCGAAAAGTCGGCGCCGTATTGTCCACGTTGAATCCCTCGCAAATTTTTTCCAAGGATGTCATCCAACTGACTGCCAGGTGGCAGTTCTGCAGCAGAACCCACGAGCCTTCAATTTGGGCGCGAGCAATCATTTTGGCCGCGATCGGACCCTGACCCTGACCCAAACTAATGGACTGGAAACGAGCACCACCGAAGCCTTTATCGTGGGCGAATCTGAGCAGTGCCATTGTCGGATCGGCGCCCGGCGAGAGGACAAAGATCAGGGGAGCAGTAGATGTTGAGTCCTCATAACTCTTGGCCAAATCAAACTGCGGCGGTTCCACGAACTTCTTGCCCAATTTCTCTCGCACGTACCTGGTCACAGCGGGCACAATCTGGAACAGGAAAATCACATCAGATAGTTAAAGGTAACAGGCATTTCCATTCCACTGCCTTTCACATATGCTGATGGAAGTGGCACTTTTTTCTCATATCATATCATATCATATCGTTACATGGGGACGAAGATTTCCGACAAGCTGCTGAGAAGGAAGGCGCATTTAAGTAGTGAACTGATGCAATAAGCTCTTAAAGACATGACATTCTGCTGAACACGACATTGTCATGCAGTGGCAAGAGGCAGGCTAAGACCGAGGAGATAGTAGAGAGTTGAACTATTTGATGTCATTCTTTCAGAAAAGACAAGAAGCAATAGATTAGAAGGCATAGGATCTTTCTCTCTTAAAATGATAAGGAAACTACAAGTGGCATCTCTTCTGCCGCCGTCGATGGTTGTTGAGAAAATTGAAGTCAACCGAAATGACGTAGTTGGGACATCCTCCGAATCTCTATTCTCGGTGAAGAAGACACGCTTTAAGCAGAAAAATTAGCACACATTTCCCGTAGAAATGATGCCGAAGGGTTGTGAATTGAGGAGAGCATGAGGCCCCTAAACATTTCCAATCAGCCGAGCACTCAGTGACAGAATTGAGATGTCGCCCCCAATCCAAGTATACGAATCTCTTAGGTTACACCAGAGCGCACGATGCCGGTGATCCAGTCAAGACTCAACCACGGACTGTGAGGCGCGTGCATCGTCTCAATGAGGCGAGTAGTCGAGTTTCATCTCCTCTGTCGTATTGGGCGTCATCTCACCCCCCAAGTCTGGTAGAGGTGGAAACGTGGCAACAGACGGTTGTTCAGGACTGCGGAATACAACATTTCTGAACCAGGAAAGAAGTGGCGCTAATAAAGGAGGCAGAAAATTTAGATAAGAAGGGAAACCGAGAGGAATTGTGATTTATTTTTAGATGAAGAGTAAGAAGAAGGGTTCTAAGCCCAAAACATCTTTCACTGTCCGTACAATCTGGATCCTCGTGGGGCTTTTTCATTCGGCATACACCGCTGCCTTAAGGTTAAAACTCTATCCTTATAGAAAATTTGAAATGCCAAAATTTGGCCGGTAGTGCCTCACCGTATTAGACATGTGGATGACTACATTGGAAATGTAGTCAAGTCTAACGTGATTGAAGAAGATAAGTTGTTTGGTTAGGACCCGATCGAGGAGTAGGCAATCAACACTCCATTTCCACGGGATGTACAGTTGAAGTGATATGTACACCATCTGTGGAATAGACGCAGATAATTTGCCACCGGCGAGTGGTGGCCTGCAACTGTCGAGCCATTTCACTTATACTCTTAGTCTTGGGTCTAAATGCATCAAGAATGTGTGACTTGCGCGGGTAGGAGCGGAGGGTAGAAATCACCGAGAGGTGAATGTTGACAAGGCACAGACCTCCAACGCCTTCCAGCATTCTTATCTATGCTAACAAGGCTGGATGTCCCACATCACTACCTCATCAATTGCGGATCGGCAAGGGGATTGTAAGAAGGTCAACTGCTGAGAGGAGGTAAGGCGATGAAGTGGAAATAACCGCCAGAATATCAAGGAGAAATGCTGTAGTCGACAAATTATTCAGCCTCTGCTGGCACAAAAGATGTCCGCAAATTACTTCTGATATTGAGTGCATCAAGTACAAGGAAAAAAATTATAATGCTGCACATTGCATCAGCTCGAAAATGGGGCCCCTGCTTGTGAGGGCGCTGCTGTCTCTTCTCACATTGTTCTGAGTGTCAAAGCGAAAAATTCCCTCGAGCACAAATGAACGGCGAGAGCAATTACGAGTCTGTAGAAAGTCAACAGCACGACTCGTTAAACCGGCTTTGAATCGGCACTTCCTTAATTGTTGGCGGACCGATCCACGGCGCCAGGGGATGTGGGCGTCGGAGCGATGCTTTAGATGATAGAGGGCAAAAAGACCAAGTGTGGTCCATACAAGAGGACCGGGTAGGCCGGACATTCACCTTGTCTGGCCGAATGCACCGCAGGACGATGAGCGTGCGAAATTGGTCCAGTTGTGAGTTCCACGGTTCCGGCAGGGGTGTGTGATGCGGTGATTTGGAATCGTAGAATTTTTGCCATTCACGATTTTTCTCCGCCACATGTTGTCTAAAGCCATGGAAGGGCGACAGTTCGGAGAGGCGGCAGATCTCGTCCCAGGCAGTCGAGGTGAGCCATTGAGGCGACGGGTTAGGGATAGCGTTTTCCAGGCCGACTCCACCGGTTAGAAAGAAGAGGAATTCGTTCAAATTTATCTCATCCTTGGCCCTAAAGAGGAAAAACGCCCGAGGTAGGAATGACTCGTGTTGTGTTGCAGTGTCACGAAATCGTGAAACTCGGTGCAAAATGAAAACACAGCAAACAAATAAAAGAGGTGCAGAAACACAAAAATAACACTAACAGGTCGTGCATCCGCAAGTGCAGTGTCGCCAGGGGGATTTGTTAGTGTGTTTGCTGGCCACGTGGGATAATCACAGCTTCATATCTTCTTCGAGTTATTGGGGAAGTGTGCAACTTTCGCCTACGAGTCCGCCGTCGGTCTCAACAAGCCATTTCAAATAAGCCGAATGACCGTGGAGGAAGCATGGAAAGGCGGCAAAGTAGAACTATCGAAAGAGCGGCCGATGAAGAAGTGCGCTGCCCTGGAGAGCAGGACTGGCAACCACCGGCATGGAGATAAAAGACGTCTCAACACAACCTCGCTACACATGCAGACTGCCAGCATTCTGCATAATGGCTCATTGCCGCCAGTCTGGGTGTCGAGTGAGAGAGTTACACGCTACACTCAGTCCAAAAGTACTAGCATCTTTAATAAATGCGCAGTTGCCATTCTGTGGTAGTAGAAAGTCAATGTTTTTTTATTCAGGTGAATAAGTGATGGGACGAAAGAGGAGAAAGTCGCAAATGAGGTGAAAGGAACGCAAACTAATGCCATCGCCGGATTATAAAAAAAGTAGAGGTAGACAATACAGGGAAGTTGTTCGTCAAAGAGGTGAACAAACGAACAAACAAGAGGATCGTGTAAAGTACCAGGAATAGTAGAAAATTCATCGAGCTAAATGGTCTGCGTGTCTCCACTGTGCAGGACGTTTTTTTCTCGCAAGACACAACCTTGAAGTGTAACAACGAACTTGAAGCGTTGGAAAAGTTTAATGGGTTTACGAGGAGGTGAAGAGACTTCCTTTTCGTGTGTACCCTTTGCAAAGGGAAATCAGGCCCAGGAAGGAGGATAAGTCAATTCACAAGGGCATGTCTGCCAAAATGAGGATCATCTTATCACCATCATCACCTCTACTCATTTCTACCTCTGCAGGGGTGAACTCAATCAAAAGGTCGTTTTTGGGAGAGGATGACCAATGAGGCAAGCCATTTTTAAATCTTGACTCAAGACTGGCCGAGTGGGAATGACAGGCGTAAAGTCTATAAATAAGCCGCTCTGGGGTACAAAAGGAGGATGGAAAGAAGTGGACAATGCAGCCTAACAAAGCCGAAAGACCAGGGTGAAGACTGTCCTGCTGAGTCTTCTGTCCAAAAAGGCTCAAGTCAGAAAAGGGGCCCCGAGAAATATCGTCTTAACTTTGGCACACGTTAACAGCCACAGGAACTCATGCTCCTTATCCATTTACTGCGGCTATAGTAAACGTTAACAAACATTTGCATCCATTCAATCAAACGCATCGGTTAATAACAACATCTTAGGACGAATTTTGATGTCTAATGATGGTCGACAAATTCGAGCAACGTGTCTGCCCAGTGTTGAACAAATTGCCCACTTATTTGCTCATTCTTCAAGGCACTTTGACACGGGGGAACGATGCAAAACACCTACCTAGAAGCGTAATCTATCCACAAAACGTCATAAGATGAAATCGTAGTGAGGGCGGATTTGATGAAACAACGAGGGAATGAAATAAACGAACACAAAACAACCTCTAATTAAGGTGGTCTCACATGAGGAGTTTGCAGCAGAGGAGGAGCGAGAAGAGGAGTTTGTGCTTTTCAAAGACAGATCGACACACGCTCACGTAGAGACTGTAGGTGAAGTAGTCTATGAGGTAGCGAATTCGCTTCTCCACTATTTTTGACTTGTTGCTGTGACATCATAAAGAAGACGGGAAGGGCGAGTTGATTTGTGCCTATTATGAGCCAAGAGCTAATGCGCCTTCGGTCCCAATCTTGCCAACAAAATTCTCCTAGATGCCGACAGCATCATGCTCACCAGACTCAAATCTCCCTACATCTCCACTCCCCTTTTGCTTCTACACATTCGTATGAAATTTTAAAAATTTTGCAGATAATACAAAACCACGGTGGAGGTGAAGTGCGGTTCTCAGAGTGGACAGACGAAAGACTTCCCCCGTCTTGGACAATTCTTCTAAGGTGGGGATGTCGGAGAACATACAAACTGTATGGAAAAGGCAAAAAAATCTGATGTCGACCCTAAGAGTGGGTCTGAAAGTCTAGGATTCAACCAATCTAATATTGTTTTTGGTAGGAAACCGGATTACACATTTACGATCCAACTCTTAAAAGGTGACTGACAAAGGCCTTAGTGGAGACGAAAACGCATTAAATGTCAAGATTCCCCTGCTATAGGTAAATCTGATAACCCGTAGGGAAAGGAAATTCTCAACTCTAGAATTCATGACGCAGAATGCATGAATATGGAACTAAAAAAGTCATAAGAAGCCACTCGTGTGGTCACTTGATCAGCAGAGAGATACACTCGTGAGAATGTGCAGAAGACAATCGAGGCAACCAAATCCTCTTTCTCAATGTACTCAGAAGGTTGAATGGTTGAGATTTAGAGCAACTTCATCATTTTCTGAAACTTGAGACAAGAGGATGACAGTGAACGTCAGGTGACAGTCTTCCTTCTGACACGTCACGTCAGCACAAGGCACGGTGCTCGGGGCGGATGTGCAGCGGGAGGGCTTGTCTGTGCGTCAAAGAGGCTCGTTGACGGGCCTGCACGTGAGAGTGTGCAAATCTGCCACCACTTACAAGTAAATTCTGACGCAGAGAGCGAATGAGAAGACTAGTTTGTGCCTTTCAAACAGACCGCGACACACCTCAGAGTAAAATTCGTAATTCAGGTAATCTTGCAGATAATGCATTCGACGTTCCAGAATCTTCGACTTGTTGCTGAATTGTGTAAGGAAACAAAGGATGCATAATCAACTTTAAACGTCACATTTCACACTTAAATAAGATTTTCTGGGAGTTTGATCTCTCCATCCACATTGTAGATTTGATCATCTGTGAAGAGCAGAAGATAATCTTTTCAAAGCCTCGATAGGCAGAATTTTGTGTTTGAATGGGCGAAATTAGACGTGCACCAGCAATCGCAGATGCGGCCTCTCCTCCAACCCAATGTTCCGCCGCCGAAGTGCCTCCCAAATCGGTCTAATTTAAGTGTTTTAGTAAAGTGGAAATCTTCACACATCTTTCCTCGCCCCTCCAACTGTATTGCCACGAAGGTGTATTTTAAACGGCCCTTAAGCTGGGAAATAGGCGATAATTATTGAAATGGGTCTTTACCTTTTATTCTCAAAGGTAAACTAGTGCTTCTGCTTCAAACTACTACGCACGTGAAGGTGTGCGTGTATTAGCCAGTGTAGTCCACTGCATTTCAACTTGTTTCTAGTGGTAATTTAAGTCGTTGATGAGGACAGAGGGGAGGACCGGGTCCCACATGATCCATTTCTTCTGCCACGGAGGAGGTGTTTCTCCTCCAGTAACCGTCACGTTTCACATGCATGACCTCATGCCACGTAACTTTAAATCTCGCAGCGAGGAGGTGTCCTCGCAAAGTAACATTAAATTAAATGAAGTGGAGAGACGTGCCTTCCCAACATGTAAGTGTTGGAAAAAAGCTCGGAACCCAAAAACAGAACTTGATCGCCATCAGGTGGGGCAGTGAGAAAACATAGTTGTGGCGCAATATAAAATCTCATAAAACTTATGGTTCATGTCTGATACCACTATTAAGGGAGCAATTTCAAAGAAATCACATCATTACACAAATTTGAGGTCTTAAAATGAGTATTTGTGCGTGCTACTTTGAAAATTAAGTAGCATGCACAAAGTTGGGGCAGACGGTCACTCACCTATCCTGAATGGCATTGACGTATAAGTTGACAAACCAATTCAGCGAGTACTGGTACATGGGATCAATGTTGGGGAGGTCGGTGATGGAGGAGAAGAGGATTGCCGAGTGTTTGGCTATGGGCGAATAGTCCATCCGCGCGAGATCAATTTTTTTATGTGTTTCGTCGGCCACCTTGAACGGGTACAAAAAGCCTTCTACCCTTAATCATAAATCGAAAAAGCATTTATCCAACCCACGAAAGACCCATCCGGCCACTATATGTGTAAAGACTATTTCCCACAACGAAGAGTTTAATGTGTCAGAACAAGATTGCTGGAAGACAATTTAGGAGATAAAGTAAATCTCATGGATTCGCATTAGATAAAAGTATAGGAAGATATGCCTTGGAGATTTTAACGCTTTAGTATTTGTGCCATGCATCAAGGAGTTTGTATTTCACATGAGGAGTATTTATTGGTAATAAGCATTCGAAATATTCCTGCTATTTGTCTACGGAGTTGGCAATGGTGACATACCGCTTGTTTCGTCATAATTTCGTCAGAAATAGCCTTTGAGGAGTCCAGAGTTTGGATAGCCGTCTCATTTTCAAGAATGTCACCTTCTGACTCGGCTAATGTAGCCAAAATACGATCCTCAGCCTCTTTGAGCATCCTCTTGTTATTAGCAGTCGTAACAATTAATTCCTGCCTCGCCTCCTCCAGTTCAGGTCTACATGAAAGGGAAGAGGGATGAAGAATGGAGACCGATGATAACTCCAATGATAAATCGGATGCTAGAGAAAATTCACTAATTAAATCTCTAACCTGAAGAGAGGTTTCTCTGACACCGTGGAAAGTAAGTTAGAGACAGAATGACACTTTGTTTGCCGCTGGGAAAGATTACACGTTACAAATGGAATCAAGAAAAGTGATAATATGACAGACTGTTTAGTGACTACTACTTTCGCTTTTTGTTTTCTCAGGGGAGCAGAATTTTCCCATATTGCGCATTTTGAATAGATGTGTTTTAAAGGATAATTCGAAGCGGAGAGAAAGGAGGATGACACCGGAACAAGCGCACTATTTACGATCCTAACTGTTGTTTAGATTGAATAGACTTAAAAGCACAATAGTTACAATCTTAAAGCCTGCGACAAAGCATTTTATACACATAACTACACAGGGTGAACTGAAAGGGAAGAAGAGAAAACGGAGGCACAGTGGGTCACTCACTTCTCCTTTGCCACCACAATACCGAGAAGTTGGTCCTCGAGACCTTCTGGGGTGATCATGAAATTCAACAACGAGACCTTCACTGCAACCTCGGGGAGGTAATGTGGGTTACGTAGCTTTGTCGTGATGTAAAAGCGGAAGTCTGAGGAGTATTCAATGATATTCTCGCCTAATTTGATCATATCCACATTGCCTAAAAGGTAAAATGCGCAAGTAGCTTTTTCTTCTTCTTAGTCTCACCTCCATTAATGGGATAAATTTTTGAATACTTTGAAAAAAATCCCGTCAGGAATGATATGATTAATACATCAGTGCATGCTGCTTCCACGGTTAGATATCAAAAGGCCAAGAAAACGGTAAGGGAGGTAAAAGTTTAGCTAGGCGATTTGAGGAATACGTCACTGACAATTGACAGGTGTCCCCAACAGGAGACTCGCACACTGACTGTTAAGAGAATGACAGGCGATCGGAAGGGAAACGTAGGCACCGGCTTCGCGACTTCCGTCGGCACAAAACAAAACCCGGGGGATGATTTCGACCATGCTGACGGATTAAAATGGTGAGGTGGAAGAAAAAGACAACGGAGACTTATTCTACGACTATGCAAGTCTCACATATTTTGTGTCGTAAGTAAACGATAGTTGGCCATTAACAGTCTACGTTCACCTCGATACACTCCTGAGAACGCTTTCTTTAGGCTGTGATCACGAGAGTGAAATAAAAATAAAATCCACAAGGCGATACCAGTAGGCGTGTGCGCGCTCTAGGTCCTGTCAGTGCCACTTGTGTCACCGGTTGGAGGCCATCTTTTAGGTCATTTGCTAGCTCGTAAGCACCGAGAAGGGTGAGTTAAATAGGCACTTTAAACGATACGGAGATCTGGTCATTTCATGTCTGTCTCATCCGTTTGAACAGCGATTGGACAACTCGAACCATCCAGATGAAGTGACGTACTGCATCTGTAACACTCTCCAAACCGTTCGGTTGAGTGAGACACGCCATAGACTCACCCTGCTTGAAAACCTGTTTCAGCAGAAGGGACTCCAAGCTGGGATCCAGGTCCTCACCAACGTTCTCAAGGAGAACAGGCACGCCGAACTGCACGCTACTCTCCATTCTCCGCATGAAATCGCTGTCGCTCAACTTCACTACGACTATGGCGTTCTCCTTCTCCATATTCTTTATCCACTTGTTCGCCTGACCTTCAGGATCTATCATTAGTGGCCTAAATAGTGACGATACGAAAATGTAAGTACACTGCAGAGGAGGACTGCTTCTGACCCTCCGTTCCTCGAACTCCGCTATTTTAGTGACTCCATAGTGGCGTTTAAAAGGGTTGTACATTCCCCTCGCCCACATGAAAGTAATTTTTCCGCAAAAGAGCATTAACAAGTATGCCTTGGCAGTGAGAAAGCGCACGATTTTGTGAAGAGGAGGTGGAGGAAGAAGTGTCACTGAAATAAGCACTTAGTGAGTTAACTGCTAGAAGACAGGATGGGCGTTAGCTCCGTGCAGTGGAATACTGACCAACGACTGACGTATACAAGTGGATGATTCACACCACAGATGAATCCCATGACATTGACTTGATGAGTGTCAACCGGTCGCGGAGATGTGGACAACGCAATAACCTCTGGTCGAGTGTCTCCTGGGCCTGGATTATCATTTTACAACAAAATGTCATGTACCTGGCAGGAGAGAGGGCGTGTGAATAAATGTATCCTCAGAAGGAACGTGTCCTGCCGGTCATCCCTTCTGGCGATAAACCAGACACTAGGTAAACCGGAGAGCAATCGAAATTTTTTTATATGTTCACTCACAATTAGTTTGTTTGGAGGCATGATCCAGGAAACACGTAAATTTTGTTGCGGCAGTCAAGGTTGGTTGTGATTTGCAATTGTGGGTTAAAATATCCTTCTTCAAGTAATTAGGAAAGATTTTAAGAACAACAATAGAAGGTGGACACTTATGCCATCGTATGTTCTTTTTATTCGATCAAGAATTGAGGGCAAACGAAGCAGTGAAGACAATAAACGACACACCCGGTGATGTTCTAAGACTAAGGAAATGTAATAATATTTTAAAAGTCCCACAATGAAAAAGAAGGAATGTCGGAGAGGCTGGACGAAAGGGATGACCTCGCAAACTAGAAGATGATATCCTGAGGGCGATGACGGATTCAGACCCTCGTAAAACTATTAGGGAATTTTAATTAACGATCGGATGTCCAAGGTTGATCCATCAGAATCTCCCTCATAGCAAAAGAAAGGCGTTTGAGCAGGAGATAGAGAATTTATCATGATTCGACAAGGACGCCATTCGACCAACGACGCACAATCTGGGCGTCTCGTTTGTTTGGGCGCGGAATTATCCTGTTTTTGAGACGAAATCTAATTGCAGACTAGAAGTGAAAGTCATACAATAATCCTGTACAAAAAACAAGGGCTTTCTACACACCTATCCCCTATTCCGACTCACTTTAAACCCTCACTAACAATAAAGAAGATGTCTCTTTGTGTGTAGAGGAATTGTCCATAAATCATGCATCATGAAGGGCTTGAATCTAGTAAGGCTTTCACAGCGGCAGTGTACTGTGAACAAATAGGGTGAATTAAGAAAGAGTTTTTAACAAAATGACATCTTTTTATCATGTACAAAGAAGGATAGTAGAATATGACAGCGCGAGGCCTCATGGTGCAAAAATGACAAAGGGAAAAGTAGGGAGTTTAGGTTTGAGCTTTTACCCCGTCCAACCTATTCATCAGATCTCGTGGAGTCGAATTACCACCTTTTCAGATCGTCAGAGCATACATTAAGAGGTAAAAACCTAGACAATGTTGAAGAAGTGAAAGTCATTCATCGCAAAATCAAGTGGCGTTTAAAAAAGGAGTCGAACAACAAGTAAAACGGGTTAAAATTTGTGGGAATTATATTGTCGATTAAAATGTGGGACTTTTATAAAAAAGTTTCAATTACTTTTGGGTTTATCCAATAAAGGCGAGAAGTTGACTCTACTTCCATCTGCATGGACGAAGTGTTGATTTGGAAAAAGCTGAGTAAACATAAATAGTGCCACACCGGAGGATGAATGAAAGCATTTGGTGAATTAATGTGGGAAGTGAATGCCAAATGGCGTAGAATAACTAAGAATGAGGCTGCAGGACATGTGATGAGGAATGTGCGTTGTGCGCCAGGGATTGTTAGGTTGTCAAGACAACACGACAATTCTTGGCACCGAAAACCCGTGCAGATGGATAAGGGCGAGGCATACCATCGACGTCCATTGTCCACAATGACACTATTGTCAATGGAGAAGGCATCGCGAGGGAGCCCGAAGATATTCCACGCCTGTATTTTGACCGGGTCGCCGAGACAATTGGTGAGTGAGAAGTGGGGAGTGCAGGTTATGCCCGCCTGGCTGTTGCATACACTGACCCAGTCGTCGATGCAAGCTTCGCGGTAGGTTGAAGTGAAAGGACCGAGGTAGGCGATCACGCCAGCCGAGACTAACACGTCCCCGATGAGGTTATCGTAGACATGTTGCAGCCGCTCTGCCGCCTGCGACCACCGCTCCTTCTCCCCGCCCAGTCCACCGATTAGTTTCTTCGCACGCACCAACTTCAGACCGCACAGCTGCACCTCATCTTCCAACCTTTTCTTCTCAGCCTAGAAAAGTAAACCCGTGAAAAGGGAGCAAGAGGCGCAATATGACCAAATTTGCGATCCATACCTGCGTATTGGCCAGCGTCTCATGCAGCTGGGCGAGTTTGTCCTCCACGGCTTTGAGAGAAGCTTGAGTCTCCTTCAGTGCAGCCATATTTTCCGCCAACTCCTTCTCTGCTTCTGCCAGTTTAATTTTTTTCGGGGCTACGATCTTGGCCACCCGATCGTACTGCTCCATGGCGAGAATCCACTTGCACAGGCCCTCGGCTGCCGAACTTGCCCGAGCGACTTTTGCAGGATCAAATTCCGGATTGGTTATGTAATTGTTCCTGATGTTTGTGATAATCTGTGGAGGAATAAGAGAGAGAGAGAGAGAGTAAAAGGTGAAATAGCTTTATCTTCGGACACACAGCAAATGAATTCACTGCGTCGTTTGACAGAATGAAATGCTAGACAGATTATGTGATCAAATTGAGGCTACTTAGGGAAACGGTGAAAAGAACCAGAGCCCGATTTTTTCGAATAAAAATGCCTTAAGAAGTTTGTTTGAGGAGAGGTTATGAGTGAACGGCATTGGCACTCCGGACTGTTGAAGATCTACAATGAATCAGTGTGTACAGCTCGAAATACCGCAGAGGCTTCACTACTGTTCTGTGGTTGCCACCGCCGTTTTGCACGGTTAACGTTAAGTAAGAGAAAAGAAAGGGGCAGTGAGACACGATATGCGCCCGAGGGAGTAAAAAGCATTTGACAAATTTATTTGGCAAGTGGCTGTCGTAGAGGAAGCTGGGAACTTCGAGAGCTTCTTATGCTCCCGCATAATTTAGCAGAGAGTGAGATTTTTGTGCTCTGTGTGAGAGGTGAAACAAACAAAGCTACTGACTGACTTTGACCTAATGTTAAAAGAAGGAAAAAAAAAGGGGGTTTAATAGCAGTGGAAAATGTCATTTATTTTCAGAAATAACTGTTGACTTATTGGCAAAGAATCACTACTGAAGCTTCAGGCACATCCAAGAGAAGTGTTGGAAACACCACGGGGAGATTTTTAGTTCAGGTTAGCCGTGAGTCTTCCACTAAATAAAATTGCTTTAGTCGAAGAAAACGGTAACAAGAGAGAAGGAATGCCGGCCAGCGTTCGTCAATGCTCCACTCAGTGGCCAGAGAGAAAGGTGGACTTCAACAAGCAATAATGCGCACCCCAGTAAAGAGTCCATTTACCCGACGAAGGAAATTAAGAGGAAGAAATATGTCCAGAGAAAGTAAATAAATCTTCGTCACTGAGGAACTTGGCATCGATTTGACCGAGGAGATGCATAAATGAACTTCCAGTTGATAAGGTTCAGACTCGGTCCCTGTTGGATATGGGTAAAGTACCTGCCTTAACGATGAAGGCCGTTTAGTGTGACATAGCTGACTGAACGCTTTTAGGAAGTCAATCTTCTTCTTTGAAACTTTCATGTACCTCCACTTACACACTGGACTCGGAGTAGAGCTAGAGTTTGTTTAAGTGAACACTTGGTTACTCATTGTGCTAAGCTTTCCAGCGGTTCCCGTTTCGTGACCACATCATATTGCATTGCCGAGGATGCATCGTTGCAACTTCGGGACTCCACGCTGTCGGGAGCGCCGAGCAACCTTGAATGGGAAGATCGGACAGAGCAGGCGCCCATCATGGCGGGCCGAATCGATGGAGGCTAACAATGGCGATTTTTGCAAAATCGCCTAGATCAGCATCTGGCCGATCGCTCTCGCTCCGCGCCCACCGACCATGCATGTAGGAATGAGTAGTGCCACCAGAATGGAGGAACCGAATGCACTTCGCATAGCATAGTTGGCGTTGGGAGTTGCACAGCCCCAAGTAATCTTCCAACTCCAGCGCAGTGTAAATGGTGGGTGCAGAGGAGTTGGAGAGCGTTACCACTAACGTCACTATTCAGCATCTTGCAACCTTAGTTAGAAGTAAGAGACCACTGGTTCATGAGTGGGAAGAGTTTTAAATCACCGAAGTGGAAAGATGAAGAGAAGGAAATGATTTAGGTAAAAATTTACGATGTCTACGCAATCTCGGCGGCCTCCACGGATTATTCCTCAAATCTAGAGTCGCGCTCTAGGAGCCGGTGGAATAACTTGCGTTTTTTTCTTCGGTCACTATAAAAAACTGAACTCTGACAAAACGACGTGCGACCATCCTGGACACTCGAGACGGATCGAGTTGATAAAAACCGACTGAGAGGCGGCAGTTGGTTTCACACAATACAGTCACTTACAACGGACAATGAAAGGAAGTGAAAACGAGTGATTAAGTCGAGATTTTTGTGCGGGTGGATTAGTGGATAACAACTGTATTGAAATTATCCGATGTGAATTTGGGACGGAAAATATATGGCGGCTAAACTCTACTTTTTGAGCAAAGTTATTTTCAGTCACTTGTTTCTAAAATCACCACTCGACTTAAAATAGGTCGGTTTGTAAATTGCTTGTCTAACTCAGATCTGTTTGGGAGGTTTGAAGATCAACTGAATTCCACATCGCAGATGCAGACGCGTTTTGAGAATAATCAAGTGAAGGTGAATTCACACTCACCTGGGCGGGAATGTTGTCCTTATCATAGTCTTTCAACGTCTGCAAAAAGTTCATGTCACCCAGAAGCCTTTTGGACGGCCCCCAATAGTCCAAGATCTTCCTGCCTGTGCTGGGCTCATTAATGCGATCAGGTTTGATATCTCGCATCACACACACCGCCTCCATGACCAACTTCACCCCGAACGGCGGATTTGTCATAGACTTGACAATGGTAATGTCAGCGGGCTTAAGAGTGTCTAAGGCCGCCAGCGCTGCCTCCATGGCGGGCTGCGCTTCCGCCAGATCGGCCCTGCACTCCTCCGACAGAGCCTTTGACGCGTCCGCCTTGCGATTCACCACTTCCTCATCCTGCACCACCCGCTCTCGTTGCTCCTCCGCTGCAGCGGACTCGCGTGCGATCACCACCAGGAGGCGCTCATTGGCTTCACCCGCCTGCACAAGTTGTGGCTGCAGCTGTTCAAGTTTCACTTGCATGTCCGCCACCTGACTGGCTCCGAAGGCTAATTTGTCTAGACCGTTGAGGTACCTACATGGGGCGAATGTGCGCTTGCCTTAGACTTATTTCAGACCCTCGCTGACTCCTTCCTAGAAATCAAATCCTCTAGGATCGCTGTATTGGTGGCACCTGCTCAACTAGTCACCTAAATTGGTGTTATGAGAATTAGTGACTTAGAAGGAGGTGATAGTGGCTTCACTATGCAGTTTACATTCTCACTACTTGTCCTTTGACCGAAGTTGCTAACGTGGCTTCTGTTTCGTTGGAGTATCCACTGGCAGAATGCCTGTCGACCACCTCCCTTATTACCTGTTGAAGTGGAGCCTGCAGCGATGAGTGGAAAAATCTGAGCAACACAGACAGTTCGTAGGGCAGCCGGTTTGAGATCAACTGAATTCTTCACCTAACTCTGATCAAATTTGCTTATTCGCTCGTCCGAAAAGACACTCTAAACCCTACGGTTTCATTATAGGAAAGGGGGATTTGTGGCAGCGGTCCTACAGGCCTTTTGATAAACACGAAAATCAAATAATAATGGTTCGTTAAAGTTAATAATCCCATAATAAGCTAGGAAGATTTAGTGATGTTCAAGAGCTGATGTTTCCATGTGAAAAAGTAATACACCGAAATGGACTTCAGCCTAAGGATTAACCACATCGGCTTTTCAGAAACACCATGGTTGACGGAGGGTGAAAGAATGCCATTGGATTAAAGTACTTGCGTATACTGTCCATTGGCTTTAATTACCTTTTTTGGGGTTATAAAACAAATATTCAAGGGTTGTGAGCAGTGGAGATTTTCAGTGATGTCTGTGAGTTCATTTGCGACTGTGTCTTCCCACTTTTCATGGTTGTGCACTTTGTGGAGCACATCTCTACACGATGAAGTGGCGCATGGAATCGGCAGGGGAAAAAGTATCTAATATGCGAGCATGCTAGGAGCCAGTGGTGGGATATAATCATCGAAATCGCAACCCGAATACATCCACCAGTGTTCACATGAGTGTCGTCGCTTTAAAAAGCTAACAAGGCTTCCCGACATACTTTCGCGGAACGGAAACGAACATCCTCTCTCCTCACTGCTCTTCTAGGGTTTGGCAACCGTTCTACAGACGGGGAAAATCTCCCTTGTCTGATATTCCTCAAAGCTGAACGGTGCGCTTGCCGATTCAGTTTGACAGATCATATTTTGAGGTTATCTTAGAAATCCACAATTAGAATGGTTATCAAAAGTGTCTCATAATCTCCCATGGGTACCCCATGACCAGTGCTTATAAGCGGACTCCATTAAAGAATCACGAAGTAGTGAAATTTGCGACCTGGACAGCATCGCTAAAAGTATTGCGTGGTGAAGAAGGGGACGAATACGAGCCAGACCTCGTTGTTCAAGCTTAATATAGGCACTGAAAATCAGTGGAAAAGGAGAATTTTCTGAGGCGTGCAAAGCGATACGGCTAGGACCTAGGAATGGTCACAAACAGTGGCCGGCGAATGTAAGAGTTTGGGTGAGCATTCAGCCACGGTCTTCCCTCCTGCCTGAGCGGTCTCCAACGGACGACTTATTCAGGGAGAGTGTTGGTCAACCAACTCTGAAATTCTCGACGGTAGCTAGTATTTTTTACGTGGGAATGAGTCTTAAGTGCAAGCAGACCCTAAATCTGACTGTCAAAAATATGCATAATTTGAATGGTCAAGTTAGTGGGTGACACATTCTGAGGACAGCTTGTAGGAGGTTGGGGCTCAAGTATGAGGGACGGAGGAGAGGCTACTTCGGTGTGCTCGTCAGGTCAGGTGGGCCTACGACAGACTGGAGTTAAGGGGAGAAGGGAAAGCTTGGAATAGCAGGTAATGCTTTGAACATGTGTGACAATTCAACGCACCTTAACTTTGCCGTCATAATCTCATTCTTCTTCTTCGTAATGAGTCTTTCAAATGAAGCAATCTGCTCCAGGTAAGAGGTTGGTGTGACGTAGGTCTTTCGACCGAGTTCCGTGTAGAACTTCTCCGACAAATTGATTACAGACTTGTGGAAGTGCTTGAAGATCATAGTCATACTTTGAGTCAGTTTAGCTTCCATCCCCAGAGTCTCGAGGGAGCGTCGGGCCACCCTTTCCAGTGCGTCTTCCGGCCATGACTGGAGGGATGGGCACAAAGGTGGAGGATGCATCCTTCGAGGATAGTGGAAGTGCACTCAGGGAGGCTCTTCATCAACTCACCGTAAACCAGTCGATGGTGCAGCAATTGATGAGGGACGGAAACTGTCGAAGGCGGTTTCGGAAGGCATTGCCAATGGGTGAGAAGGCGATAATGACGTGAAGATTGACACGACACCGATTGACGAAGCTGGAGAAGAGCGCCAGCGGAGACATATCCTGGACGATTTTAGAGCTGCCACCAGTAGCATTTGCGTTTTTACGATTCTCCGCTTCTATCACACCCTGCACAAGCTCGGTGATTTCAGCACGTTCTTCCGAAGTGAAGATGTTAGGCACTTCACCAGAGTTGAGCAAGTTGTCTACATCCTCGAGGAATATTTCGTCCTTAATCTGCATGTCAGTCATTAGGAAGACTGTCTTCATGCTTCGTCCACCGGCATTCTTCAGACAGGACTAAAGAGATGACAATATTGTCTTCCTTAATCTTTCCTTTAATAATGTAGCGACGTCGGGAAAAACGAATAAACACTAACGACTTGTAAACAGATGTTCTCTATCCACAAGTTGTTATCATTAAGAGCCTTCCCATCCTCCAGCTGTGGCGACTGTGACAGTTTGACGGGCTAGTTACTTCCTTATCAATCGTGTGGGCGATAGAATCCCACAAAGAACAAGGAGACCTTCTCGCGTCCACTATTCCATGTCATCGCCTCTTAATAAAACTCCAGTTGTAGCTAACTACTTCGGCGCCTAATTCGAGGCGATTGAGGAAAATAAGTTTCTTTACTATCTCCTCTCGCTGGAGTAGATTGCATTGGAGGCCTGAGTCGATTGTTCATTACGGGCTTAAGAAGGCTTGTGCACATGTATCCACTACTCATAATAGTGAGAGGAAGATTCAACGATGTCAGCTGTCACTCTCAAGACACTTTCTGTGTGCAAGCTTGCCACGGTGTACGGTCATGCCAAATTGATGTTAAAACGTCAAGGATATGCTGGTGGAAGCGTGAGTGACAGGAGGGACAAATCAAAGTCCTCTTAAATTTAGCGAGCAAAACTTCTCAGATTTACTATAAGATTGTCATAAAGACACAAACATCGGTTCACTTGTGACTTTCCTTCAGTATGACGAGCTGGTATAAAAGGCAAGGCTAAATCGGGAGCCGGGGAAGGGTAAGCAGAGAGACTTGGTCAGTTGAACAGGTGCCAAATCACTGCTGAAGAAGTAGATTAAGAAGGGAAAAAGTCAACGGACTAGTCTACCACTTTAGAGGCTTTATAATTCAAAATGGTACAGCGGCTACGGTGCAGAGAACATGGATACCACAAGAAGGACAATTGAGATGAATAAATAAGGCAGAGAAATAGGAGGCGAAGATCACCTTGACGTCCTCACGCCACTCGTGAAGACCGTAGTCTTTCGTGACTTCCGGTTGGAAGGTGACGTAGCCCGCCATGGCGGACGCCAGACGAGACAAGGACTGTCTGCCAGAACCACCGACTCCAATTAGCAGCGCGTTTCCAGAAGGCACCCGGAGCACACGACATATCCGGACCAAGTGTTCAAGTACGTATCTGGGATGGTAAAAAAAGCAAATTTTAAGTCTTTGAATCTGGTCGCTTTTTTTAAACTGTTGGTTTGACACTGAGAGAGACTCATTGCAACGCAGTTCCAATATTTTTAGTCATAAATCTTGAAGGTATTTTTCTTAATTCTTCCTATCTCACCTTTATTTTATTTTTCTTTGAAACCAAACGCAATCAAAGTGCGATTTACTTTTACTTTTCTTGAATTTAATCGAGCCAAATCCTAGCGCAGTTCAATCTTCGAGAAACATTAATGAGGGATTTATAGATGGATTCACTAAGGAAACAAAAGCTCGATAGTGGTTTCAAAAATCTTCTTAAATGCAATTTGAGCGTAGTCAAGGTGCCTCGAGGAAGACCACCCGTCCATGTTGATAATGAGGAAGAACGAATGACCGGTGGAAAACCCGATTCACGCACAGGTGACCGTGAACTTGGGTGTAAATTAGGCACGAGCGATACGGCTGCGGCTGAGGCTGTGCTAAAACATCTGCGATGAACAAAGTGAAGGAAAGTGGTTCCATATTTGCCTGCCGTACGAAGTGACGCAACTGCAGATGGTCGGACAGTTTGGGCCTTGGAAAACATCAATGAGGTATTCGAAGATGGACTTATTTGTGAAAAGTGCTCGATTTTGGCTTCAAAAACTTCCATCTGACAATTTGAGCATCGTCAACTGGCCTCAAGGAGGGCCACCGGCTCCATCCACACACTGAACTATTCGTGAACTTGGGCCTAAACTAGACACTGGCTACCCATAAGGCTGTGCTAAAACATCCACGCACAATAAATGATAAAGTAAAAAAGGGGCCTTCTGTGTGCCTGTCATACGAACTGCATCTTTGTTGTCGCCCTCGCATTACACGAATGACGCCGTCTGTGGACCAAATCACCACTTTTGACGGAAAGTGGAGTTCGTTTGATGGTTGAAAACGACCCAGCAAATGGGTTGGTAAGAATACAGTCGCACGACATAGTCCTGAGTCCAAATTCCATGGAAAAAAGCACTATGTTTACCACGGAGCGAACCATTATTCCTTCCTTCCTTCTTTCCTTCCTAAACCAGGCGAAGCCATAACAACGCCGCAGTCCTGTTGTCGTGCATTCCATTAATGTCATGCATGAGAAGAAAGTGAGGAGGGAACAACAACAACAACAACAACAACCGCCACCACTGCTCGCTCGGCACGGCGCAATACGACCGCATGACGACAACACACCACGACCACCGGAAACTTCAGTTACTGTCAACAAATTAAACGACTTTTCCACAATGAGGAATTTTGTCCTACGCAATCACTGAGTGACTATTACCTTTTTCGTAGTTGCCATTTATTTTTAGGGGGAAAAGGTACAATAACCAAAATGAGATTATAAAAGACCTCAAAGGGTTTGTGAACTGTAAAAAATTATTTAAAAAAGCATAGTGACTTGTCAAATCGTTAGCAGAAAGTCTTATATGTCGATGGAAGTTATTTTGATTGACTATTGTAAATAATGTGAAGAAGGGAGTTCTTAGTTTACTACTTATACTGAACACCCGTTTCATAGTTTGCAAAACAATATTTTCTCAGAGGCAAGAAGCCAAACAACCTGAAAATAACGAGATTCATTTTGTTCTTGTGAGTGCTATTGTAGTCTAGGAGGCATTGCTCCACAATGGGGTACATTGTGTTGATGTCTGTCACCTCCTCATAATTCCTCTCTTCCGGAAGTGAATCTATGTCCACGAAGTCACCAAATATCAGGCTTCTGAAGGTCTCTTCCGTCACCTAGGGCAAACGCATCTATAAAGCACTGTCTCAAAGTGAACCTACCTCGTCCTTTATACTGTTCAGAAGGTGGGAGAATATGACGTTCACCTTCTCTTTAAATGAAACTTCAATGGTGCTCTTAATGAAACTGCAGACAGTACGAAGAAGGTTTGAATATTCGTTTCATCGGGGAGTAACGCAAAAATAGGCAAAGTGGACCCACTTTACTAGCCAAAGACGATCCTTGTTGTCAGTGAGACGATCATAGAAGACCCGAAGAACCTCATGAACCCAGAGTCGAATGAAGGTGTACTTATCTTTGATTTGGTCCTTCTTTATGAGGCAAATGCCGAGGATGACACGACTGAAATCACGCAGGTTGAAGACGTAATGCGACTTAGCTGGTGTAGGCAACAAATTAGAAATTGCTTCCTTGTAGACGTTTAGCGTCGCGTCGACCATCGTGTTGCCCAGGACATAGAAGTCGGAGGTAAACTCGTTCGCCTGTTTTTAACCACATAGCATACAGTTCTACGTATATGTCATATAATAAGGCAAATTGCAGCTTGTCATTCGTCTCATCCGAGTTCCACAATAGCGGAGATTCAAAAATTAAAGTTGGGTGTTTTGTCACGAGAGTGCATACCAAGCCCTCACTCCGATAAGTTTGACTTCCTCATAGTTACCACGCCAAAATATCCTATCCCTGGACGTATTGCGAGTGAGGTGTGAGGCTCTAGACAACAATATCCATCGCCTGGAGAAATAGTGAAGTTAATTGACTCCAATTTCTGCTGGATCCAGACGTGGCGCGATGTGCCCTTTCAGTAGGGATTCAACTTTTATACCACAATAAGATGAGACAACTGTGATGCAATTGTGTCCGGCATGATGATTTATCAAGTCGTGGCTACACTTTTTTAGCTCACCATTCCGTACTCTTGATGGATGACAGACTTTCCAACGCATCGCCGTCCAATCAGCAACTTTAGGTTAAGTGGAGGGGGTGTTTCGAGGCCCGATTGACAGGCACTTCCCGCCAGTGGGACTGGCCAGTGACGGTGGGAACTTGTGTTAAACCTCCCAAAGGGGATGTTTCGACGCAGAGTTGGGAGAGAGACGGTGATTATGAAGTAACCTTACGGGCGACCGAGAAGTGCCTCCACGTAAGTTGACTGGAAAGTGATGGAGGTAGAAGCCTCCCATGTAAAAGTACACTTGAATTTCCCTATTTGTCAAAGGCTGATGGATTCTATAGTCTATCGGGGTCAGAAATTGAGCGTAAGATAGCTAAAACCCATGAATTTGACGACAACGACAAAAGCTAATGTTGATAGAGGCGTTTTAAACTTTATAGTTAATGTAGTGATTGAGCCGAAACCTGAGTGTTTATGGTGCAACCTACATTTCAGAGTACAAATTTGTGGCAAATTTATAAACCCTCCTGAAAATATTGCTGCTATGAGGGGAGAGCTTTTCAATAAGACCCTAAACAAAGCTAACGGGTAAGGCTAACACTTCGAGAAAGTGGGGTCAATTTGGCCACAGAGCTCGAGTATAAAACACTACTAATGTGAGGACACTGCGTAGTGTCAAATGCAATGATGGCGGCCTGACTTGAGTCCACAAGACAAATTTGTCTTGGCGGCAGTTTGTTCAACTAGAACATTGGGGGCAAAGGACCCACCCGCATGTAGGTCTGAATGAGAGTGGTGAAGATGCGGGTGAGGGTGACGTCGTTGAATGGCACCATGGAGACGGCATGGAAGTGGCGCATAAAACGCGGCGTCACATCATTGCGCCCGCCTCCGGGTGGGCCCATGGCGGTGCAGATGTAGAGGTTGATCCAATTAATCTTCGACATATCTTCCAGATCGTATCTAACACAAAGCAATGGAATATAGCAAAAGGTGCAAAATATTGAGAGGATCTCAAATTTTCTGTAAGGGGAAGTGCCATTTTGCAGGCATTCCTTCAGTTCCCGTGTTTGCTCTTAAATACTTTGGATGAGGGGAACTGATGATAGTTGTCAACCACAATGCTCTCTTTAAAATCAGGAGGCTAATAAATAACAAAACCGATGAATAATGGAGTAGGACGCCCAAAAGAATGTTGCGGTATAATTGAGATAATATGGCAATCTTTTATTGACCAAGTTCTATGGAAATAAGAGCCAAATCTATGTGAACTAAAGATAAAGTATACAATTTTCTAAAAGTGAACATTTTGATTTCTGTGTACAAAACTCGACTTTTTAATGTTTTGCCAAAAAAATTGGTTCACAATTGGCAGGCCTTCAACCACTTTATATCTCGACAAGTATTTAGGATTTCGCCGTAAACTAAAGAAAGCGGTGGAATAATTTACACCCTAAATCCTACTTGTGTGTGGGGAAAAACTTTTGCCCAAAAAGATCATGCACAGCTTTCTATTGGTCTAAAATTGACCAATGAATGAGCCGCGCGTAAAATGGGCGCAAAGTCCAGTTCGTGAGGACGATTTAGAAAATTAAGTTTAAAACTATTTAAAACTCACAGAATTCATAATAAATATCTGGAGCTGTGCTACTTAGGAATAATATTAGATAGAAAATGAATTCTGCGTAATAGTGCAATCAACAAGGCGGAGAAGTCAAACCGACACAAAGCCATGATCCATGAAGGTTCTCAGCAGCTCAATCGGTGGTTGAGCACCATACACCTCCTTTGCGGGCATATTCAGGTCATCAATGAAAAATGTAGCAATTTTGTCGAATGGTAGTCCGTACACACCCTTCCGGCGACGATCTAACTTCGACATGATGATATCCTAAAGGGAAAGGCCACGCTTTCTGTTAACATCAAATATAAAAACTGATGTATCATTTTACTAGTACTTGAAGGGAACTTGCACCTTTCAATATCATCAACGGGCTGATCTCCACCAAACCGATTATTTTCGTATCTTCAGGAAGTAATTAATTGCTCAAAACCACTTGTCATACCGAATAGACGAGAGTTTTGGCTACTTTGTACTTTAACGAAAGTAGCCTAAGCCTATGTTCAGTTAAGGAGTGCAAACTAAGAACAGTGTAGGAGGAAATGGTTAAGGGATTAGTCAAAAGTGTCAAATTCAATGTCTAAAAACTGCCAACCGCTGTAGACCGGAAAAGGTATAAGGGTCTTTTGCTTCCTTGACGAAATCAAATATGCCGTGAAAGAGTTGCACTTACTTGAACTTGATTGGCACTAGTCTGCGCCGAGAAGTTGATGAAGAAAGGCTTATACGTCTCGAGATCAATGCCCCTCATGAGTTTCTCCTTCACGTACGAAGACTTCCCTGTGCCCGTCACACCGATGTAACTTAGCGCCTGTTTGCTCATCAAGCAGATGTCAATGAGGTACTTATACCGGGCCGTGTCCATGGTGGGTACGATGATCTCCCTAATTTCCATGCCATCGAATTTGGCTTGGTCCCTTGTTAAATCATTCCAATGTTTCCATTTTCCCCGGCCTTTGTACTACCAATGGTAGAATGAAGAAGAGAGGTTCTTACATCGTTTCACTTAGGACAGAATGAAATGATAACTCACCTCGTAGAAGTAATCATATACCATCCCGGTATCGGGCATTTGGAAATCACAACGGCCTCCAATGCTTTGGGGCACGGGTAAGTTCGGCTCCTTTCCACTAAGAATTGGTTTTATAAAATCGTCGAACTTAATTCTGCCAGTCTCATTGAGACAACCGCCAATGCCCCAAACAATACTGAAGAGTAGGGAAGCGTGCACCCATTGTCGAAGATAGCGGTTTTCGGCTGCACCCTCGGCATTTGCTGGTTCAAAGATAAGAGCCTTGAGGAAATCAAGGGTTGATTTGACATTGGACATCGAACTGATGGGAATCATTTGGCGGCAGTTGTTACGAATGAACTCTAAACACGGGTCGAAGAGCCAGTCAAAGAGGTCCTGCAGCGTCTCTCTCCCATCACCCAGGGTCACGGCTTCGGGGAGGCTGTCCAGCCACGAGGTTGCCAGAGGGCGCCACCCCAGTGCCATAGGCTCGACGTAGATCATACCGCAACGGGAGACAGTGGCTGGCTGAGGTAGTGACAATGATAATCATTTAGACCCATAAATTCCATAAACAGCATCCCTCACTTTCAAAATTAAGAACTGCAAGGTCTGCCCCTAATGACACCTTGAGAGGTAAGAAAGACACCGTTATGGCTTACCGAGGCTTGTAGAAGGTCCATAGTCTCGAAGATGAGGCTCATAGTCTTAGACATCTGAATTATTTCTCCCGACATGAGACACAACTTCTTGTTGTCGTCCAACACGGTGTTCATGCTTTCAATCCACAAGGTGTCAATGGGTCCATCGAAGATCACCCACGTTCGGTCAGGTGGTTCCATGTTGGCGTACTCACGAAATGTGTTTGCTGTAACACCGTCCGTCCACTTATCAAAGCAGAGAGAGTGTCAATTTTCCTTCTAATTTCATACTCACCATATTTTTGTTACCGGAGTAAAAAAACTTGCCTCATGAGAAACTTGATCAAATTCGCCGAATAGTTGCCCCATTGTAATAGATTTGGGGTTTATTGTGCGATAGAAGACTTTAGCGTAGTCGGTGTAGCCCTTTTCAAAGAGACCGGTCATCACTTCGGCCAAGGTGTGGAGAATCTTTGTTTTGCCTCCCAAAGGCATACCAACCAACATGAAACTAAACGAAAACGAGGCAAAACTTTTGATGAAAATTCACGATAGTCTAACAAAATGGGGCCGTCACTCTTTTCTGCCTCAAAGTTAACAAGTGATATCGCACACTTCACTAGAAAATGAAGAACGTGAGCGAAGAAACGATACCACGTTAGCCGAAGAGGATATTTAGATAAGACAGGATTTCTTAAAGCATTACTTTAAGAGTCTCTTCGCTTGCTGTTGCAACTGAGTCGCATAAAAACTGTTCAAGCCATTGCTGGGATGGACCTTTGGTCCGAATCTGGAAGGCTGCAGCTAAAATGAAGACCACGAGACGATCTTTATGATCGCCTACTGGTCCAAATACCGACGGCGACTTTTGAGCACCGGTTCGGCAACCGCAAATCAGTGCCATCACAAATAAAACATCATTTAAGTCGAAACGATTGGCGAACTAACGGACTCAAGAGGAAAGGGGCTGGTTGACTCTTTCTATTCGGGATGCTTTGGATGAGCGAAAGGGAAAAATAAATTTATTACGCATCCATCCCACACTAATTAACAAAAAATCTGTCAGGATACATAGCATGACCATAGTATTTAAGGAGAGGTGTTTGAACTCGCGCACCGATTGGTTAAAACATTTTCGTTGTTTAGGAACGTCGACTGCTTCATTAACCAAGTGATGTGGTTTGGACCGGTTTTCGGAAGGTCGTCTTTGGAGATACTTTAAGACAATCAAGAATGTTCAGGTGGAGGAGGGTCTTTACAAACGTTATTTCGGATTTTAAAGGTCAAAGGTGAACGATTACTGTACAATGCTTTTCGACTGGCTACAGTACAAAAATGTCGTCTAAATTGTCATACGAAAACTAAAGGTGAACACCGCAGTTCAGAAAGGGAGTCTGAAGACAGAGTTGAAGGACTTCATTTAAACGAACCAAGCGTCATTAGTCTTCAATTCACAAGCTTTCTTAGTTGTGAGTGGGAGTCGCCTCTGCCCGAAAATGATACTCGCTTTTCTAGGAATAGTACTGATGGGAAGGTTTTAATGCCTCCCATCAAACCTCATTTCGTCTCAGTGCTGCGGAAATTAAAGCTTTGTGGCTAGTGAAACCTGTCGATTAGGAGGGAACAGAGTAAAACAGGGGGGAAGGATCTCTTTTCGTTTCAGTAATCTCGATTTTATCTAGACAGGTTGTCCAACATGTCTGACGGTACGAAACTTAGTGGACGAGCCGGATGGTGGAGTAATCCGTCCTCATCACCGAATTATATTATCGCAAGAAATGAGTTGGACTGCGGTACTCCATGCAGAAGTATCACGCAGTTGCAGTCAATAGCTTTTCCCTTTTCTCATTAGGCGCCATAATGGGGCCACGTTGACAGAGACTAAACAATATGAAGCTTTTGTGGCTCTGTCGTCCACTAAGTGAATATGTTATCGAAAAAAAGGTGGCTTCGTAAAATTGTTTCCTCTATCGCGTTCTCCGCCTGCCACACCAGGTGTGTAAAATCCACAGTCTTGTGATATTCGGTTCGAATGCATGAGTAGAGCATGTTAAGGCAGACATCCGCTTGGATATATCGTCCGCGGTGAGCATGTGAGGAAAATAGGGTACATGACGAGATGGGGGAGTGGTTGCGCCGATGAATACCTGTTAAACATGACGAAGTCCTGAAGGCTTGAACAAGCCACGACTAATGCTACGCCCAAGTCTCCGGATAGCATGACACCATATAACTTGGGCCCTCCTTATTTCATTGCGTCAGGCAAGTTTGACATTCCGGCCACGAAGTTGCTGCTGACCTGCAAGCCTGCTGCTCTTCGCCCAAACAAAACTAATTCTTAACAACTGTATTTCCAATAGTCTTATTATTTGAACCACTTTTTGAGCGCAATTGCCATGATTTACCGGGAAAATAGGCCGGGTGGCAAAGGAAGGCTTAAGTGAAAGAAGGAAAGGACTACCCAACAAATTAACTGGACTGTTGAAATTCAACGAATTCACTGACAAATCAGCTTGTCAAATCATATTACGCACCCGTGTCGTACGATCATCATCTCGTAGGTTTGAATAAGCTTTTCCGTAAATGTCGGTACAGCCTGTAAACCGTTGCGTTGACATACGACAGCGGCTTCATCAAGGAAGTCCGAGTAGTCCGCATCGGGCAAAATGACGCCAGGAAAGAGGTCAGAGATGATGCCTCGGAAGAGGGGAATGTCGTGCGACAGGAACTTTGGCACGTTCACATCCATGATTGATCGCAAAAGCTAGTTTATTCGTGGAAATAAATGAATCGCAGGAAATGCGACGGGAAAATGATGATCAAATCAGTATGCGCATACATTGTAGACCATTCTTAACGCGCGGTACACAAGACTGCTCTAAATTGGCTTTCATTGTTAAACTACGCAAAGTGCTCGGATGAATTTGGTTACTGTGCCCGAAAATAATTCTGGCTGAAGGAGATGCCGGAATGGCCAACCACCTCGCCTCTCGGCGAGAGTTGCGAAGGAAGAGGGATAAACAGGGAGCTGATGAAGCTCTTCTTCTCTGAGATTCAAATTCCCTTAAGAAATTGTTTCTCAACTATCACGGAAGTTTCGAAAACCTCCACACACTTTTGTGCACATGGCAAAGGTAATGGAAGAAGCTGTAGTTGCAATCCTCATGGAGATTTAAAGAATAATTGCGATTGCCAAATATTTCTCACTACACAGGAAAACTTTTAAGGCGTTTATTAGCCACAGAAGTCTTCCTCACCAAAATCATTTCATTCTCCTCTGGATGTCGAAGTTTCAAGTTGCCCGCGGCATGCAGCACGGCCTTAACGGCTCGCATGCCGTAGTCGTAGTGCGACTGGGAGGAGAGTTGTTCAGAACACAGTCGGTAGGTGGTGACTATTTTGCCCGCCAGGTTACGAGCGTCCATGAAGCCGCAGGAGTAGAGGGAGATCTCGCCAATCATCGCGTAGTCTGGTACCATCATTGCCACCGGGCGGAAGAGGATCTGGATGCGTGGAGCAGACAGGGGAGATGGAAAAAGAGGTAGTCGAGATGGATAGGTATGCAGGTAGAAACACTCACTTTCAAGTTGTCTGGGAGCTCGCTACGTCCAGCATAACCGGGATTCATGGTAATGCATACGTAGCAATTAGGGTTGAGATTTAGCATTGTCCCTTCGAACTCGAACACCTCGAGGTTGGCTTGAATTGCTCGGATGATGCACAAAATCTAGGCGACATGAAGAAACGGGTGACGTATCTGTGATCATGATATAAGGCCAGTCGCTGAAATGCCAAAATTTGTGAATAAATGAGGACCAAGGGGCTTGAAATGAGACAGAAACTCGATGATCCGGTCTCCGTGCCCGTATCTAAAACGTTACGCCCTTCTACTTAACACAGATCGGTCTGAAAAGTGACTGCGAAATGAAATCGGACTGCTTCAGGAGTGCACTCCATCCAGGCTATAAAATTCCGTCCACTTTTAAAGGGAAAGAGTGGCCAGAAGAGAGATGTGGAATGTGTCCATGTATCCACGCATACCCATCAAGTTCGACGAAATCAATCCAAGAAGTAAATAGTGTGATGGCAAAGGACAAGGAGAGTGAAGTCCATGCATATCCTTTAAAGAAGGGGAAAGATACTGGGACGTTGTAGGAAAGTAACCTGCTGCAAGACTACTCTACTTAGTCGCATCAACCGAGTTGGTGGGGAAATGTCTGTAACAGAACCAAAAAGGAAACTCAATTCTTCTTCATGCGTTAGGTGCAAAATTTTATGGTAGATCGTTTGTGATAGCTACACACCACTACCAGGACAAATTTTTAGAAGTTGAACAGGAAACACACCCCAATAGGGAATAATAGATAAGTGAACCAACCTGCTGAGCAATGACCGAGAGCACTTCCAACTCGATTCGGTTAAACTCGTCGAAACAGGCCCAAGCGCCAGCGGAGGCCAATCCTTTGAAAAACTATCACAGAAATGGCAATATGCAGTAAGGGGAAAAAAAAAGCGTCAAGGAGGGAAGAGTTGTATGAGGTGATTTCACCTTGCCCATAGCAATGTAATCCAAGCCGTCGGAGCAGTTGAACACGACACACTGGACAGCGATCGCCTTGGCCAAGTCCTTCGTGGTCTCTGTCTTGCCGGTGCCTGCCGGACCCTCGGGGGCGCCGTTCAGGTGGAGGTGATACGCCCCGATGAGGGTGCGGTAACACCGATCAGTCAGGGGAGTGATGACCAGACGTGGCGAGTTGCCCAAATACTCGTAGGCATAGGGGACAGTGGCGTTGGTTAGACGCACCTAGCCGCAAATGGTATGGGAAATCTCAGCAAAAGTGACATCGGAACTGCGGTTGTAAAGCTTCAAGGCAGGTTAGTGAAACTTTGTCATGCACCGAAGTGGAAAAGTTAGGTGAGATCCTCTTTAGAAAACGGACTTCTAGTCAGGAAAGTCGTTTGAGGCGTAAGATTTCAGCGCTCAAGCATGCGGGATCACTGAGCGATCGTGATGATCCGCCAGTCCAGTCAGTTGGCAAGAAAAAAGATTCCCCGGCTCTTACATATAAAAATGTCCCAACAATGCACTAACCGTCCCACTTCGTTGTGCGATGGGGTCTGCCACTTGGTTTTGCGGTGATCGTATTCCGGTAATCGTGGTGTTTTCGTGAAGGGGTGTGGACAAGAAAGTGGATCGTATGCAGTTGAAAGAGTAGTCCAAAAATTAAAATCGGCAATGGTGGACAGCTTCTATACCTTGGAGATTTGACTAGACCCTTTATTTGTGGATCCTCAAATCTGTTGCTCACTTTCATGAAACTGCAAGTTTGAAGTTGAATAACGGAGATATAAGATGTGCAGATTTCAATTTTTATTGAAAACTCTCCCTAAATGCGAGTACCTCCGCATTCTTACGTCTTGGCGTCCCCGTAGAGACGGTCTGAGTAGGAAGATGGACATTCTAGGTTTAAACTAATCCAAACAGCCAGAAGAAAAATTCCATCAATGAAGGAAGAGAAGTCGATTAATTCAACGAGTTGGAGTTCTTTGTTAGGTTGGACACCTCAAAGAGACCTGCTCGCCTAACATGGACACCGCATGTCTCAGAACACAAGTCTCTGGCCCCCAGCACAAAAAAGGTAGTGAAGGACTAACCAGGCAATTGTCCTCCTCCCAGTAGTACCTGAGCTGCGAGAGCCATTGAAAGTCATTGTCATCGGAAACTTTGTTCTCTGCCATCAATTGCACAGTGTCTCTGGCGTGCACGTCGATGACCACCAGGGCGCCGAGGGTGATGCGTTCCTGGGTGGAGAGTTTGCCCCGCACTAACCGTACGATTGCCGCGATCTGTGCGTCCAATTTGCGTTTGTAGCCGGCCAATCCCTCCGCCTGCCCGTAGGCGATGGCCTCGGAGACTTCCAAGGTCCAAAATATTTGCGACACACAGAGGACCACCTGACCTGGCCAGTCTAGCACCCACATATCTCGAAGTTCGCTGTCGTAGGCCTGCAGAACGAGAAAAGACACTAGAAATATAAAGTTGAGGTGACAGATGTATCATCGAGTCGCCTAATCCCCACATGACCTCTTCAGTAAAGCTCTCTCAGCTTCGATGAGCTGTCGTGCATACGCGACTCATGTAGGACGATAGTCACTAAACGCAAAAGAATACACCGCCATTTTCACTATGCTATGAACTACTTTTTTAAGGAATCTACCTGTAGAAGTATTTACATTTTTAGACGAGTGAATATCACCCGAAAGGGGACAACCTTCTTTTTGAACCTTCTTCATCTGCCATAACAGTTGTGTGACGCGTTGTGTACCCTAAAGGGTTGTCACCTACAATTCTGGACATTCATCAATCTCTCTATCAGATCTACGCCTCTCCTTGCGTTCATAAGCCAGTGTTTAGCCGAATGGCAACCTCTCTCCCCTCTCATTTTATCGCGAACCGCGGAGAGGAGTTTTTGACCCAACTAGCCGGCCCATTCAAGACACCGTATTCCGATATGCGAATTCATTTTCGGTCAGTAGGGCATGTGAAAGGAAGGAAAAAGAAGGTGTAACCAGTTGCATCTCACTTGATCTCTGCATCATCAGGGACAGTGTGATGCATTACCCTGTGAGTTACAGAGTAGGGGAATGAATGTTTCGAAAGAGGCAAGGCGCAGAAGTTTAGCTAACGAAGGCTACCTGCAGATGCTCTACGGCATGAAGGGCGTGGATACCGGCGACGTTCATTTTAAATTAATGGAGCAGTTGGGAAAAGCTGTTTAGGAAGCGCACTACGATGACTGGCAAATAGCAAATTTGACATTTTAATGAAAACTTTCATTTCTTACATCTCTGGCGCTAGCAATAACATCATGCACCGAGAGCACCATGACGTCTTGCACTTGAAGCAGCCACTTTTCGACCGCGCCTCTGCAAGCCGCTGTGTCGATGGTCTAGAAGGTAGACAGGTAGAGGAAACGAATGCTGATGGACGACGGGATGGAATTTGGAAAGTATCAGTTCAAAATATCGTTTCTGGCTAAGTAGCAGATTAATCTTGGTTATGTTGAGTTCCAAAATAATGCATTAGTTGGAAAAGTCAGCACTTCCTCGGGATGGTCGAAGGATCGACCGAGTCTGTGAAACATACCACCGCAAGCTAATGGCTTGGTGAATTGAGTAGGCAGGCTGAAGCATCACAGACTAGCGCAACTGTAGGCGTAGAATGTTAACAGAACCTGTTATAGACCCAGGAATTATTCTAAGGACCTAGCCAGTCGAAGGATCTCTGTCCATTTGCCAGCCAACGTCTGGTTACATTGCGGTTGGAAGAAGTATTAAACATTAATGAGATTCCAACTAGATTCGGCATGAGGGTCAAAGATGGAATAAAATCCTTTCACATTAAAGCTTCTCCACAAAGGGAAAAATCCACAAAACCTGTGGAATGTGTAGTCCTTGACGAGTAGGCCAGAGGTCTTACCTGACTAAAGACCACCTTCTCACCTTCGCCGGAAAACATGGCCTTAATTTCGAGATTCCTATCAAACTCCAATTTAGCTATGCCTTCGAAACACTTCTTGAGGTGAGGTTGCACCCGTTGGGGATCCTTGGTCTCTGACAGGATCTCCAACATCTCGTCGTTGGAGAGGAAGAAGAAGCGAGGGAAGAAAAGACGCTTCTTGTCTAGGTAGGCGTTGAGACCCTTGTTGATGCGATCAAACTGTGCGTTGCCCTCCCGAATGCGTTCTAACAAACCCACCACGGAGGTAGCCTGAGGAGACGGGCATAAATACAAGGTGTTAGCAAACACTTTTAGTTCCTACAAGCATTGCATTCGCAGTGTCGAGAAGATGCCAGACGGCCATGTGCTTCAAAAGCCACTCACGTGAGGCCATTTCGTGTGTTGGATATCATAAAACCGACCAATTGGTGGCAGAATTGAATGAATGAGTGTACGTGAAACCATGTAGGCGTATTTCGTATACACAGTAGCAACTCAATGGGGAAATCGCCTTTTACAACTCGAAACTACAAGGCTCGTAAGGCAGATGAGCCCTTGTCTTTAGTGATACTTGTAAGGTTCACTTGAACCTCTTGAACTTGCGCCAACCCACCTCCCTGAAATCGGTCATCATCCAAGTCAACGCGGATCGAGGGAAACAAATAGACGATTTTGAGAGGGCTGGGATCCATGACTATCATCAACAGACCGCAAAATCTCTTCCGCCTCTTCCTTCTCCTCTCCAGGGTAGTGTAAGTGTGTCCGGAGGAAAAGGGAGGTTTAAGTGCATCTTTTGTATTGCCGCAAGTATCGCTATATCTACGGCTGAACCAGCTAAAGTGTAAGTTATTGTAGCTGATTCTACGCTTCTGCCATTTATGCGACTACTACTTTTAGCTTAGCCAGTATTCAAACATCTCCACAGGTCTCCGACTACAGCTAAGGGCAGAAGGATAAAGTCGCCATGGTCTACTTATTGTGTGTGTTTTTTATTTCATAAATTGGTTTTCCTTTACAATTTTCCGAAAAAAAGTAGTGCAGTCACTAAAAACTTCGGATTCAATGCTAGTTCGGGGTGGTGTTCAGCAACCGAGCTGTCGTTTTTGGGAGAGCCATCAGAAATAACCTGGTATAATACGAAAAATGAGAGACCACAAATGCCAAAATGAAAAGAAAAATTGGTATTCTTGTGGAACGAGTTACGCTCTGTAGAGACTGGCACGAACACTTCCCGAATGTGGCACATGAAGGTGTAAGAAGAAGGGGACATCACATGCGATTAAGACGATGAGACACAGGCAGGATGACATCTCTATGGTCAGTTGGGTCAACTACAACACTTAAAAAAAAAACAGATTCTAAGAAGAAGAGGACTTAAAATCCCCTGTCAAGCCTCAAATAATGAATTTTATCTAGGTTCATATGGGAAGAAAGTATGAGCATAACCTTCACGGGTCTCATTCACCATTTTTATAAGATTATTATTGCGCTTAAGACAAGTCGAGTCCATTTTAGTAATGACTGATGGAGATGGGAGGGAAACCGGATACTCTAAAGGCGGTGAGGGTGTTTTGGTCCTCACTTGAATTAAGAATAACACTTGCCAAAGGCAAAAAGGATAGAAGCAAATTGCCGGCGTCGTTGAGGGGCTTTGAGGACAATTGGCTTCAAAAATATGAGGTGCCATCGAAGTAGGCTGAAAACTATGAAAAGGGCTTTCTTGTTTAGTCTCTCTTCAGCTCCCACTGAGAGAGATATATTGTAAAGTGCTCCAGATATGTTTACCTATTAGCTGTAAAGGTATTCTCCTTACTCGTTTCGCAAATGTCCTAGTGTTTACACACCATTTTTTAATCTTATTTTTCTCCGAAAATAGATGCAATCAAAAGGGGATTTACATTTGCTTCTCTGGGAGGGGCACAAATTGACCCACAGCGCAACTCAACCTCCGAGAAATACTAATGCGGCGTTCAGCGATGGAACCCCCACTGAAAAAAGGTTGAAATTAGTACCAAAACTTTCCGGTGATTTGAGTATCGTCAAGGAGCTTCGAGGGGAATTACGGACGACTGCAGAACCCGATACGCACAGAACTAATCGTGAAGTTGCGGCTCAGCTAGGAGCCTGCCTTTCGTACGGTTACGGTTGTGTTAAAACATCCGGACACAAAAAAAATAAAGCACAAAAATTGGGCTCATATGTCCGCTGTACGAAATAACGCAACTGCAGACGATCGACTCTTCTCCGACCGATTATTACCTTTTCGCGGTTGCGAATTATTTTTAAGGGGAAAAATACAACCAACTTGATATTATAAAAGACTTTGAAAAGTTTATTAATCCTAAAAGCAAAATTTTTAAAAAAAAGCATATAGGAGCTGTCCATTCGTTGGCAAAAGTTCGTGGATGTCAATAGAAATTAAATCGAATGAACATAATAAATAGTGTAAAAAATCGAGCATTTTGCTTTCACCTTATCTTCAACATCGGCTTTATAGTTTCCAACTTAAAAATTAACGGAGGAGGGAGAGCACTCACCTTGAGAACGTGGGTATCCAACGCGGTGTTACGCATGATTTCACGGTAGGTCTTGTCAACCGCCACGAAAAGTCGTCCCTCCTCGGGCATCTGCTGCATAATGTCCTCGGAGCTGAAAATGGGCTCCAGGTAGAGCCAGTTGGCTTGCATCACCAGCCAACTGTCGATGATACTTTGGATGCGGAGCAGTTGCTCCTCCCATTTCTGTGAGAGTCGAAGGGCAATGCAAGAGGCATGAGGTGGTGCAATAAGAAGGACCAAGTAATGGATTTTGTACCAAAAATGTGCAGACCATTTGTCAGTGGAGAAGGAATTATGTCTCTTGTTCTTATATTTAATTGTACTTTGTTAATGCGCCATTATGGGAAAAAGGCATAAATGTGAGTCACCAAATTTCTATGTCAACATTGCGAAATAGGCATTTCCACTAAGAATTTTTGCCCTGTCCGAATACGACTTAATATGTGTGGAGAGAGGCGAACAGATCCATGGGTGAGGTGATGTTAGGAATTCAGAGGTGGACGGGCATAGGAGCGAACGAAGCACAGACGAGGGAGTGGATGAACTCAAAACATCGGAGATAGATGGGTAAGAGAAGAAGTACAGTAGAAAGGCAACTCCAGAAGAGTCCCATTGGATGAAAAGAAATTGGCGAATTAGTGGCAGACTTAGTGGTCAACTTTCCCTAACTGGAGGCATCGCCTCCGGTAAAATCTGCATGGAAATTGCTGCGAAGTGGGTATTCAAGGCCCTCTTGTTGCATCACATGACCGCTGGGGAAATAGACACAAATCATATTTTACGTATAACTTGGGAAACGTGCTGAAATGCTTGAAAGGAACGTGGAAACCCATCTTTGGTAGTTAAAGCAATTAAAATGTTGAAAGTGAAAGTTTTCACCTTCAGTTGGGCTTCGAATGGCTTGATGAAAGGCGAGCCACGCATCGTCTGAGTTTTGACAATCTGATCGTCCAATTGCTGCTGAATATCGTCAACAGAGGCAAGGATGGAGAATCCTTGATCCCGGTAAGGTGTTAAGACGAAACAGACATCTGTCCAGTCCTCACGCATCTTCACCATATTTACTTCCAAGGTATGCTCTTTGCTAGCACCCACTGAAATTGACTCAAATTGATTCATGTAGGGACTGAGGTTCAGTTGTAGCATCTTCGAGAGTGAAGTCCCACTGTCTGGCGTGAGATCACGATTAGCGATCGCCGACATGGCGTCCCAGTGTCTCTGACGGATGCCCGGATTGCAGAGGATGCGTATAATTGGTATCACTTCCTAGAAGAAGTCGCCAGGTTCGAACACGAAATGATCTCAAAGAAGGGGATTTCGAGGAACTAACTTTGAACTTCTTCAGACGCTCCAACATGTAAGCAACTGTGTGAAGAGCAGCTGGAGGTTTTACTTCAGGTATTTCCTCGTCTTCGGCGGCCATTGCCACTCCTGCCGCGGTTTCGTCATCCGCAGCCGAGGCACCCATTTCCGTTTTGGCAGCCGCCAGCATCCGTCGTCGATGACGTTCATTGCGCTCTCTTTGTTTCTCATCTGCCTCCATTCGCATCTTCTTCAGCCGGTTAGCAAAGATCTTCTGCAGTCGAAACATCTCCCTCCACATTTCATCCACCTCTTCCTCAATGACTTCGGCGTCTAGCTTATCGAACTCACCGTACATCCATCTGCCGCAAGATAAAAGAGATCCCTTAGGCCAACGATGCGAAAAGGAGGGTGGAAACGCTTCATGAGAATCTAGCGGGACAGGTAACATTTTTCCGGTCTAATTTAATAAATGGTCAAAGCATGAATGACAAACGATTACTACGGATGTCGAGTTGTTATCCATTTCCGAGCATCTTCGAGCTTACGACAGGAGTGACTGAATTTTATAGGGTTACCCTACGAAAAGGCCACTGACACTCGAGTGAATAGCGCTAAAATAGCGCAAGTGGTTCGGTATATCAAGGTTGAGATTAGCAAGATCTCATGCCGTCTACAGGGTCTAACAAACTTTTGAAGAAATTGCCAAGGTGATGAGGGGTGGCGGTCTGTGAAAGTGTAGATCAAGTTCGACGGTTAGTGTCGAGTAGAGAGAGGTGGAGTGTTGAATAGAGTAGGCGATGGCGATGGCGATGCACCAATGCTACGAGCCACCAATGTGCAGTCTAATGAAAATGATAAATTAACGTATCCACAATGGCATATCATGTTGGAAATTTTGAAACGGGCATTCATGCATTGTCTGCGTTCCACGACGACTGGGAGAAATGGATTTCAACGTGCGCTCGATATTGTTATTTATAAATGTTAAATGTATTCTTCTTACTCTTTCCATAAGGATCTTCCGTGCGCCTATGTCATTTTGATTTTAAATTTCGCGGGGAGCAGAGGAAAACAAAACACTACTTACATCTAACTTTGTTGCACGAGTGCAGATTTAATCAACAGAGTAACTCAACAAGTTTAGAGAAACACTAACGTAACATTCGTAAATGACTCTCCTAATGAAAAAAAAAGGAATTCTCGATAGTGATTCCAAAAATTTCCTTAGGTCGATTTGGGTATTGTCAAGACGCCTCGAAGACCACCGATCCATTTTGATGACGCGGAGGAATTAAGAACTACTGTGGAATCCAATTCACACACGAAACTATTTGCGAACTTGGGTCTTAACTAAGAACTAGCCATTCGGCTACGGCTAAGTTAAAACATTTGCGCCCAATAAATAAATAAAAGATAAGGGAACTCGACCGCAGGTGATCGCCCAGTTGGCATATTCCCTCCTACCACCACCAGGCAAAAGCACAACAGTGGCGGAGTCCCAGTGCCGTGAAAGCGAGTTCATGGGTGAGAAAAATTAGGAAAGAACAACCAGCATTGTTCAATCGACGTGGCGTAATATTATTGTATGACGGCAACGCTGAAACGACGTCCACATGAAGTTTAGATTGCTCTTGACAAATCAGACAACTTTTCCCCAACATGACATTATTTCCACATCTCTCATGTTTACCCGATATTTCTCCAGCTACGCCTTTTGTAATTAGGAATTATTTTTAAAAGAAAAAGAATATAGTAAGCAAAATCGTCTTATAAAAGGCTTTGATTTGTTTAGCAATTCTACAAGTAAAGATCTTTCCAAAAAAGCACATGTCGCTTGTCCAATCGTTTGCCAAAATGTCGTAGGTGCCAATGGGAGTTACTTAGATTGAATACGAAAAGCAATGCGAAAAATTTTGCATTTTGCTTTCTACTTATATTCAACGCCCGTTTCAGGGTTCCCAACCTAATGACATTGACGCGGAGATGCTGACTCTCCCTCGGGTGACATAGTGACGAAGTGTCGTACTTGGATTCTACCACATTTAATTATAGGCTCTTCGGAGGTTACGATGCCTCAAATGCACCACCCACCTCCTTTCTGATTTGTAATATTTGGCAATGTTCGTAAAGAGACGTTGGAAGGGTTCAGCAAGTCCCTTGATCTCCTCAATGTCTGAAAACGGCGATATGGGAATTTGGTAGAGCTTCTCCTCCTTATTAATCCACTCTCTCAAGCTCTCCGCCTCAATGACACGCTTGTAGACGACCCTAACGTCGTTGGTGTACTGTGCCATCATTTCCGCGTCCACTTCGCCGTAATCGTTGAATTCATCCACACGATTTCGTAGACGCTTCAAGTCCCCTTCCAGTTGTTCGCGTTTAGTTGCGATACGCTGTTCGTTCACGGTCCGGATTTTCTCTAACATCTATTAATAAACAAAGTCTTTCGTCTTGATACTGTCGAGGCACTTGACTACTAGTAGTATCGTCCTTTTTTGCTAAACGAACCATTAAAAGTCCTTGAAATGTCTACTTACAACTGCCGGCTTCACCCATTGTTTGTGGTTGACTAACCGAGAGTATTTAATGATACCGCTGATTGAAAGTTATGCGTATATGAGGAAGTATAAATCTTATCTATCAGCAAATTCCAAGACGAAGAAGAAGGAAGAACAAATGCTCCTTAACTTCTCAAAGGTCAGGAAAGAATTTCACACCAAAAACCATAGAACTCACTTTATCATGCAGATCGAATTCGGGATTGATTCGCGTCTTCCAAGTGAGCACTTGACTGTTTGTCCGAATGTCCTCCGGTGTGAATTCATACACATCCAAGAGGTAGGATAAGTACTCTCGAGTCCACTGCAATACGAAAAAAAGTGGAGCATAATGATTGTATACTATCAACCACTGGAATTCTATGTTCACAATTCCGTTTTCTTGAAGACCGCCTTATCCACGCAAAATGAACTACCTGCCGAGGATGTCCAAGCAGCATAATGCAGTGAAAGATGTAAGACTTCAAATTACGTTTTGCCATTGTTGTAAAAACCACACAGATGATTGGGAAAGCCACGAAAAAGTGGATTAAACTTTTACCTTCAAGTCAGTGCTTATTTTGCCAAAGTAGACGATTAATTCGTCAGGGAGGAGAGGATTTAGGACAGCTCCACCCCCAGATTAGGGAGAAGGATTTTAGAAACAAACCTGAATCTTCTGTTCTATTCGCACCATGCCTTGACAGCGTGCTTCTTCCATGTAAGAAGTAAGTTCAACTAACTCTTCACTTGTCTGCGGTATTGTTCGACACTTTGCTTGCATTTCCTCAAAGCTGGAACAGACTCTTGAAGAAAAAAGAGGACATCATCGAAGCAAGTAAGGATGTAAGTCGAGGTAAAATAATGGTTTTCGGAAAAGTTTCGCCAAATAACTCACTCTCTATTAACTTGGCGAAGTTTGTTGACCAGAGTCTCGAGGAGAGTGTTGGCTAAACGCATGCATTCTTTACAAAGGCCTGTTTTAACATCTTCGCAATCCAAACGAATTAGGTTGAAGTATTCCACGTCGGGAAGGTGATTGACCTCTTTTGCCAGATTATGAAGTTTAGTCACATACTTTTGAGAAAAAAAAAGTATTCACGAGGTCGAGCAATGTCGCTCCGTTTACTTTTAAACAAAAATATCAGCCATGGACTTACGGCGCAGTATTGCCTGAACTCTGGATCTCCCGCTAGAAAGTCTTCCACCAATTTCGCCTCAGTCCCGTCGAATATAAACGAGTAGGGTTCAACTAAAATTACCAAACAGTGATAATTGACGAGATCACTGAATTACCGATTGTTGTGTGAAAAAAACGTTCTGCCGGCTCGAAGTAAGATTTCGCAGCGATCTTCAACTTTTCTTGGACAGCTTCCACAATATGCGAGGCAATTTTAGTGTCAATGTAACGCGGCGAATCAGATCGGTAAAGAACTGAGTGAATTGTTGGTACCTAAAGAACCGGAAGAGTTAGAACAAGCGGAACATTCACACTTTTATGTGAGAAGGAAACACGTGCACTGACAATCGGTGTGAATATTTTTGCGACAAGTGTGACATATGCTATTCAATGGCTCTTGTTGCTGTTCATTAACCTATGCGGAGTTGGAACCTCTTGAAACAGACATTCCCATACCCAAGGGCATCTGACCATACATATTTCGTAGTTGCCTATTACTATAATCCTTGAGAATCAGCGTGTTGTAATCCAACACGGATTTTAACTACAAATTTATTATCTGTCACCATTTCACATCTAATCACCCTCATTTTTCGCTGAACAAATATTCTATAGTGCTGGGAGGAACGGCAACGTTTAATTTTAATTGAATTGTTTGTAATATTCTATTCGTAAACAGAAACACTTGAAGCCCGAAATCGCAACCATATAAGGGTTCACCTTTGGCATTGACTCGAGAAAGTACTTAGCCACTGAAAGAAGAAGTTCCTCCAAATCCTCACAGCCGGGGAAAAATTTTACAGTCTGATTTTCAAATGTCAAATACATTTTTAAAACCGGAAGCCTTTCCTGATAATCCTCATCAAACACATCAGTCCAGCATTCGAGATTTTTTAGCAGAAATTGTTTAATCTAAGAGAAACAGATACTCATCGAAAATAACCGAACCTTATTTGATAAAAGAACGTTAGTGCAGTTAAAAAAGGCATTCATTTTATCCTGTTTCAAGGAAGGAACGCGGTTTTCCCCACGAAAATAGAGCAGATTTTAGGGAACCATCTAAAGCTGTTAGAATTTTAACTGCATACTTATCCATTAGATATTGGCAGCTTGTTTGGCATTCGGCCTGAATCTTAGTTTTGACAAAATCAAACGCAACAGGACCCAATTCGCTGAAAAAGCAAAGATTATGAACGAAGTACCTACCGGAATGCGTTAACGTTCGCCAGTTTGAAGGATGAGAAAAAACGCTCACAGATATCAAGAACTTTTACCATGTGCGGATAAAGAAGCATTAACCGATCACGCACTTCAATACGATGGGTCATATAGTCTTTATGCCAGGGGTTGGCAAAGTTCATGCCTCTACATCATTCTAGAAAAAGCTTGTAGTTACGTTGGTTCCAATATGGGAGTGGTTAAATCCTCCATTTTCAAGCCTCTGATTGGCGGGACTTTGAGTGCTTGCCGCAAAACACATTTTTGCATGCTATTGAAGAAAATTAGCCTGAACTTCAACCAAAACTTGGTTGAGCTCGGCCTCCTTTCCATTACGCAATTTCTTTGGGATTTTGGAAATGATATTGTGCAACCAACTGTCGTGTATAGGCGGTATAGTGCTCGTCTTAACACACTCAACGAGTTCTTCGTATGCTATTCTTAACTTGTGGTTTTACTCATCATCTACGCGGCAAATGAGAGCAATAAATCGTACGAATTCAGGTAATTCCGGTTCAGGATGGCAGGTCTCCAACTCTTTCTTAGCTTCTTCCATTCTTACAGAATTTTAGTGCCTTGGCTCGTGACCGCCTTGAAAAATAATGAAACCGAGGTGAACCATACAGTATTTTATTTATATTTTGACTCGTAATCTTTAGCTATTGTAAAAGCCAACATTGCCTTCAGTTTTGGGTCCTCTTCTCTGGCTTTAATATAATTCTTTACATCTTCCAGAGGAGGAAGTTTGTCATCGAACGTGAATTTATGCCTACTACTCATACCCTCACGGATTTGAACAGAAGGGCGTGACCTTGATCAAGCAAAGCGTGATTCGTCGACTTAGTGAGGGTAGAACTAAACAAAATGCAAACTCGTGATTTTTAATGTTTCAAAAAAATTTATAAGGTCACTTGAACACTAATAATGATTTTTTTGTAAAAGCACGTTTATTATGTACAATGCAAAATAATGTTATTGACGGAAACTACACACTGATATGAATAGATAATAAATCTTAGGCGATGCACTGCAATTAAATTCTCAAAATGTACAAAGGCCTTAGTTTGCTTAGATCATTGTTTTCAGTAGTTTAATCGGATATAAATGGATTTTTGTCTTATAGGTAAAGTTCGATAAGTTTCACAAATAGTAAATTCAGCCAGGCTAGGCAAAAATACCCCGACATTGAGCTGGAGTTACAGTTGGCTCCAGTTACTAAAGCAAAAGTGGTCAAGCCAGAGTATTAAAAACTGGGCCTGTAAGAGCACGGATTAATGAAATCTACTCTTGATCTTTTTGGCTTTAAACAGGCGTAGCTGGCGAATTATTAGACACCAGCGATTTGGCAGAATGACATTACTAAGGAATCCATATACGATGATTTCACCTATTCGGCAATACTGTTCGGGACTACCACTAGTATTTGTTTATTTTTGTGGCAATGATTTTTCGACCGGCAGCACATTTTTACCTGCCTACTTTCGGATTGCTAATTTTATCCGCTTTCATATACAACTTATAAGGTTAGCAAGTTTACACGAACAAAAGCCTTCCTTACTAATTTTCAATGTGTACAGTTTATGTATCAATTTGCTACCCTTGCCGCTCATTTAATCAAATGCATATTACTCAGAAGCATGTAGAAATTTTTTGCAATTGCATTGCCAAAATTTATAGATTTTAATATCACATGCGAAAGATGGCTCCGAAATGTTCTAAACACATGAATCCTTCCTCAGCGATTGGGGCACCCTTTTTGTTCCGAGGACGACGTTGTTAGGACACACTGCGAGAAGCACGATTCTTCTTTGACAACTTCGGAGACCCCATAACAGCTTTATTCAGCACGCAGATATCCATTTTGGAACATATTTGCGAATTATGGAATTGTGAAGTTATTCAAAAGGGGACACATTAACCAACTCGGAGTATTTTGCAAGATTGAGTCGTCATACACACAACTTCGCTTCCTCAAAATGCAAACTGGAACTAGAAATAACTGGGGCTGAAAACTACTTGACTATGAGCAAATCGAGGGAAGTAGCAAATTTTAAACCCATTACTTTTACCCCTAAAACAACTGTGACAATGACTAAGAGAATGCTAATAATTTGGTGTGGTGGGACGCTGGATACCAATGCTCTCTGAGCTTTTAAAAACTGGACGAAAGGTCCTATGTAGAGAAATGTTTTCAGCAAATTGATAGGTTAAAGACAGCAGTATAAGAAGGAGGTCGGCAATGTTCGTGAGGATGGACATCAGAGTATCCCAATATTTCCCTTCATGCTGAAAATTATGTCACATCCAACATATTCCCCGGATATAGCACTCGACGGTTATCATTTTGTTAAACACTTACGAAGTTTCCTGAAGATTAAAAAATTTTAAATTGAGAGAACTATTAAGCCAACAAAGGTAAAATTTTCTGCGACATGCAAAGAAAAATTTTCAAAAGGAAGATGTACAATTTGACCTCACGCTGGAGAGAAGGAGTGGATCATAATGGGAACTATATCATATAACACGATTTGTTGAAGGCAAAGAAAAATCCCATCTTGCTTTTATTCCAAAAACGAGCTTTTCGGTAGACTCGTTAATCAAAAAACTAGCTATGCTAAAAAATATTGCTCTAAGGAAGAAAACTCTTTTTAGAAGTGAATTTTTACCAATTCCTCGTATCACGAAGTTTTCTCGAAATATTGATGGACAGCCTTTCTATGGACATATTTATTAATATCATTGTCCCACAGAGCCCAAAATGCGTTGCTCTGGCAAAACAATTTAAGGAGTTTTCGTGAAAAACATGTTCTACAGCCCACTCAAGCTTTGGGCATTCTTTCTGACTGTTTGAAACTAGCCCACGTTAGAGAAGTTAAGTTTCTTGCATATTACAACGATAATAAGATTTTCTGTCGTTTCCCAGTTGAATTTAGATGATAACCCCTAAATAATATTAATATCTACCCGAAAAAGATGTTTTGCGTAATCCTAAAGCCCTTTTTTGTAGAGAAACTTCGACAGAAAGATATTTTATAAATACTTGAACACGAAGCGGGCTCCCTGAATCTTTGTGTGATTCACTTCGAGATGTCTCAGGAGGCGGTCATGATTGCGTACGTGGGCGAGATACTTTTGCTATATCTTTAGTGTGGATAACAGCGACTTTATGCGCAACGGAGATTTTGCGCCATCGCGATTGCAGGCTCAAAATGATGCTGTTAACCTACTATGTCAAGTGAAGCGACAGGCAAATCCGGAAAATACCGTTGGACTTATATCTCTCGCCAACACAGAGGTCCTGTGCACCCTTACTAGTGACATGAGCAAGATTTACAACCGTCTCCATTTAATTCAACCAAAAGGCGGCATCAGTTTCTGTACATCTGTACGAATTGCCCACTTGGCACTTCGTCATCGACAACTTCGCCATCAAAAAATGCGCATTATTTGTTTTATAGGCAGTCCGATAAAGGACGATGAGGATGAGGTTTTTCTTTTACAAATTTGAATATGTTCGTAGATGATAAAATTAGCTAAGCGCTTGAAGAAGGAGAAAGTGAACGTTGATGTGGTGAATTTCGGCGAAGATGAAGTTAATCAGAAAAAGCTTCTTGGTTTCGTCGAAACAGTGAATGGTAAAGACGGGACTGGCTCTCACTTGGTCACAGTCCCACCCGGTACTGTTTTGCACGAATCGCTCGCATCGAGCCCTATAGTTGCTGGTGAAGATGGTTCCGGTACACTGCCAGGATCTGGCATTGGTCTAGAATTTGGGTTGGATGCTGTAGATGATCCAGATCTTATTTACGCCCTCCGTGTTTCTATGGAGGATCAACGGATGAGACAGGAACAGGAGGCTAATGCAAGTTCGGGCAGTCAGCCCACTGCTGTTTTGCCGGGGGCAGCCGGTACCTCGGAAGAAGACTTGCTTCGACAGGCGCTGGCAATGTCCATGCAAGTCGGGTCTGGGGGCCCTAGTGGCGCTTCCGGAACGTTAGATCTAGCCAATATGACAGGAGGAGGAACAGATTGCTTACGCTATTCAGATGTCAATGCAAACTCAAGAACAGGAGAAATCCACAAATGACAAAAAAACGGATTCTGATGTAAGGTTCCTTGTTGTTTTTTTTCTTGTCTGAGATGACGTCGCATTCGATATGATGCGTACATCTTGGTTTTCTATTTTTTTCCCATCATTGTTTTATCTGTCGATTCCTTGTTATTTTTACTGGATTGCTCTTTAAGAATTCTTGTATGCAGATGATCGCATCCTTTAATATAGCCTCGCCGATCATCTGTTAATAACCGACGGTCCTTATGTTATCTGCCGATGTCTTTATTCACACGTTAATTGTATTTGGCATGGCTTTTGCATATTTGTGTCTGGTTTGATCTCGTTACCTTGAAATTTTTAGTTTTTGATTTTTTTTAGTCATTTCTTCCATATCTTGACTAAATATACGCATAACAATCATGTCTGAGTCATTCCGTTTTTTTTCAACCTTTTATCATATGTTTTTGAGGTCTTGGATGTACCTTTTGTATACCATTATCAAATAAATTTTTCGCCTTTATACGGGTTGTAAGTAAACTTGCAAACAATGCTTGCTATCTAGCTGGCATGCGATTAAGGTTAAGCCTATGAATTTTGAAAAACGTCATCTTCCTCTTTACTTTCCGTCGTCTTCTAAAAATCCTTTTTTATTCAGTGGCAATTCTTTTTGTGAATTATTGGAACTTATGGGAAATGCCTATTTATATTCCTATGCTATGCAGATGATTCTATACAATTATTTTTATAGCGTGATACTGTTTTTCTACTAATGATTCATTTTTCCTACTTCGTATTTTAGACTTACGTTATTATGCGTCAGTTTTCTTAGTATTTCTCCATTTATTGTCTTATATCCTTCTTTTGTCTTCTAACCGCGATTACGAAGCTGACATATTTTTCACTGTATTCCCCAATAAAACAAATTTACCACTTAATCTCACAGGCGTCAAAGTGATCCTCTTCGTTTAAAATACTTACTTGAATCTAAAACGTAAATAAAGCCGATGTTATCCACCAGAGTTGCTCATTTAGTAATTTCCTTTCCGTAGAGCAACAACAACAACGTCAAAATGGAAGTAGATGAAACACTCCCAATGGCGGGCGCCTCAGCTACCTCCATATCTGTGCCAGCTCCAATTGGTCATCAACGGTCGGCTAACGATGTTGAGATGGGAAAGGTGAAAGATGATCCTGTCGCGGAGTGCGATCCTGAGTTTCTCCAGTCTGTGCTCCAGTACTTGCCTGGCGTAGATCCTCAAAATGAAGAAGTACGTAGAGCTATTGAGTCCCTGACTGCGGGTTCCAAAGCGGACCAGGACGCGAATAAGGAGGTCTCAGGCGAGAAGAAAGATAGCGGGGATGATAGTGACGCCAATAATTGTTAATACACTCAACTTTTGGGTCGGTCTTAAGTAAAGTTCATTTTTCTCCTAGGTCGACTTTTTTGAATTCAGATATTTATCTGCCTACTTCATAGTTTTGTTATTATCGCTTTCAATGATATTACTAGACCAATGAGTTACATCTTGCGAAAGGGGTTTACTCGGAAATAAAACCTAATTTGGTGTAACGAATTAACCGCTCTATTTGTCTCCAGGATCAATACCGCTGTGGAGAGTAGGAGTGTTTCCGATCGCCTTGTATTACCAGTAAGTTCCCAATGTCTCAATTCTTTCAGTGTCGGATGAGCAAAATGGTCTATTAGTGTGAACAATAGGTAAGAAAGTCACAACGTGCAACAGCCAACATCTAGATTGTTTCGTCTTTTCATAAGACCTTTGTATCTGACGGCCAAAATCTCGACATAAGTGTTAGACATTAAAAAAAATTGGTCAATAGCAAAAGGCACTGGTATGTCACTTGCCGTAACGGCTTTACGAAAGCGGAGTAGAGAGGAGGGGTGGGGGTGGGGAGGGAGTCGAGTGCTTTAAAAGTATTTAGGGTCCGTCTGAGGTTATTAACAAATAAGTAACGGCAGTTACTTACTGTCTTAAAGAATTGAGATTGGGGTGGGGGAGAAAAATCGATTTGTACCCTTTTAATCAGGTTCTGTTATGTAAACGAGAAAGTCATTTTGAAAAATGGGTAATTAAGATCCAGTGATCAAAGGTCACGATTATTTTTTGAAAAATGTCATCATGTCCGGAGGGCCACAGTCTCAACTATGGTAGTTGAGATTATTTGTAAAAATGTTCTGGGATGGACTGACCAACATATAGAGTAATACGTAGTGTTTTCGTCTTAAAAAAATGCATATAAACTCTAAAGAAATGGCTAGTTTATGCACAAATCCTTAAAAATGTCTTTTTATCGGAAAATGTAAGTGCAGTTTATTTTGGTGGCGAGGCAGTACTGACAAAAACCGTGATCAATTGTAGCGTGGCATTAACCAGAAGAGAGGCGTTTCAGGTGTTGGCCCTAAAATGGTCCTGTAAGGCGCTGTTGCCAAGCTTAAACTTGTTATAAAAATAGTAAAAATTCAATGTTTTTTTGACTCGGCGTTTAGCTGCACACCTTTGCAAATAATTACCTTGTTTAAACCCACGGGTCAAGGTCCTGGCGTTTCGATGTTGGCTGGCTTTTGTTTTGCTGATTGTCGGTATTGTGGTGTTGCGTTATTCGTACATCCGTAGTGTTTGAGGGTGTTTCCGCATGGGAAAAGACGAAATAAAGCATGAGGCGGACTCTCAAAGTGTGTCGGAAAGCAGTTCGAAGCGGCGCCGTGAAAGGTCTTTCGAAACCCATAATTCTGAATCAAGCTCTTGCCAGAAGCCAAATTACAAAACTCTTTGTGTTCGGAAAATTTCCCTGAAGTTTGACGTCGACACGGTACGGGAACATTTGCATGATGCCTTTTCAACCTTCGGCAATGTGGATATTCGCATTTTTAAATCCTCTGAGCGAAGACTGGCGATCATATATTTCCGGTAGATTCTCGCAATGTACTATTGGGTTCCGTACTTTGAAGTAATCCGTTTCGTGCTTTGTTGAAAAATTCAAAGTAATTTCTTTTATTTTTCAGCCACTCAAGCGATGCTCATCGTGCGTATAGGTGCAAGCATCAGGTCTACATTCAGGACAGACCCTTTAAAGTAGAAATTTGGGATGAACGGGAACCTTTAGTTCGTGACATGGGGAGGGTCGAGGATCCGTCTCCACATCGACCACGATCATCTCCCAAGCATTCCACCTATAGGCCTTCTCCCTTTGACGATAGATCTCGCTCTCCTCTTCGCACATCCAGTCGTCGTTCTCATTATTCTGGACGTCGACATGATTCTATTGATACTGATCTGTTTAACGACCCCAAAGCATCAAGAACATTATTTGTTGGTAGTTTAGAGCCTGATATCCAGGAATCTGAAGTTCGTGAGGCTTTTGAGCGCTACGGCACTGTTGAGCAGATCGATGTCAAGCATCCAAGTTCTTCTCATGCCTATGCTTTTGTTCGCTTCGCCAATGTCGATATGGCGGTACTTGCGAAAAGTAAAATGACTGGCAATTGTGTGCGCTCATATCATTGCAAGATTGGTTATGGAAAACCCCTCATTTCCAACGCCTTATACATAAGTGGACTTGACAATTGGCGTGATGCTGAAGAGTTGGAATGCTTTCTCAACCAGTTTGGAACTCTTGTCAAATTTGATTGGCAATATAGGGAGAATCATGCAACGGCTTTCTTTCAAAGCACCGAGGTAGCTGAGGAGGTAAATCAACAGCTCAAAGCCTTGGCTCTGCGTTATCCAGATCGTCGACTTATGGTAGATTTTATTGAGGGTGACATACAGAAAGATGTGCTTTCTGCACCCCGACAGTCTTCGCTTATTCCCCTACCTACCGCTTTCCCCATCATGCCTGAGCTTATTCCTTCCCTTCGACCTGCTCTACCCCTTCCAAATCCAATCGTTGCTGCTGCCTTTGATTTTATGCGTGGACCAACCGGAACCAATGAATCCCCCACTTCCGTATTTTTATCTACATCTGTCGAAGAAGCACGACAACGGCGTCCTTCTCGTCCGATAGATTCTCTTCGTCAGTCACGCTTAACCCCTGGCCAGCCTTCCCGACGTCCAGCTCCTGCATCCCGTTTTGGAGGTCGCCCAGCTTCGCCAATTGATAGTCTTCTTCGTCCCGAGATGACGGATCTTAATGATCCTGTTCTATCCTCTATTGTTACTATGCCTGATTTGGAAGCTTTTCTCCGTCCCCACCTCTGGTGTGCACATCTCTATGCAAAGAAATCGCTCTTCCAGTTTCGGTGCCTTCATGTTGTTGGAGATGAAAGTCTGGCCAAAGACCTGCATCAGTCTCGTGCGTCTTCTTCCAAAGGGACTCTTCGCTTCCAAATGGCCCATCAAGCAAGGACGGAAGCATCGTGGATGGCAGATGCGGTGGAACAAATCAATGGTGCACTTGGGGATTCTTCTACCTCCTCACCTCCCCCCTTTTCGATCCTCCTGGCGCTTCCTAACCAGGAAGGAAAGTTAGAAGAAACTGAAGGGGGAAATCAGGAGGTTAAGGCAAACTTCGTGGAACGACCACTCACTTGTCTTGTATCCTATCTACGCTTGAAGCAGCGGGCAGGATTTTTGACGCCACTGTCTAATGACTCGACAGATGGCTGTGAAGACCTGAAGGGGGCTTGTAAGCACACTCTACTTCTCCTGACACCTAGTAGTTTTTCTCTGAGTCTGCTCAAGTTCGCGGCACCCAGGCTCTCTTCCAGTTTGGCATTTGTGGACGATTTCCTGGTTTTGTTACTACTTCGTAACTGAGATATCTTCTGATACTTTTAATACAGTGGCAAACGCGTTTTTGCTAAGTTTGTATTTTTTTCAAGGAAGACGTAGCATTTCTGGCATATCGCTATCAAACAAATGACATCAATATTAGCATTTACGATGTATAAACTCTGGTACGCCCTGCACCCCATCATCTTACACGTTACCTGACGAGAATTTGAGGGGAAATTTCTATTTAATTATCGGGAGCGATTGGTCTCTTCCTGACCGGATAAACGACTACTCGATGATTACGTCGGGTAGCAGAAATGTGCTTCCGAGATGGAAAACGACTTTTTTTGATCCCACCTCCCATCTGCAGAATGGTCAACGATTATTTAAAAACATTAGTTTACCGTAAAAAACAGCAAAACAATTTCTGAGGTAAGAATAGCGTTTGTAGGAAAAATGCACACAGCAAATAACAGCTTGTCGGGTGTTATTTCCAAAATTTGATAACGCCGTTCATTGCCGCGGAGATAAGAAAGACATGTCCAGAAGTATGGTTGGCGAGCGCTAAATCGCTAATTGCATTTGTATGACCGATTGTGGCTCCACCAACTTCTAGCGGACTAACGCACACATCGCCTGGACTCTTGGAAAGAGCGACATCTGAGGTGTCCATAAGGGACTGGCTCCTACTTGGGCGCTTTTGGTGTAGCTGTTGATCTAATGAACCTCCTCCCTCCGCCACCACTCGTACTCCGTCGATCAATTTTTCCCTAAAAGGAAAGTGAGTCAGATAACTCAAAACCGGTTCCTTGAGGGGGTGGTTAATTTCGGTAGACGGACATCAATGACCCCATATTTTCGTTAGCGATGTCTCGCCTGTGGAGCTACGTTTAGGCAGTGTTTAATGAGGCAAAAGTAGTCAACAGGTGGACGGTCAGTGCTCTTTGGCCAATAGTACGAGAAATCACTCTGCAAGGTAACACCTTTGAAATAAGTAGGAAGGTTATCGAAGGGTGCGTTGACTGTGTGGAAAATGGGAGTTAAAAGCTTCCCAGAACTGCTTTAATGCGTTTTTTTAGTTCCTAGCTGTCTGTTGTGGATGATTCTCTTCAAAAACAAAAGCATCATTACCTCACGGAGATATACGTCGAATACGAAAGGTATGCAAGATGACGAGTCAAATGCTGCAGCCTCAAAATGAGATAAATGCAAATGAAATCATTTGTAGGAATAGGAAAATAGAATATAAATTTTCCTTTGAATGTTTTGACTGTTTTCTCTTACACCGCTTCCATCAAAGTCGTATGAATTGAAGTCTTGTTAGTTAAGTCCAATTCATAAGAAAAAGGGACTCTGATAACGAGTTAGAACTAATTGCTTAACCGTCCTCTTCGCAAAACACGGATGTAAGAAGAGTGCGGGTGTTACCGGGAGATTAAAATCAAGACAGACCTAAAGGTCGCATGTGGCCGACAACCCTCCTCAATTCCTGACCATACGAGAACCGCAGATGTGTCGGGTCGTGCGAAACTCCAACACCTTATACGGCTGTCAGTCCCACCCGTCACAAGGTTTGGCAATCCGGCCGCAGCAGCTCCCATTGTCGATACCATTGAAGGAGTGGTGGGGGGCGGTGGAAGAAGGAGAAGGCTACGAACAGCACGAATGGGTTGTGAATTCCCCGTACTCGGTATCAAGGGCCTTGATTGCGATGTGTTCTCCGTCCAGGTGGCTGCCAAACGATTTGTTGACGGCCAACGGGGATTCGACTCCTCCAGGTCGAATAGGGCTACCTCGTTGTGTTGATCGGTCGCGGCGCAGATCTATGACGAGCCAATTAAAGAGAAAAGGACAAGTTATTGACGAAGTGTTCTCACATCCAAATTGATTTTAGAATTAAAACAATGATCAATTTTTGATTCTCACATGACAAATATACGTGCCCGTTTGTGGTGCAAACAGAAACAATAAAAAGCATTATAGAAGCGAGTACTTCTCTTAACTAGAAAATAAAGTACACATGTTCGTTATCGTTAAGAGATTATTGACACGTAAGTGAGATTCCCAATCTCGGATTTTGCTTACCACAGCTGAGTGATTATTTTGCCGTTGCCAGTCGTACAAAAGTAATCGAGTAAAGCCCACTGAGCTTTTGTATGGTAAAGAGAAAATCGAAATTGCGCGCTGATAGCGCAAATCCCAATTGACCAAGTGACCATGATTCGTCCCCGCGGCCAGCCACGTGTGGCCGCTGTGCAGGGTCAGGCAGGTTATCAATCCTACAAGAGTAATAAGTCACGGGCCTGTTCTTAATCATGAATGGCAACAAATAATCACACTGACCATAGTCACGATCCTGCTTCAGGACCCATGTTGGTTCTTTACTTCGAATATCTTGCCCCACGATACTACCACTCGTAGTGGAGTAGGCGAGAAGATTTTGGTCAGTTCCAAAGAGAGTATAAGCCTGAAAGGGCCCCCCACCACAGATATTTGTGGCGACTGCGGGGCCGGTTAAGTATGTAGCCATACCATGATGTGTTGTCTGCACGGGAAAGAGGGAGCGCAAACAGTTGAGCGAGGAGTCTATGAGGTGGATGGCCGAGTGATTGGCTAGTGTAGCCACGCTACTTCCACACTCCGTCCAGACAAGCCACTAGAAAAATACAAGAGAAAAGTGGGCTGATGACGAGAAAATAATGTAGACTTACCCGACAACTCGGCTTTGCCGCAGAGGCATCTTTAGGTTGACGAACAGAGTAGGTGGCGAAAGAACGAGAAGGGAGAGAACGTCTTACAAAAGCATCGACGTCTGGCTCATCCTCGGCACTCTTCTCCACCTCAATCGTCACCAGGTCATCTAAGGTGGTGTTGGTGTTGATACTGATTCGGTCTTCGTCGCCAGTAACATGTTCGGCAAAGTCCTCAGTGGCAACGACTAATTGACTCGAACTAGCATGAGCAGCACGACCGCAGTCCCAGAATTTGACGAGTCCGTCGCCGCTGCTGCAGGACACGAGTAGATGGCCGGACGGATGTGTTGCTAAGCTGTGGAAGAAAAAATCACTAATATTAATCATCCTCAGAGATCAGACAGGATTATTAGGCACAAGTATTCCAAAACTGATATGGTAACGCAAGAATGAAGGATATTTGATAGATCTGAGAGAAATTTTCAGTCACTCACGAGAGCTTCGTTTGGTGGTTACCCAATCAAATAAACTATTAAAAGTCCGTAGTTAAGTATTAAATCAAACGTGTAATAAAGCAACAAAAATAGTTTAGTCCTAAAAATAGATTATATCCATGATGAGGAATCGGGTCGACATAAAATATAGTGAAATTTGCACTGAATATTCTGAAGAATCTTGGCTTGGTGTGCGATGAGTTTTACTTTCTGCAACATCAGGGGCAAAAATATATGAAAGCGCTTCCGACTGCCGCGGTTCCACGAGGCAAAAGAGAGGGAAAAGAAATGCAACTTTGGCGACCTCACTTGGAAAATAGAAAGGTGGAAATTATGAGCACCTACCCTCATCCCATAAATATATTTGACGAAAATAACCCCTGTTATTGTTACAATAAGAGCATAGGTCCCACATTTTCGTATATATTCTAAAATTCAAATATACGCACCTCAAGTGGCCAGCTTTGTGCTCATGTACATGAGCAAGAGGGTATAAACGAGGTGACGTGCGTCTGTTGCAGAGAGCCCATTCAGGACACTCCGCAGTAGAACAGCGCACTTGCAGACCGCTGGAACTGGTTTCAGAATCGGGCTGGTTGAAGACGATTACTGCTACCCCCACTACCACTGGAGACACGCAAAGCGGCGACGCATCCACGAGCATCGTCGATAAGTGCTGATGTTGGTCCAGGTATGGGAGCGATGGTTAATGCGCGAGCAAATATGGCCGTGGCTGGCGGAGTAACAGGCAAAGGGATACGGCCTTCACCGATACGACTCGATATGATCTCCACAAAGGAGGGCTCTGGCTTGCTATAAACCCTGAAGGGGATTCGGGAAACATCAACAACGCTATTTAACAATAGCTTCCAAGCACTAAAATTTATATACTGAGATTGATATGGTTGTCAATGCTCGAAATCCTGTTTTTTTGATGGAGCGACTCGCCTATTCGCACTGAGATTATTAATCCGGAAAGGAGCCGATTAATTGCAATTGGCTGGTAAAAAAAGTGAAAAACACACGTAAGTAAAATAGTAACAGATTATACTGAATAGTCGCCACTACTCGTAGTACCCAATCAGCACTTTGGTGAGGTAGTCAGCATAGAGCATTTAGCGGAGATTAGCATTGGAATGTTGTATCAACTTGTCAAAAGTAAGCGTCATATTTGGCTGAGGAGACATTATTTCGAGTTGTGATAAGTAGAAGCAACTCAGGAACACTCATAATGACCTTGTATTTGCCTTCACTTGTTGAATTCCACTAAATAACTCCAAGCAGGCGATAAATTGGACTATAATTAAATCTTTTAGTTCACAGATATAATGGACGCTGCTTTGGAATATACGGAAAACATATATGCTTGCCTCTACCACAAGGTAAGAAGTAACTTCAATCAGCGTAAAATACTTTAAGCGTAATTAAGGCAAGATTTAATACTATTTCGTAATTTACACTTCCTCGATGTATGGAGCACCGTGATAAAATCTTCCTAGACAAAAGTCAAATTTTTGTTAGTCATTGCACAGACTTGCTTCGAAACCATCGTGTTAAAACCAGCATTTGTGAGGAAAATCGAAATTTTTGCTGTGGGGGTGGGAATCATGACGTTTAGGATCGACACAGACAATAATGCAGGTGGTTCTTCACACGTCAGAGAGATGTCACTTGCAATAAAGACATGCGGACTCCATTCAGAGATATGTGAATAAGAGGGCTACTTCAGCATATTGCAGCAAGCGTATGGTGGGAGCGGGCACCAAGGATCTACTCACTTCACTTCTCTTTACAGTACAATTATGGCGTCTTCTTCAAACAAAAAGTTAGGTACTAAAGGGGAAGCCTTGTTAAAATTAAAGAATCAATTTCAAAGCAAAAAAGTAAAATGTGATAAAAAGTTCGATTACGAGGACCAAATGTGTGTAAATTTATTACTAGACCAAATGTGAACCAAGAAAAAACATACTGTGGTCTTGTATAGAAGTCACAGTAAGAGGTAGGCTAAGAGGCAGACTTACAAGGGATATTCCAGTATTTTTGTATTTGAGGGTGGTTTTGTGACCTCAGGGTTCGAAACTGATGAAAAATAAGAAAAAGGTAAATAAAGAGTAATTTTTGATACCATATACATAATTTACACAGCCGCCAAAGGCAAAAAGTTGGTTGATAAAAAGTTAGTGTTTTATGGTTAAATCCTCTTAACTTAGAACTATCAATTTATGCATTTAAATAACTACACTAACTCACGTTGTCAGTAAGACGAGATCTATGAAAGCATGGTTAAGCAAGAAAATGACAACAAATATTGAGAACCAAGTGGCAAAGTTAAGACGATGTGTCGTAATCAGAATTTGCAATTGTGGGTTAAACATAAAGTGTAGATTATGGTGAAGAAAAAAAAAGTCAGGAACACAGGTTAATGGTCATATTGTTATTTATTGCAAAGGTAAGGTCCATCTCCATTTTAATACTATTCAAATGAAATGCAAAGCACAATTTATGATAATGAAGGGTAGATTGAAAAGAGATGTTAGTGACAAATCCTCCCAGGACTGCACTGAAATTTATAGTGTTACATCAAGCTATTGCTACGGTAATAAGAGGGAAAATATCGGCGATAGTTTTGAGGCATCGACTCCGAACTTCTAGTTGAAAAGATTCTGATTAACTCCTGAACTTCTAGTTGAAAAGATTCTGATTAACTCCTGTAAGAGTGGACCGTAAAGGATAGAGATAGTCCAAAGTTTTTAAAAATATAAATTGATATGTGGTTAAAACTTTCAAACAAAATGAGCGGACCGATAAAAGCAAAATGGGTTACGCAAAAGCCTTCGCGCACCAGGTGAAGTTGAAAGTTCCATTCGTCGAACTCCCATAACCCCAGAGATAGTGGCAGGCAGGTGGTGGATCCGAGCCAGTGGCAGGTCCCCACCAGGGGGAGGGAAAACACAGACCACCTGATTGGGGGCTCGAAGAGCTGACGACACGGTGGTGCTTCGCAAGGCCAGCTGTGTGGGGTCCGATACGCTCTGGCACATGCCTATGATCAGAGGTGCCAGGCGCAGCAATTGGTTCTCCGTCTGCTCGTTCATTTGGCGAAGTCGTAGACGATTGAGAATTTCGGAGACAGCATCATTCTGCAAAAAAAATAGTTCTTAAATGCACAACAGTGTGGGGACCCCGCGTTACCAGAAACATCTCACAGGATGGAAGCACAGCGAATGAATAGGCTTACGTTGGGTATAAGAGTTACCATTTGATCCACCTTACAAAAATAGCATAGCAATTGCTTTTTTAATTCAGGACACACATAACATGTTTGAGGGTGGTAATCCCAAGCAAAGATTTTTGAGCCAATAAAATAAATAAGGTAAAATAGTGCCTTACAGTAAAATAAGCTCTTGCCAACAATATTTAATATATACGAAACCAAAAAGGTGCTAGTTAAATCCTTCTCTTGAATTAAATCTTGGAGAAGAAATAGGTCAACAACAACAACAACAAAGAAAGTATGAACAAAAGGATTTTAGATAATATCAAAATATGGGCTTCACACCTTTCCGCGGCTTATCAACTTGAAAAGCAATGGATGTGCTTTTCCCAACAATGGAGTCAAAATAGGAGACAAAGCAAGTGTAGAAGGAATAATAACTGCCAAGCTTTTTTAGGAACAAATCCTTCGGGTTGATCAGAAAATAGGTGATCATCAAGTTTCAAGAGTGTTAAAACGGTGAACTATAAAGCGCTAGTCAGATTTTCTTATTTCGAGATCACAGTTTGGAGCGAACTAAAGTAGTTGATCCCGTAAAATACGCTGGAGGTATGACTTTATGAAAAACAAAGGTTGGCGATAATGCGTGTCAGGTGCAAAATCAGTCACGCGCCCCAAGGCACTGTTTACATGCCAAGTGAGGCCTGGTAGAGAGGTGTAAAAATACTTGGATTATGTAAAGAGTGTCCAACTATGAGAAAAGGCTAGGTGATACCTAACAAATATGGCCGCTAATGAATTATTTCCGGTGCAACCCGGAACCGGCATAAGTGTCATTAGTGTATAATCCCTCGATAATCAAAATTAATAGCTACGACAAAAGGTGATCACAAGACAGGAAAAAAACTAAAAATCAAGTTGCAATATAGTTCAATTCCCCTGATTAACAGATTATAAGTAGGCTTGTGTGAAGTGCGCCAGTTTCTGTTGTTTATACTCCGATATAACGATAGGCAAAAAGTAATTCAAATGGGAAAGTTGGACACCACACAAAAAAGTGTCCTATGCGTAATCTGATACTCTCCATACGTCGTATAAATTAGATGCATGAATACGCCTGTAGCAGATAAGCTCCTCAATGGGGATAAATATAGCCTGTGAGAGTCACGGCTACTTTACACAAGTGATTAGAAATATCGGTTCCATATTCTCAGCTTTTGTCAGTTGATAAGAGCACACAAGAAGAACAGTGCATTCGTGAAAACCAACCGAGGGAGCAGGGTACCAAGGTGTCTCGCCCTTTCGCGTGGCCTGCCTCGCAGCTTGTCGCTCCTGAAGGTGGTCCTTTAGGTCGTTGCAGAGCTGACGTGGTGAGATAGACGACTTATGGGCTTCCTGAGCTTCGAACTCGCGGACAACATCAAAGACAGTCGCGACGACACCATCTAGAAAAGCGTGGCTCAGACTAGGCTGTAGAACTGCTAGGAGTGCTCCATCGTTGGTGAAACATGAAGTAATTGGGCATCTAGTGGAGTGAAGTGAATAATCGGAAACTGTTACTATGCTTGCAATCGCCACTGAGAGTGTAATACTTTGGATAATTATGTAAACTAATCAGAAAGTGATAAAATCTGATAAATAAAAAACACTGATTTTTCATACCAAGTGGAAACATCTGACGGCAACTACAAAATCAACTTTTATCAGAAATATTAATAATGCAGGAACCTTTTTGTGTGAGACTGTCAAGCATATCGTACGTACAGTTGAGTTAGGTGAGTTTAAGCGCTTTTCACTTATTGTGGATTATGGATATGTGGGACAGGCCTGAAAGCCCTTCATTTCATAAAACTCAAGTTCAATAGGGCACTTCTGATAATGAACAAATTAATGTGGTTTCCCTCTCGTTCAATATAATACATTTTGGCATCAACGCAGAAGAAAAGTTGATATAATCCGTTACATATACATTAATATTAATGGTAATGAAGACTGAAACCTCTTTAAAAAAATTTAAACTCAACCATAGAGCACAGAAGGGGAGCGAGGATGGCTGGACTTAGGGGTTAGAGTTAAAATAGCCGTGGCTTAAAATGTAAATGGGAGGTGGTATGGCTCTGTTGAACATCAACACAATATTTGGGTCACCTTCGGGAAATCAAAACAATTTGGTCAAGGAAAGGGGTTAGTAATTAAGGGTTGCAAGTATTCGTATCAGCCTCACGAAAGGCAAACCTCGATACTCATTCATGGAGTTATTAAAATGCGCCAGTAATGGCGAAGAAAGAAGTGAGAACGATTAATTGCACAACGTAACTCACTCAAAAATGGTCTCTGTGACCTCAGGCGTAGTTAAATGGGCGTAGACCGTTGAAATTCCATATGTGCCCATAGCATAGGGGCCCAGATTGGACAAAGGAGCAGGAGGAGGGCGTGCACGAACTCCGCCAAAGGGTACAAAGCTCTCCGTCGCTTCGATTGACTGATCGTCCAGAGGCCCTTGGGATGACACGGTGTAGGCTTGCATGCCAACGCGTGCAAAAGTTGTGACGTAGGAAATACAGGCCTGTAAGGAGAAACGATGTAGCAGCGATTTTACCCTTTTTGAGTCTGCCTCGATGGGTCCTGCAGCCCCGATCAAAATAATTTTGGTGGTACTACAATAGATCAACAATAAGATATTATTAAGAGCTACTCATATCGGAAACACATCTACTTCGAACCTCATATTATGAAGAGGAAACTTTCCTAAAGCGAGAAATATCACTAGCCAAGAATAAACGTGCAACTTAATTGAAACAAACGAATAACCAATGCTGCCAAGATGAAAATGATCGAAAAACCATAAGGAGTAAACACTCTTTCTTTGCCGTAAGTTTGGACTTCTGAGTTGGTATCAAGATGGGAGTATTTTGCATTGAGTTGAAATTTGATACCAGGTCAAAGACACTTTGACGTCACCGTAGTAATATGCGGAATAAGGTGCATATACGACACAAGGGCGAACAAGTACTAACAGACATAACTAGTAAATTAGCGCGGTTGGAGCATTCGTTAGTTGATAAATGTGTCTAGGAATGGATAATCGACTGAGTTAATAGTCTTAACTAAGAAGGTTTATTGCAGATACCAGGTCTCTGACGAGATAATTGTGGATTTTTTTAGGAAAACAATCTCTTCAGACCGACAAACAAGAGCGATCGTAATTAATGAGAAAAGAAACAATCAAAAGAAGGAAGTGAGAAAAACGACAATTCTCAAAGCAATGGCGAAATTCTTCGACATTACCTTCTTCGTATTCATATCGCAATTTTCGAGAAACTTTCAAAGCAAACTTAAAATGCATATTGAACGTGGGAGCGGAACCACCCAAGTGTAAGATACAACGGAGCAATCGCTGTAATATAACTGACAATGGCATGACCAAAACCATTAAAGGAAAGTGAGATAAGTGAGGAAGAAGATTGAAAAGAGTTTTTGTGTCAAAATCGACTCACGACTTACAGCAACTCGAGATTACATAAGTCACAAAACGCCAGGGCATGAATAAAGCGATCCGAAATTTCCCATTTTGTCAAACAATTGAGAGCGCGGTAACGCAATAAAAATGGAAATGATAAAACTGCCTCATTTATATAATCAGGTATACGAAGACAATAGTTGAAATATTGTAAACTGTAAATGGTACCACGGGTGAAAAATATTTTAAAGCGCGTACTCCATGGCTCTGTTACATCATCCACAAACGATAATTCCAAATTCTAAAAATTGACTCTAACCTCATGAAAATAAGAAAAGAAAAAGGGAAAAGAAGCCAAGTACGAAGGTATCTTTTGGCCAACCTGTCGAACGTATGCAGCTGGATGAGCGGTTAGGGCAAGAATGCGATGAAGAAATGATATAGCGGCAGGAGCGCTGAGGAGAGAACGACGGTGCAATTGACCGAGGGCGCGGAGACAGGAGACGAGGACAGTCTCGTGAGGATCCGCAAGGCCTTGTTCCAACAGCGGACGCAAAACAGTCACCGATTGAGCGCCAAGGAGACCGACCAGTGACGCCACATGGTTGAAAAATGCTGCGCGTTGATTAGCGTCCTTCTGCAGAAAAGAGGGAGAACATGCTAGCAGTAAAGCACAAAATTATTCGATCGACTATAAGCCAATTTTATCTTCGAGAAAATACCATATTTTATAATGATATCGTAGATCGACATTAATAAGTTTTCAGAAGCGACTCTATAAGTTTCACAAAGGCAATTTGCGTCTGAAGATGAGCAGAAGTTAACCGACTTCAATTAACCATAACTCTATCAGGGAAAAGCGGGCGTTAAATAAGTGAACACAAGCAATATCCCAAATTTGGTGGCAAGTTCGGCAGTCCAGCATTTGAGCAAACGGTTTATCAGTAAGCTTGTAGGAGATAGGGAAGCGTAGGGAGAGAAATAGAGGAAATATGTAAGGATCAGAAATGCATAAATCCCAGATTCTTAGCATTAGCGTCCACTAAAGCATTGTCGAACTTCGCATGGAAGCGACTTTAAACTGCAAATCTACCTTTCGTTAATGTTATTTCAGCCAATTTGTTTTCAAGTCGAACGAATATATATATTAAGCCTTCAACTCTCCCGTATATAACGTGTGTGTGCCTAAACAGAAGTCAAAAAGTACATCTTTCATAAGTTAATGCGATGTTATGCAAATTCAAATGAGAAAGGAATCATGTGGTGAGGGATGACTTCAAAAATTATTCACATTTACCGTGAGAGACTAAAATCACTAGAGGGTCACATTAACTTTCGCGGTGGCAAGTCCGAACCGAAGAGAAGTAAAAGTAAGGGGTTGCAAGTGACTACTACCCTAAAAGCAGAGGTGAGAAATTACTGTGACCTATGCACTTATAAATACGTCTTTCAAAACTATTCCTACAAAACATGACCTTAAAATTTTCCTTACCAGTAAGCTAAAGTACCCCCCGAAGTAATAAAAGCCGCAGGGAAAAGCACCGGAATTGAGGAACTAAGCACAAAATAAGGATGAGAAGGAGCAAATCCAGAGGTTATCTCCAAAATAGTCAAGCAGATATATGCAGTGCTGAAAAAACTCCAAAAATGAAAAAAAGGCTAGGTGACATTCCAAATGGAGAACTGCTGTAGAAGACAACTGAGAATAGTTGAAACAAAGGATGAGAACTCGATTGGAATGAATTTCAACTGAACCTTGTCATTGAGAAAGGTGATCATGTGAGATAAAATTGCATCATTAGCATTGGAAGGTCCGAGAAAAGTAGCCAGGGCGGCAATCCCTGTGGCAGTCCCCATAAGAGTCCGGCGTACGAAGTTAGCTGCCGAGTCGTCGGAGAAAAGTGCGACGAGGCGGTCACGTAGCGCTTCACGCGCTCCCCTCATCGCCGCGTTCACGCCGCGTGTCGGCACGGAGGCGTCCATGAGGCGTAGTGCGGTACCAACGTCCGACAAGGGGGGGTCCTAGTTGAAAAGAATAGGTAGTGCTCATAATAACAAGGCAGCAACTCCTGGAATGCGGTGTTTTTAATAATGACAATTTCATTAAAAGTAAGCACCAAAAATTGATACTTGGAGAAAGATTAGCAATATCAATTAGGGGATTGCATGACCATTATCCATACTAATTCAGAGGTCGAATTATAGTGAATGTGCCTCCGAGTGGACTAGAAGATGAGATACATATCTTACACCCAAGTACGCAAGAGATCCTACGTCGTCATTCCAAATCCTTCGGAACAATGATCTCATATTAAGATGATACACCAACGTTTGCGCTTAAACGAAGATGAGTTTTAGTTATGCACAAAAGGCACTGCATTCATTTAATTGCCGCAAATCACTACAGCTTAGAAGGGGGAGCTGATAAAATAGGTCGAAAAAAGGGGATTTTCGAAAGCAGTTCCCAGTGAAAAAGGAAGGAGTTCATTTTAAAGCATAAAAAGTTGAACAAATATTTCCGATGGTAAGTTGTTCGTTCCCCTTAATAAAAAGTAGTACAAATGTGTTTTTACCTAACACAGACGCCACAAGTATGTATCGTCCTTCGTCAAGTCATAACACCTAGTATTTATATAAATTCAAATCACAATAAAATTAGCGAATTATAAAACAACAGGATGGAGGAGATACCCTCATTGAGGACCTTGATCAGAGCAAACGGATCCAACGGTTTTCAAAGGTCATATATTTTCCTTAATCGCACGAAATATAGACCATAGGCAACATTTAAAAGTCAAAAATAAAATTCTTCTCAAGTTGGCAAACGGTCAAATTACAGGATAACAAGATTAAAATTGAAGGTGGTCAGGAATCATAATCACTTTTCGGTTTTGGGCCGGATAGGTGAAGTTACTTTTGGGTTGATTTGAACAAAACATATAGCTTAATCAAATTATTTCAAAAGGAAAAAATACAGTGAGAATTTGGAAGATTCTGCGCGGAAGTAATGTTGCATTCCCACTTTAATTAATCTATTTCAATAATTAAATTGACGTTTATGGGTTAGAGGAAGCAATTTGATTAAATGAGCACTGATTTTAGAGATGCCAAGTCTAGGTGAAGCAGAGACAATAAAACTCACTTGTTCCGGCAGATTTTCCTCAAGGCCCTCCTCCGCTTGCTCCTTCGTGATTCGGCGTCTAGCGAGTTCTAACAGTCTAAAACAAAAATGAAAATAACAGTTTAGTTAGCAAATAAGTGAAAAAATGGTGATGAAATAGGAGAAGTAAAATTCACTTGGAACAAACAATCGCTATCCGCGGGAGGTACTGAGCCAAAGTAATTCGCACATCTACAATGGGGTCCTGAGCCAAGGGGGCGAGCGAGGGTAGGAGGAATTCGTTGAGAAAGCGCGGGTCACTTATCACTGCAACAGAGTCTTCTTCCAAGACTTCTTCCTTCTTCATTTGCTCACTCATTGCCAAGTCCACACCAGACTCTAGAATTTGCACTAACCCCTCCAACGCTAAGCATCGAACCTCTGAGCTGTTAAGTCTTGCGTCCGAGAAGAACTCTACGAAGTGTGGCCAAAGACGGTTGAAAAGACGAAGCGATGGAAGACGGTCAGTAAGCAGCAAGAGGCAGAAGAGAGCATCCAACTTGGCATCCTCGGAAGGGATATTGTTAGTCTCAATTAAGGGCTCTGCTTTGTTAAAATAGGCTGCACAGACTGGATTAGCTCGATCAAAGTGGTATAGATGCATGGTGGCGGTGATAAGGTTACAGAGCACTATGGAACTAGCGGATCTCGTAGAGTCAGGTTCGTTAAGGAGGTTTGACACAAGATTCGGAAGATTGCTGTGGAACCAAAAAAGAAATATCAGCGCATTAGGCCTCTACTCTCGAAATCGCATTTCGGGAGAGTGTTAATTTCTCCCCTGGTAGCAAAGAATACTATAAATCAGATTGGTACATAACTTTAATGACAGTTCAATGTACAAGTATATCTGGTCCTAAGGTGTGGGTGAGTGTCAAAATTTTTTAGAAGCAATTCTAAAATTCCACTTCTTGAAAAGGCTTCTAAAGCCAAACTTCACTTAAATCCTAAAAGCGGAATGGAAGACGCAAGTGAACTCACGCACGAATACGACGGAGACGAGAGTCGGGACTATTCATGGACGGTTCCAGAAAGGAATGCATAAACGGCTGCAGATTGGTGAAAAAGAAGTCGGGGAAGAGGCCTCCTCGGTGAGTAGAAAGATGATGAGCAGCGGTACCACGAGACGCCGGATCCAAGGAAAGAAGCTCTGTTATTAGTGACTGAAAACCAAACAACAGTTAAATCTTCCTGACATCAGATTACTCAGAAGGCAATATACCACTCGGCCTTTAAAGCCAATCACTTCTCTAATAACAGCAGAATCAGGTAAAACTGACCCGATTTAAAAGTTTTCGATCAAACAAATTAGTCCTTATCTTGCTGTATTAATTTCTAAACCAGAATGCTTATATTCTTATCTCCGATACATGACGTTGAAAGGGGATGAGATGGACTGAATTCCGTAGAAATAAATTAAACTATAGGTTTAAACTCACTCGAGCATCTGGATCCCGAATAGAAGCTAGCAATTTCCTGACCCGAGTGTTCTGATGACGCCGGTAGGCTAGTAGCTCGGATAACGTGAATGCCACAGAACCGTCGGTAAACATTTCAAGTAGAACACATCTGTTTAGTGCAAAATCATTTCTTCTGATTACAAACTTGAGCACAACAGGATTTTTAGGCTCCTGCAACCAGATTACCATTATGATAGTCTCGCAATTCATTCACATGTGCTTTATACATGTTACACTCGTGAATGATCAATGTTCTTATTTTTGAGGCTTAACATGATGCTAAGAGGACGCCAAGGGAAGATAACCGTCATATATCAATCAAGTAACCATATAAGCATTGAATTTACTGTCCAAATCACTATCCAATCGTGTCTGCTAAAAGTAATGAAGCGCGAACATATCACATAAAGAACTGAAAATGCTCAGATGAATACACTAATAACGGTAAATCTCACATAAATAGACTGGGATTGAAATATTAATCAAAATCTCCGTGAATAAACAAAGGAGATAATTGGGCGGGGCCGCGTACAAGGACTAAAAATTAGCACCCATGCGATCTAATTAAAACAGATGACAGTAGAGAAAGGATAGGAAGAGAGGATGCGAAGCACCAACCCGGCCGAAAAGAGGTCCATTGAAGGTTGCAAAGACTGTTCACCGACATCGGCAAAATCTGCTTCTACATTGGGCGGGGAGGAGGCCTCCGAAGCCAGACATGAGTCCGAAATTAGCCGCAGGCTAACGGTATCCTGAATAGTTTCATCAGCCCCACTAACCTCGCTCTTTTTGTCCACATTGACGAGAACTGTGGGCGAGACGACTTGAATATCCAACTCAGACAGGGATCGCGAAATAGAGTCCTTCTCAGAAAATTGCAGATTTTCATCGGCTACTTCGGCGAGCGACACCTCTTCTAAGGCCTGCAAATAATTAGCATTTCTTAAGTTGAAAACCTCAACATTGAAAAGACAGTTTCATCAGTCATGCATATTTTAGTTTTATTTATAATTAACGCCTAGACAAATACCCTTACCTCAATTACCAAGAAAGGGTAGGTGATGATATATTTCAACTCATTACGCGGACACAAATTAGTTAAGTAGTAAGAAGTAAGGGCCTCCAGATTAAATGATGTCACGAAATTCACTCAAATAAAAATGGTCAAAATGAATTTGTCACAGACAAGAAAATACTCACGCATTATGTATTATCATCTGACACATTATGAATCTGCAAAGATGTAAACGACAAAACGCATTAATTTTAAACGATGTATACACTTTATATAAAAATTGGAGGACGAGACTCCAATCGTCTACAAAACAAATTATCATAACTAATGAAAATAATCGGAGCGTCTAAGATTTAACTAACGATTTACAATGCAGGTGCCTGCAATCCAGGTGTCATGTACAGATTAAAAATTTAGTCTTATTTAAGTCGTTTCTTGTCCTGAGATAAGTTTACGACAAATGCCTCTTGTTTTGCAATTGAGTATTGTCTGCATGCAGAGCAGCCGTGAGAGATGGATTAGTTTACCACTTAATTGACGTGGAGACAAGCAAAAAGGGAAATGGAACTATTGGTTGGTTTGAAATGCAAATCAGATTGAGCAGTTAAGTTGTGGAAAGTCGCTCAAAATGAGCAGGTCGAATACAAGAATGCACATTGTCTTGCAGTAGGGTTACCAATGAATTTTTATGCACTTACTACTGACATAGATTTTACATTTAAATTATCTGCAGTATTAGCTAAACGTGAAAATAGGAGGTAAAAACTTGTAAACGGGACACTGAAGTCATTAGCACTCGCTATTAAGAGAAGGTTTAGGAGTATGTAAGAAAAATCACACGAGATAGAGAGGTTAAAAGCCAATTAGTTAAAGTGGGATATTACCTTAAGTAAATTTTTTAATTTAAAAAACTAACAAATAGTCGTAACCAATTTGTCTTGATGCGGAGACTGCGGCGTGCCCTTTAAATATCTCTTATGTCGCCGCATTAACTAAGTTTCTCTCTAACGCCCTATTAGGCTAAAAATAAGTTACTTAAATTATAAGCCAGCAAGGCCGCTCAATTGAAAATAGGAGCAAGATTTAAACCAATCAACATGAAAGGGGAAATGATGCAAGATGGCAAGCGTATTAAACAATATTAAATGTGGGAAAGCGGGGAGTGTAAAACCTAACAAGAAATGGAACCAAAATTCTAGCTGCAGATCTTGTCTTTAAAATAAAATCTTTAGTAACCAGTAAATATAGTAAGTTTAACTGCTAACTATAGTCAACAAATAACTTATTTGTTCGTACGATAGTTAATTTACTAATACTCCTCGTATATTGCCAAACCGTCAAATTTGCATGCAGGTATAACCAACTCACGGGATCAGCATTGTCTCGAAGATTAGAAAACCGGGGGACAGAAATAAAGTTCTCACCATCAAAAACACCACCTCCAATAACAGGTGAAGGATCAACAAAGCGTTCGGGCGCTAGATAGCATACTCGACGTCGCGAGCTATCAAAAAAATAAGTGAATTCGCTCGGGTTGTCCTCTGGCAAACGAGTAGGTTTGAAGGGAGCCGGATCAACTAGAAACAACCAACCCCAAGTTGTAAGAAGCACATTTTCCGACTTGATATCGCCATGACAAAGTGGCTGTCGGAAGAGAAAAAACGGGAAGACTGCAGAAAATAGAAAATCTTTTGCACAATAAGTGCTTTTAACTCACGGTGGAATCTGTGTTAATATAAGTGTGTAGCTGGTTGATTGCGGAGAGTAACTGGAAGGAAATCCAACGTTTCTCATCGAGGGTTAGGAAAGGACGAGTGCATAGTCGCTCGGGCAACGAGTGAGCCACAAAGTCACGAATGATGAAGGCATACTTGTCGGTTATGAAGTCTCTGAAATAAGCCAACTAATTAGAAGGAATACTGAGAGTATAATTCCATAAGCAATCACAATGTAGAACGTACGAGTTCAATGGAAGTAGATTAATAGCCCCTTCAATACACTTGCAAAATGGGACCACAATCTTTCTTACGTTTTCAATAGGAAATGTGATTTTCGAGTAGGGAAATATTTTTACTATCTTGCGAGGTGTACGCTTCCCTCCCACACATCTGTGAAGGGAAAAGGTAAGAAATGGGACACTTACTTCACCTTAGCCACTTTAAACATCCGTGATCCCCATAGTTCTTCCTCGAAAGTAAACCAAGCTTGCAATTCCCGCAAGCACTCCTCACATCCGACAACCTGAGGCGAAGTCATCCCATAGATTTGGTTTCCCATGGTAAATATGCTAAACAATATTTGCTCCGTCGAATAGGAGGAATTAATTGACTGGTCAAAGTCACAACAAAAGGCAAATAGATAGATTTATTGGTAAATTACGAAAACAAATAAATCAAAATAAGGCACGCGTAAGTCTTGAAAGACAGATTTAGTTGAAATTCGTAAGCTTCATTTTGACAATTTGGTGGTCACACGACTGCGATGATGTCTGTGATGTCTGCTTGGATGATTCACAGTTTGTTTCTCCAAATATTTCAAGTCCAAATACACATTAGCCGGGCCGAAGGAAGGGGCATCACGAAGCCTAACACTGGAGTAATGTGCTAATTCATAGGAATAAGCGAGATGGACTTGAGGTCGGTGACGAGAACATAATGCATTATCACAAGCTCGGGCGACAAGACTAGGCGGTTGATCTGCACGATGAATAATCACGTTCACATGAAAGATCCTAGCCAAGGCCACAATTGACATATGGTCGCCGAATGTGCCTGGCTTTGATAGCTCTCGTAACATATCTTCGTATGGTCTTTCGATGCAAAAAGGGGCCATCTCACGACGATTATTGCGAAGATAGGTGACGGCTTGCTCACGCAATAAGACGTGGTCTTGGATCCGACCAGTAATTTGGTCGGCAAAGGCGGAGAAAAGACAGTTGCCATCAGAAGGAACGGAGCGAATGATAAGACCCTGATGAGCGAGTTGATAACTGAAATTATACGAGTTTTCAGTATCACTAGAGCTTCTATTACTGTTACTACTGCTACTGCTCCTGCTGCTGCTACTGTCAGAGGAAGAAGAACGTTGAAGAGAAAAGCGGTCCCTCGTGCGACAACGGGGGGCTCGTTTCGTCATTTATGATTGATTGAAATGTTAAGCTAGTCCCTGGGAAGAGGTACAATGAAAGGTGTAAACTGAAGAAACGGCGATCTTTATGAATTGAAATGCATAAACTTGTTCTATAAATCTTTTTTATCTTGGTTGTTTTAGGCTGTTTTGAATTGATGACAGACAACATTATGGGCTTACAGTGTTCGCACTAGGCGAAACAAAAACAAGAGACACAAAAGTTTGCGCAAAAGGTCGTAAGGAATAAGGATTACAAAATGCTAAGTAATGTACTTTGAGATTAAGATGTGTAAAAACTATCCAACGTTTCCATACTAGGGCCAAGACAGCTGCACAAAACAAGCCGAAACAATCACCTTGAGGCAAACTTACTTGAAGGCCATTTAAGTTATTACAAACAAATAATATACACCAACCGCCACCGCCAAAAGCCTATTTCGGACACAAAACCCACAAATAAAATTTGTTTTTCAATTTGTAAAATTAAAATAAACTTATTAAATTAATTTTATAAAAGGGTCTTCTACAATTTTATAATTTTTTAATTAAATACCCACGACAATCATAAAAATAATAATGAATTATAGTTATCGTTTTTAAATTGGCGTGCGCACGGAATGGATGTTTTGTTTGGATTGATAAATTTAATGGACATGCGAACTCAGGCGCGCTATTAATTTGTTGGTCACTGTCTTTGTGCCTCTGGTTCCTCCGCGCGGGTCGGTTACAGAGAAAGAGGTATGCATCAAACGCTTGATTGCTCCTTATTACACGTGCATTTCGAACCTGTAGTTGGTTTTTCCTGTTGGTTTGTAAAGTGTAACGTTTTGTTCCATAGTTTATACTGGATCATTGTTCTAGGATGTGTGGCTCTGCAGAGTTGGGATTGATAACATACAATAGGTACTACATCAACTGATGATAAGTAAACCCATAGCTCTATAGCTTTGTAATAGAGCTTGTCCTAGTTGTTGTATTTCCACCATGGACGCCGTCTTATTTCGTTCAGATCCATGTGCAGATGCATAGAGATCTACTACTAAAACTTTTCTTCGTTGATACCGATGTGTATACTTTATCGTGCCTTCCAATTAATAAAAATTTTGCTTTTACCACAAGTTCTCAGCCCCCCATGAGCTGATGCTTTCGTCCATTTCTGAACGCACCACTCTCGAAGTAGGTGAAAGGACCAACTGTTTCGCATCAAATAGCAACCAAAGCCGCTTTCCAAATACTCAAGTGATGGACGTTAGCAAAGAGCAACAACAGAAAGGCACATATTTTTTGAAAATTATGCTCTTAGTTTCTGGATTATATTATGTAATGATGTACTCATTATTGATAGCTTGATTTCATTCATAGATGATTTCTAGTTTTCATCAGCCAAACCTTTCCCTCATGAATAAATACATCTTCTTCCAATGCTTGTTAATATTAGGGTCATTTTCTGTTGTATTTTATATTATTACCATACCTGAGTGGCATGGACTATCAAAACCTTTTCAACGTGTATAATTGATTCCTCTCTTGCAACCTTTAGGGGATATTTGTTCCTTAATTATTCTACCTGTATTCGGAACATATTTGAAAATATGTAATATGAAGCACACTTTCATAAATCGTTTGCCATAATTTTTTCGATACTCGGCTCCTGACTTCTCAAAAATACAATGTGCTAATTTATCTGCTGTTATGCACTATTTGAATCAATCCGAAATAATAGAGCAGACATATAGCAACACACCTCATTTGCGATGATGACCAAACGTTTTATATTTATTCGCTACCAGTTTGTTTTCACGACAAGAACTGCTTGGATTGCCACATTCGATGATAGTTGGATTGATAGATAGGTTGAGTGAAAGAATTCCATAGCTAAGCTTCTGGTCATTTTTATCAATAACATCGTATGGGACTGAACAAACACTGCGCTCGATTTAACCTCAAATAAACCCATCTCGCCACCTCGCATTGCGTTTCCTATATCACTTGTCTTAAGTGCTTGTACACGACAGTGGGACCAACATCGTCAAACTTCAACACTTCCGTTCCTTTGAGTTAAATCTCTTTACTAACATAGTATTTTTTACTCGCCCTCGGCTTCGTTACAATAGTAATGCTTAATTTTATTTAAGTCGGATGTCCTGATGTTTGAACTTATCAATACATTGTTGTCAGCAATGGTTTTCAACCGATGGCGTCGCAGCGATACATGTTACTAGATAGGATAATGACTAGAAATATGTTTTACTTATTACTCCGTGTTTGTTTTTTGACGAATGTATGTTTAATAGTAAGGCTTTTTCGCTTTTGTTATTAAATATTTTACGACAGGTATGTGTTTTTATTGGTAAGGCTTACTTTCCCTCACATTGTCTTTTATAACCTCACCAAGTGGAAAAATTGCCCATGTAACGTAAAAAATCTCCATCTTTTAATCTTAGATGAACAATGGAGGACGCACCCTATCTCCATATTTTGGGAAAAGTACCGAGGCGAGAAACCCGAGGATAAAGAATTGCCTTCTCGAGTCAGGTAAGTGTGGAAAAGTCTATTTACCCTGTCATTCTTTTAAGGCGGCCTTACAATTGGTATGTTGGACCGTCACCAGTCCATGAATGCATCTACATTCCTCCATTTTTCATTTTTGGAATTATTTGCGTTCCTGTCACGGTATAATGTAATTTTAACTTGTTCAATTGACATTCTTTTCGTATCAGTTACTTTCACCTCACTCCCCGGTTGTATACTTCACTTTTCTGCAACGGGTTACCTCCGTCAGAGTTTGCCTTTACAGTTGCTAGCGTCATTTTTTTTAATATAATACTTGTATATGAGAGATATTTAACTTATTCTTCACCTATGATTGTAAAATTACCTGTTATATGCCTTTTATATGTATTCTCTGCTGCAACCTAGTAAAGCGTGATGAATGACCAATACTGCTAGTTATCGGAATTTTATCTTAATTTTAGTCGGGTTGAAACAATCATTGTCAAAATTCCCTTCTTTTCAGGCGATAGCAATTTGTCACTGGTTTTTTTCAGTTCTTTAATTTTTTCTGAGTCATTAATCACACGTCTATTCAACACTTAACAGGCTTCAAAATCACTCATGTTATGTGATCGGTTACCTCATATGTAAGCTTCCCCCTTCTCTTATTTTTATTGAGGTCCCTGGTCATTAAAATTATTTTTTTTTTCACGGGAGATATACCTTATATCAAGTAATAAACTTCAAAATAAACAAGTCATGTTTTCTGTTGTGACCTCAACACCATATGATGCTCTCCCATGACAACTGCTCTCGTCCATCATGAAATGCACGCGAGCTAGTTTATTTGAAGTACGAACATGAACTTTGGGCGAACTTTCCACCCTTTTTCGCAGCGCCCTTTACTAAGCTCTTTAGGTCGCGATAAAAATGCCTCCTTGTAGGGGATCTTTTAATAGACTTGGGATTAGTCGGATGTCTGGACTAACTTAGCTTACTCTTGTTTATTCAATTAGTAAAATTTGACTATTGAGTAATGGAAAGCCCTTGAACTGTCCCTCGTTTCATAAAATTTTCCATTTAATGTTTTTTTCGATATAAACAACCCCCAATCATATTTACAAAAGCATGAGGATGCCTTTCCTGTAAAATAGACCGAGCAGATGAATTTCTAAACAAATTGTTTCTTCATCTGCTATTGCACAGAAAGTTTTATAAGAAACAGGACCAGATGATCGAGTTGTTACAGTCAACAGTGTCGTTGATGAAAAATGAAGATGATGAATTGCAGGAGCGACACCAAGTCATGCGGCGACAGCTGCGAATAAACGGCATTCTCATAAAGGCAACGTTTTTCCTCAATCTTGTAAGTCAGCCTGAGTCTGCTTGAGAGTTTTGTCCTTCCATGGGATTAACCTATTTGCCCTTGTCTATGTCTCATTATTTTTACAGCTCCTCCTGGCAAGTAAGCTGGCTGCATCCATCCTTTCTCACTCCCTCTCCATCATTTCCTCCCTCATGGACAGCGCAGTAGACTTGGCCTCCGGTTTCACTCTTTGGCTTGCTGCCTATCAGATACGCAAATCCTTGCCCTATACTTATCCCACTGGTAATACCCTTATTGTTCGAACTACTTAAGATAATTCCTCGCATTTACTCGACATGAGTGACAATACGATTTTTGTTTCAGGTCGATCTAAACAGCTATTTGAGTTTTTCGAATCGGTTTCTTTTGCCCTTTTTTTATGCTTGTCCTAGAACCTCGACATTTTTACGTTAGATATATATCTAAGGGGCGAGGTGTGTCCGTTGCACATACTTGTGGAGAGCTTTATTGTCTGCAGCTTTTTTGTTTTCATAGTAGACAAGAATGAGAGAGACCGGATTGAATTCGATAAACCCTTTTTTTCACATTACCGATACACACATACTGTTGTTTTGTCATTCGCATCATTTTATGTAAAGCGGACGAGGACAGGGTGGACTTTATTATTTTACATATCTCTCCCGTATTCTCTCCCGTATTTTGGAATCAGTGTCTATGTGGTAAATAGTTAAAAGGACAATCTGCTTGATCCGCATGTTTAAACGAGTCATGTTTGGTAATAGGGCGCTTTCTTCCGCAACTTATCCTCTCGGAGGTTTTAATAATGTTTTGTAACTATATGAGAATGAACACACTGAGATTTGCCTTGAGGAATACGCTTTTTGAACAAACTGTTTCCTTATTTTCTCTTTAACAGTAGACGCTCGTATTGCGCATTGATGCGTACGCTTTTCTCACTATGAATAAATCTCTTAGTGCATACAACCGTCGCAACCTAATGAGTTTATCCAGTCCTGTCATCGTCCGTAATGAACCGCCATGGAACGTAAATGACTTAAGTATAGGGAATAACAGCCTTGTCATTCTCCATATGATCGTCTCTCCCAATTTTCGCCATCTTTCCCGCGGTATTAATCGTATAGGCGACATGTCATGTGTACTATGAGGAGGTGTAATAAACTCCGGACGCTATCGAAACTGCGTTGGCAAAAATGAATATGATTAAGTTTACTGGGGCAACGACTGAACTAAATCTGGATGGAAGTGCGAATGACTGTTTACGCTTTGGATTTCGCCTCGGATGACTTGTATGCGATTATTTTAATTTACGCCTTTCAAATTGTAGCACATTTTATGAGTCTTGATTAGTCTCACTTTACTAAAATTTACCGCATTTGACACCTTTGTTTAACTTTATTTTTTTCACCAGGTTACAGTGTACACTTTCTTGCAAATATGTAAAAATAAATACAAATACATTTATTCTAGCTTAAAGCGTGGTAAGCGATAAGGACTGTGTCATAGGTAAACACGAGTCCTGTCAATCTTCAGTTCCTTGCGTCATACTGTCAAGTCTGCTGTTTTGCGGTGGAGATGAAGCATGAGGCTGGCAATTGCGCAGTTATTTGCCTAAAAATTATCTGTTTAGCTACTTCAAGCAGACTATTTGGCCTACCGCTAGCTTAGTGTCGCCGCGGTAAAAACTACTTGCCATCGTAAGTGAGCGCGAATCCTATTAGGAGTTTTTGAACCTCTGGAATTAAACATGGATAAATTTGCTTCTGCTCCATTTAAGTCGGTGTTTCCATGATTATTCCTTGTGTTATTAATAGACTAAGGTTTTTCAAAGCTGAATTTTGTCAAGTTCTGGAAGTTGTAGACAATCACAAGCTAACAACTTTCATACTTTGTCTAGGTCGCAAACGACTGGAGCCAGTAGCAGTGATAATCCTCTCCGTGATAATGGCTACTGTTTCCGTGCAGATAATCGTGGAAGCTATCCAGACCATCTACAACATGGCTGTCAACAACCAGGGCTCCCCTGTTATGAGTGACCTCACCATCGGTCTTGTCGCTTCGACCATTGGTGAGTCAGGTCGTTTGAGCTCTTGGTCGAGTTATTCGCTATTTTAAAGAACAATACGAAATAAGTATTTGTTCCAGCCTATCTATTTTTTGTTGGTAATTTGGTTGCAAGTGTAACTATCGATAGGCTTAATCAGACAAAAGTAAAACGTGGCTAAAGTAGGATGATCGTGTTCGGTCGCAGCACCATTTAAATCTGAAATGAGTGACAACTCTTTTCTGTTAGAATAATTAATGTTCTCTTTCTGATACTTGGTCGACTCGTCCACCTCTAGCCTGTTTTTATGGATCATGTGGCCAATTTAAATGCCATTTTGATAGCTCAAACAATTTGAACTTTTGGATTACAACCTCGATCTCTTATTCAACCGTCTTTTGTCTACCTTTACTTCAGAAAGTCACTGAGTTTTCTTTCTCATTGCCCCCAAGTGTCTTTTTTTAGTTTAATTTTTCACTGTTTGAGACCAATCATTGCTATTTTTTTTGCCTATCGTGCATGTCTTTTGACAAAGTACACTCCGGCTCATATGTGCTGCTGTTACTAATCACGAGTTTCGACGCTTCCAGTTTGTTGCATTCACATACTTTTTACTGACTGCTCTGAAGCTCAAGTATGCAAATCAGCCTTGATATTTCCATACCCTGGTTGAAACTCAGTGATTAATTGCCTGTGTCTTTTCTTAAGCTTATTAAAAATGTTTTTCTGCTTTCAATTTGACTAATTGAAGAATTGATCGTTTATCTTTCTTTCCTGGGCATAAAGTGACATTGGCGTATGTACAATTAACATGACAAATAAACATTGCTTGTTTGAAGAAGAAAGTGCAGTTCATAAATCTGTTACATATGTGCATCGGATGTCGGGATTACTGACCTTTCTTACTTTCGGCGCATTGCGATCTTCAGAGAGGACATGTCAACAACTTGGAGAAGTTAAACAACATGGGAGTATCAGATACACACCGGCAAATGTCGCACGTTTCAAAATAGATAACATCAACTAACTGTAGTATGATCACTTTCATCGTCACTGCAAAATTCACTATAAATTACACAATATATCATGCATTGAGACGTCCTGATAACTAAACCCTTTTTTCTTTTAGTCGTGAAGATATCCCTTTTCTTTGCCTGCTGGAAATTTGGAGAGGGTAAATCCGTGGAGGCTTTACAGAATGATCAGCTCAACGACTCCCTAAGCAATTCCGTTGCCCTCATTTTCAGTACTCTCTCTTCAAGAATCGGTAAGACCTACTAACTTGTGAAGAGATTCCTACTTTTTGCCCTTACTTTCCCCAGTTGTAACGTACAATTGTAAAATATAGTCTTCATTATGCTGTCTACAAATTCAACATATTAACGAGTATGGACAATCCTTTATCATTTAAGCTGTTCGAGAAGACACGTGAACGGAGTAGGAAGAGTGAGTGAGCTAATCGCCTTCGGCTTGTCTTCTGTCTACTTACCTTCATCCTAATGTCCTCTTCCTTATCATAGCGTACCACGACGCTCTAGATGCGTTATAAAATATATGATTCAGTAAAGAGCTCCATATCAGCCCTCTGTGGACGGAGTGGCTTTGAAATGAGTTTAAGTAAGTGAATATAAAAAGAAATGCATTTGATGTATCAGTCGTTCTCGCCCATTTCCAGTGGATGTTTTTCTACTGGCGCTCTTTTTGTGTTCAAGTGCTTCACAACGTGTCCTGCCTCCTAACACTGGGGAGGCAAACGATCTCCCATTTTTCACTCTCAACTTCGAAACTTTCGTGGCCTTGATAGAAGTTAGAAGGTGGATAGAAAAAAGATGCCGCGTCAAAGTTCTTGGCTTCACCCACTCTTGTGGACGCCACTAACTAAATATTGCATATGTGTCCTTCATCCAATCACTTGCTTCACCCGATCGTATGGCTGTCCTTTCTCCTTCCTTTTTGATGTGATTTTTCCAAAAGTGACGTAGTTTGCGACCCCCATGGGGGGTGCTTAAAGCTTTAATTTTTCGAATGTCAATCTTTCGTAATTGTCATTTTTTACGCGTGTCTATCCACAGCCTGAGTAAAGTATGCTTTTTTTAGCAGAAGCAAAAATTTCATCATAATTGCCATTCTACGCACTCTCTTCCTTTTAAAATAACCAAATTTGCCGATAAATGACGAAATCCCATCTGGTCGAATGGGCGAAAGAGGGATGAACTGTTGGGCAATTAAGCTATTTATCCAGCCACAATTTTGCACGAGTGGGGCGATAAGAATACATATGATGATTTAAAAATCTGCTGAAAGTGATGCATTTTAATCTTTTCAACCTAATGCGGTTATGAAAACAATAATATTATTCTGGTGATTTATTTATTTATCTTCTTATTCAAATCCATTGAGTAAGTCCAGAGTCTTTTTAAACCAGCATGGAAGATACGTTTTTAATAACGTATTTGCTTCATTCCGCTTAGCTGTGGATATATTCGCTACTACTTCTCAAAATCGACAAAACTGTGCCATTTAGATGGAGACAGTTTGGGTGTGATGTTGCTGATTACTCTGTCATGACATTCGAAGAGCACCTCCCTCAGTTTGACTATTCTGCACTATGAATCCCATTTGTTTGCCTCGTTCCTTGCCGTTTCATACAAAAACGAAAGAAGACCGATTGATTTCCCATTTTATTTATTTCCCTAGAAAGCGTTCCGCACCTCAAGTATTTGGACCCCTCTGGGGCCATCCTTATTGGCGTCTACATTGTTTATAGTTGGTGGAAGATGGGAGCAGGTTAGTTTGCTTCCCTTTTTTAATAATCTTTGTAACGTTGATCTGAGATCCAGCTCCCAATTTAATCTATTTTTTGAAATTATAATCATTTAGTTTAAATTACTAAGCATAGGTTTGAGAGTTTCTCGAAGTACAGGCGTGGAGATGGAGAAATACCTCTGCTGCAACTTGAGTGACATTTCACATGACTTTTAACTTAATCATTATGTCACCAATGAGAAGGAATATGTACTTAAATGGGCAACCGAGGGTGGAGTTGATTGTTAACGTACGTATAACCAAATTTTGCTCTGTCTTCTCCCTTTCGAGTCCTCGTTGAGCACACTAGCATTGCTTAGAGTACCACTTAACGAACAGGGGTTGATTTTTCTTCACAGAACATACAAGGAATCTCACTGGGTATAGTGCGGATCCGGAGTTCTTGCAGCGTATTACTTTCATGTGTGTCAATCATCACCCATCTATCGAAAGGCTGGACACTGTCCGAGCGTTCCACCTGGGCAGCAATTATATGGTCGAGGTTAGTATTCCCTTATTCTCATAGACACTTGCTTCCTTCTTTTTGTGATGATTGCCTCTCTCAACTTTGATTTGTGTAAAAGGGATTAACAAGGGTTCGATGTAATCACTTTCTGTTCTCTCATGACAGTTAAGTTCGCAAATGACATGGACTTCTAATTGTGGTATATGTCGGAGCTTACGGTCAAAAAAATGCAGCCAATTTGTTCTGTCACCCTTTCGTTAACCTAAACGACTTGTTCCTTCTTCGATGAACTTTTGGCCAAATCGTAGCCTTTTTTCGGTTCTATTCATTTCTTCGATGCGTGATCTCTCTTTTCCATCTATCACCTTTTCCGGATAGGTACATTGTGAATTATACTCAGATGTTTAAAGACTGTCTTCTTTTTTGCGCACCGTTGTTAAGGCGAAACGAAGAAGCTTGTCACCAATAGCGTTACCCTATTATGAGGGCGTGGCAACAGTTGTCGTTCATTTTCTGTCAAGTTCGGCCATTGCCATCCTTATTCTGTTCCACCGGGACTCATCATTTTTCATGGATATTTTAACCGTTTCATCGTATAACTTGCACAGATTAGTGAATCATCTTTCAGGGTTTCTTGAGGTTATAGTTTGGTTTAGTCACTAAATTGCCTCCGAATTATCTTACAAATGCCTCCTCCTGTTTTTATTTTATATGCAATGATGCATGTTTCGATATCTTCTTAGTTGCCAAATTTCACTTCTTCGTCCTGATTAGGAAAAAGCTTCAGGGGTCTTGTAGATAATGACTAGAATGTCCAACAACGGAAGTAAAAAATGTAGAGGTTGAAAATTTGCTTTAAGGAAGGGGAAATTTGAGGCACGTAATGCGAATGTGAAAGGAATTATGTTTAGTTAACTAAACTAGAAAGTTCATTTTACCACCACAATTTCTTAAGTGGTGTCAACTTCAGTGCACCCGCCTTACTTGATGTTTTTTTACCTCCACACCCGCTGTAATCGTGACTAAACTTCCGATTATGTATCTTAAATATCAAATTAATTAACTTTTTGTCCATCAGTGCCAAAAAGCTGCTTTCAGATGATTTAGGGCAAAATATCATGTCTACTGAATTACCAAAAAGGGAAAGTATTTCGGTGATTTTACCTATTTATTTCTTCTGCCTACGGTTTACCACAAAGTGCAACACCATTGCATCCAATTCATAATGGGGCTGCTCCTCGTCTTCTCTGAAGGCTTTTATAGAAAAAACTATGGTAAAATGAGCAACCTACTTGTCTTTACGGTGAATACTTTTCTGCAATCCGAATTTCTTTTTAATGACAAGAGAGCAGAACGCTTGATGACTTTACTTTGAAATTGTGTATATCAGTTTCGTAAATTCACTTTTCCCGTAAGGAATCATTTTGCGGATAGTTCAAAATCTCCTGGATTAGTTAGTTATAACCGATCCCCTATTTTACACTTTCCACTTATTCAAGTTACAAAAAAATACACTAAATGAAGCCCTCTCCCATTCAAGTTTATTGTCATCCTCGTAGGTGGACATTGTCCTGCCGCGGAGCATGGATCTGCACAAAGCCCATGATATCGGAGAGTCTCTTCAACAGAAATTGGAGGCTTTGGATGAAGTTGAACGTGCTTTCGTCCATCTGGACTACGAGTTCGCCCATCATCCGCAAACAGAACACAAGATTGCATAGCAGCGCCGCCTTAAATCACTTGACCCCCTCCATACAAAGCACCATACCATTATTACCATCAGGCGTTATTTTTAATATTCACACCTTTCATATTACTTCAGTGGGTATTGTCATTATCACTCCCTTTGTTCGCAGTCACCAGTATTACTTTTAACCCAGAGTATTCTCTTTGGCCTCTCTTGATTCGAAAGGCTTCAAGATTACGATGTTGGTTGAAATGCTTTCCTTTTTCTACTTTCCCTGGGATTTACCACCATTGTGTCCCGTAAAAAGAGGTATCCCTTCTTTTCAGTTTCACTTTTGTGTTCCCCTTAGCCCTCCCACCAAGCTGGCTATCTCCTTTCTTCACTTCTTTTTTCCGATGTTTTAATTATGCTAATGAAAGCAGTTTTGCGTCGACTTGTCTGTCGAATGAAAAGGTATGGGTCCTGTCAGTGGAGGTTGCCACCAGGGCAACTTAAAACTGAAATGAGAAAGATCAGAGAGTTGCCGTTTTTCTTGATACTGGTACCACACCCAATGCTGCGGTAGAGTTATATCTTGGGTGCTCCACAAACTCCCGAGCACTCTGGATTGACGCCCCCTTTATTTGGCTTTGATGATACAAGAAGTAGACCAACTAATCGTCACCTAGAGCAAAGTCGACGAAATTCCACGGTAATGAGTCAACCAGCTTTGCCGTGAACTGGATACCTGGGTAGATCTCATGCTTGCGGGGTTTGATAGGGTTAGCGAGTTGAGGTTGCTGAAGGGCCTTTTCACTCGCGATTTTCTTGTCTTAATTTTCAAATCGACACTCCACTTGGTGTGTGGTGAGTTTCTTGAGAAAACAGATTGGACGCTTTTATGAAGTCGACAAGGTAGGAAAAGTTGGAAGTTTTCAATTAAGAGCTTGTGATGGTAAGCTTGTTGGGCCCTGCGCCATCCCCTTGTCTGTGGCTGAGGCCGAAGAGATGTCAGCTTTCTATCTGTCAACTTTTAGAAGGAAATAGGCAGAGAAGAACTATGCGCCCACACCAACTCGAAAATTGACACTGGTTGCAGGTAAGATTTTCAGTCCGTGCTCTCCCATAACAAAAGACTAACTTGGAAAATTTTGGCGTAGGCAGCCTACATGGAAGCAGAAGGCACATGGTGTTCTTTGCTTTAAACAAAGTCAGAACCCACGTGATGGCTTTATGCTTCCCTGGTTGTCCAGTGAAAGTGTTGGCATCTATCAAATAACGTTAATATCCTACATGTGTGCCACCGATGTGATTTTACTCCCGATACTCAAACTTTTTCCAGTTTCTTCTCTGCAGCAGCAGGTTGTGTTTGCTACAAAAACCCCTTGTTTATTCAATCGAAGTTTGCCTTCACTCTTGGTCTATTTCATACCTAAAAAGACTTTCTAAGGGTGTGTTATAGTCAACGCCTCAGTTACGAGGAACGTCATCTTCTCACTATACCATTATTCTATAAAGAAAAAGTATTTGAGAGAATTTGAATAAGTTTACTTCACTCACTCGTGTCTGCCTAAATGAGATGCTGTTTACGTCACTGTTTTGCCCTTTTTGACAAGTCGGCATACCAAATGCCCTGACGGACAACACGGTGATGGCGGCGACTTCAACTTCACTGAAGCCACAAATAAAAGGTGATGCAAAATCCTCGCCTAACACTGCAGTGGGCGTCTCCAAAGCTCTCGCCTGCTCGTGTCCCTCATTTCGCAAATACACCGCTCAACGGTGTGGAAGGTGGATTGTTGACGTGTAAAGGGGAAATGAAACAGGCTTTACCATAAAGATGCTTAGAGTTCTCTCGGGAATTCCTTATCCAACACATGGGTTTTCCTTAGTGATGCTTGTACTTCACCTGAAGCCCCGTTGGTCATATGCACCGCACAAGTAAATTTCCCATGAGCAAATGGCTTATTAGTCCGAGCACGAGAAAATGAAGCCAGCTGAAAGGAGGCTTGTATGTCGTTAGATGAAAAGTACGACCCGCAATATCATTAGTTAACTCTCTTTTGCCTCCATTATTCTCGCCCGCTGCGGTATTGCGCCGTTTGTGCCAGTGAGTGAAGGAAAGAATTGCTGGGTTTATTCACTAAAAGATCAAACCGTGATTTGGGAGTGTGAGGATTTTGCTATTTTAATTCATTTTTGCTCTTCACCGTAAAGACTCCCCACTCTGGTGTCTCCTCTTTTACAAGTTGACGGCTTAGCGCTCAGGTTGTTTATTAGTTTCATATTTCCCTATTGGAACATCCTAAAATCAAGGAAGACCCGAAGTAAAAAGCCAAAATGGCCGATGTTTACTGAACAGCATTTCACTCAAATTAATCCTAAGAAATTTAAGCATCTGTAAATTATTGGGAAGTTAAATAAACCTTTTTCCTCCCGTTTGCATAACGGGTGCGGGGTAACTGTTTCAGTTTCCAGTTTGTTGTCATCGCTTTTAGACTCCAAAAATGCCAATTCCGTTGCTGAAATGATTTACCTGTTAGAATTTACCCTCAGTCTATTTTGACGCCATATGCTTTCTCTTCATTGTCGCGGAGAGATCAAAGTGAGGGTGAAATCGGAGTCCATTCTGAAAGAGTTGGGAGGCATTCATACGTTTTAATCCAAGCAAAGTGTTAGCCCACTAGTGGAGAAATGGACACCCGGACATGAAATAAGGCATTATTTCTGAATCCCAGTTATTCAGCAAACTGGTGTAACGGTCACGAGAATAACACAGTCATCTCAGAAGTCCTATCGGTGAAGGTGAGACAGGAGGCTACAGTAGAATTTTTTTCTTTCCAGCATCTAGCGCAGTGTTCACTGTCTTCGAATATGATTTGTAAGGGGAATGGTACTGTTTATGGATCCTAATATAAAAAAGGCAAGTTTGGAAACTTGGAGAAGTGCATTCTCTTCCAGACGAAATGAGGCTCTCTAAATATTTTTATCAATAGGATTTAAGAATGATGATTTTATGGACTGAGACGAAACCATTCTAATAGCACATGAGTGAAGGCGAACTTGTGAAGAAAAACGCCATAATCCAAAGCTGGGGCATAAATAAAGTTTTACCTTGGAATTGGTTAGTGTTCTTGGTAGTCATTCTCTTAAAATGATTATCCTAGAGGACGGCTATTCAATTCTCCCCGAACGTTAGCCAACTGTCTATTTTGCGTAGTTAGCGTCGAGTCGGTGAAAGGAAGAAGGCGCTTAGCGTTATTTGAGTCACTTTTATCGGCCACCAGAGTGGAAGGCAGAACCCCCTCTGGGTCCAAAATGTTCGCTTGCCACCAGTAATCGTAGGAACTTGTCAAGTCGCAAGAATAGGAAGACAATCACAACTGGAAAAGCACTGTCTCCACCGGTGGAAAACTAACTTATCGGTTGACGTCAATTGCTATAAGACGTTCATTAATTGAGTAGGCTACTTTTTAATGCATGCGACATATTCAATTTCGACCCACGGAATATTTGCACTGCAGGCGTCACGTATACGTGACGTTTGGATTTAAAAGATCTTACCAAGCACCAAGGTGCAGCACATTTCGTGCTGCGGAGCGATTGTCATTAGCAACTCAGGCAGTGGTTGAATTGCCGTCAGTCTATAACGCCATAATGGAACGTGACCTTGCTTAATGCAGTGATTATGTTTCCCAAAAAAGCCTTTTTCCATTCATGTCTCGGAGAGTGACCTTAGTCGACCATGTTTTGCCCCTGCAAGGACTATTTTTTCCTCTACTTACCACGAAAATTATGCTCCACCTTATTGTGTGTGACAGATGAAGCAATTGGGGGGACGGTGTGGTATCCAATGGGGGTAGCTCGAAGATGAGTGGTACTTTTACTGCCGTCCGGGAGAAATGATATTTGTCGCAAAAAGCGATTCATAAATAGAGAAAAACAGGCTTTTCTTACAGAGACTCCACTCATAGCTTATTCTTGGCCGTTATTTGAGAAGTTCAGAGCGCATTAGAGGCCTATGCACGCAGTGTGATAATTCACCGCAAGTGTGTAGAGTTCGGGAAGAGAAGAGTGCCTAAGAAGTGTTTTAAATGTTTGTAAGTCTTTTGTCGCCACAAAAACTCGGTTAACTATTCCAGACCCATGCACGACTGGGAATGCACGAAGGGAATAAATGACAAAACAATTAGCCATTTTGAATGAAGCATCATTGTTTTTTCAGCTCATTAAAATGAAACTAAAATCCACGAGCGGAAAATGAAATTGCCTCGGACAAGGGACGCTATGATTGGCCGCTTACGAAATCAACCAATAAAAACAGAGAGGAAGACATACAAATGGCCATGGAGACATGAGGGGGAAACACTCTGTTGACACACATGAACTCGGTCAAAAAATTCACTGGAATTCCTCCTCCAGGTGGACGCCAAGTGATTATTGCTGTGGATGGTTCGGAGAACGCTAAACACGCTTTCCGCTGGTACCTTCAGTACGCCCGATTGCCCGAGGATGGCGTCACTGTATTGCATATCTTTGAGGCGCCCTCGTTGACTGCCTTCAGTCTGACCAGTCCTGGTTCAGTGCCGGTGGAGGAATGGGGTCGTGTGCTTCGCGAGAAAGTGGAGAAAAGCGAGGAAACTCGAAGAGGACTACTTAGCAGAGGGCCAAGCCGCTTCTCTGAATTGCGCTTTCCTCAGTAAGCCGGCAGAGAAGATAGGGGAAGGTATCATCCGTACCGCTCAGGAGATGGGGGCCCACTTAGTTGTAATGGGGACGCGGGGTTTGGGTTTGGTGTCTCGTACCCTCCTTGGAAGTGTCAGTGACTTTGTCATTCACCAAGGAGTGGTTCCAGTAACTGTGGTACCTCGCCCGACTTGAAATATTGACTTGACTAGCAATTTCTCTTTGCCCGCTCTATTACCATATTCCTTTGTAGTTAATAACTTAATCGACTACATCCAAGTCATTAATGGATTTGTCTTTTCCCAAACAAATCGGCTTGGTACCTGGGGAGAGTATAATCGCACAAGCGGTCGACAATTTCCCGGCATTAGTTTTATTTTACGACAAATGCAGTTCAGTAGAATTTGTGCACCACTTCCTGCCTATTCATTTTTCTTCTTCACCCTAAGAAAAAACTGCTACTAGCCGAACCGACACGTTGTGTAAGTAAGATCAAGGCATGAAGGTGTAAAGACACAGGAAAGATGAGACAAAATTAAAACACTAATCATATTCCACTCCACTAACAATTTTGGCCCCAAAGAGCGGGTGAGAAATTGATGGAATGGAGGGTCTCAGGAAATGATTCAAGTCAGACCAGATAGGATAGTGGTGGCATTTGTTCATAATTACATCAGCTTTCCTACCTCTCAGGGTTCTTATATACTTCAAATGATCAAAATCGTGATTTAATTGCACAAGTAGCGATAAGCGAACCCTGCCGATAGAATGCTTATATTTTGTGTTTATTCCAATGTTTTCGGGTCAACAAACCTGTTCATAAAGCAAAGAGCATGTTGTTAAGTTCATGTGGCGCAGAAAGATGACGTGTCAATCATAAACCGTTGGATCTAAGATTATCTGTGTGACATGTGTGGAGTTCCAAGTTACGTTAAATTATCAACTCATGGGAAATAAAGAAAGTAACAAATAGAAGCATGTCGTTTCCATTCACTGCATTTGACTGTAACACCGCTCGTGGCTATATTGAGAGGAAAACGAAAACAGACATTTGGCAAGTTACAAACTGATATTTTCCATGCCATGATTATCACTAAGCTGCAAAATGATGGAGGAATATTACAGAAGAAAGACAAAATTATAGGAAAAGCCGCTAGGTCCTCTTGAAGTGGTTCCACACGGAACTCCAGGAACTCACTAATGCATAGTGACGGGGAAAGGGGTTTAGGCGTGGCCGAAGTCTAAGAGGGCGGAGACTGACGTCTGCACGTAATTAGAGGCACATTAAATGCGACATGGTAGATAAATACCGTACAATGTCGAGTGAAGGAGTTTACAGGGGTTTTTAAAGCTTTTCAAAGTCAGTATTGATGATAAGTGGCCAAAATCCTAAGTATTTTGAGGAGTAAAAAATCAAGTGCATGGTTCGTTTTACGAGTATTCCATCATATCTAGAAAGGCATTTCTAGGCCGAGCATTGTGCACTCCCTGGCCATCCGGTCTCCTTAACATCGAAGAAAAAACGAATGAGACGGTATATCACGGTGCCTTGGTAACAACTATAAATAGATTAAAACACAAAAAAGGATGTCCATGTTTCTTCGAAGGGATGCTAGTTTAAACCTTACTTAACGATGAATGCTATCGACGGTTAACTATTCAAGACTGGTAAGAATGAGTAATTATAAGGGGGTGTCCTTTTCCCAAATCCAGCAAAACAGCGAGATAAAATGAGGTCCTGAAACTCAGGATGATGGAGAAAAAGTTGCGCTATTACATCAAAAAGGAGGCTGCCAGAGGCTCGGTTTGCATCATCGCCCGACCAAAAAGCCTACTTTATAAAACAATTTATCTCTGCATGAGATTCTCGGCCCACTATGGAGTTATTTGAGGCCGCGGATAGCGATGATGAGGAAAAATTTTTAGTAGAAGAATGTCGTCCACAGTCTGTAGCCGAAGTCACCACTCTTCGCAGGGGACGTACGGGACCAATGCTAAGAACACAGAAAACAAGGTAAAGTGGGAGTTCTCCTTACCTCCTGAATAAAAAATTATGTTTTACGGACGTCACCAGGTTCATTAAATCCATGAAGGACCACGTGGGTATTTTTTAAAGAGGTGGAATCTTAAGGACCCACCTGGGTCGCCAGTAATTTTGCAGACTTCATGTTTCATCTGTCACAAAATTTGCGTCCTACAATGTAGGCGGTTACAAACAAACCATGCTGGGTAGGCGGCTAGAAATGCAAGAAATAATGCCGAGCTCTCATGGGACGTGGGGGCGGAGGAGATTTCTAATTACTCGGCATTTCAAGAAGAAAAGAACAGTCGGAACAATGAGAAGATGTGCTCTTTTTCCTCGGATTTTGCCACGTATTTAGCCTCTCGACTCCTAAGCAGAATTAAGAAGGAATAAAGAGCCATTCCAACCATAATGAGAAGTCTCCTTACCTGGTTTACTTCGTGCAGCTCAGAAGCACAGCCACGTAATCAACATGTAAATTAGGTAATCAAATCCGGCATTCCCATCTACTAATTCTTTTGCGTATACAGGAAGTCATAAACTGACAGACAATAAAATGTGGAGAAAAAGACCCGGATTATGTGAAATCCGGTAAGGCCACTGTGTAACATGAAAAGCATGTAATGAGGATGGCAAATCATAAGGTGATCTCAAAACACTAAATTCATAAGTGAACTATTTTACGGCCATTTTTATTTTCATAATTGTTGAAATTAGCGGAAGAAGACCCATGTCTAAGACCGTTAATCCAACCGCCTACCTCCTCCATCTTAAACGTGTAACAACGGCTGACCATAAATATGGCCTTATCGTTGGAAGGCGAAAGTGTTGAAAGAAAGTAATGAGAATTAGGCGAACGTGTCGATGACTGCTTGGCGTAAACATGTGCACCGGTATTTGCGCCGGCGACTGCCCATTCCATCCAGCCGGGGGAAGCAGGTTAAAAATGGGAGTGGCCAGTTCGTCAAGCTAGATATTATAAAGAAGGTTGATCAGAAAAAGTAGAAAATTCCCCTCTTGCAAGCAAAAAAGTGCATTCCAGAACGGATCCCCTTCCAGTTTTCAGAGACGAGGACGCCGGCCTCGCAAATATTTTACGACTGACGGCCTGCCACACTGTAGCATTCACTTCAACGTCTTCTCGTTTATATTAACAGGATAAGCAGAATGGAGATGAGGAAAAGTTGAAACTGTGGGGAAAATGTCAAATAATTCATTTCATCTAGTCCTTTCTGCCGCCATTCCGCCGTTTCCACAGCTGAAATACTATCGATGGACCCACTTGGGATTCAAAGGGCAACCCCTTCCTCATAGGTACTAGGAAATGTTAAACTTCCAAGTCATTGATATACATCTTCGTTTCCACTTTACCACCTTCAGCTTCGCAGAGCTCAAGAGGTGGACAATGGTCTCCTTAAGGTAACTAGAACTGGGACCCGAATAATCATCGTAAGTTTGTTACTCCAACTACCCCAAACCCAATATTTAATATTTGTTCAACTGCAGAATGTATGGAGAGATACAGCGTCACCCACAACGCCAACTCTCTTTTCCACATCTTCGGTTTCACTCTGTTGGTATTCCCAGTGATGGCATTCAAGTAATAAAAGCAAAGGCTCCCGAAATCGAAAAAATTCTCGAAACACCTCGCGTGCACTTTTCGCCAGACCTATTTATCCACTGTTGAAGCCTTGATTTATTTCCACGGATGAAAAACCAGTAAAACAACCACCTACTAGTGACACTACAAGTATAGCAATAAGAAAATCCATTAACGTTGTGAAGACTGTAGAAATCGGTTTCCACCGAGAGACTTAAAATTTTTAAATTCATAATTGATATAAAACGAGGTCGGGAGAGATCGGAAAACAATTTACAACGCAGATATGTAATGATGCTCTAACCTCTGTTTTGCACGAAATGCCGTTTTAACGAATTCGAGTAACATAATCCTTCCCTGGTGGTGGCCTTATTTGAACTGCGAGGATGAGGAAGCGTTTGCTATCTTAGGGAAGATAGTTATATGAACTTTCTTTTTTTGACTTCTCAAATTCTATTATTTCAACTGCTTATATAAACTGAGCACAGAGACTCCCACATTACACAAAATCAATTTTGTCGTATTGGCAGGCGCTCTCATTGTTGGCAGTAAATCGAAAAGCGGTAGAATATTATATGTCAAATAATCAAATGTCTAAGAGAAAAGTTGGCAGATTTCAGAAAACTGTGCTACACTACAGGTTCCAGGAGTACTTACTAATTCCCCATCAGTAACGTCGAGATTACAAGTAGCTGAACGGATGTCTTCATCCGTTTTTAAATGTACATCTTTAGTGCCGGCAATCTCTTTGAAGGACAAGCGGATAGTCTGGAGGGTTGGAGGCATTAAAATGACTGACACTTCAAAATGGAAACTCTACGAGACCACACGCGTAATAAACGTTGACGCTAATTTTTAACGCAATAGTCTTGCAGGCTATTACCACTACTTTGGCAAAAAAGTTTCTCAGGCGATTTGCCCTCCAACGACTAAGCAGAAGCCCCGAAAGCACAGAGCGTCGACATTCGACACCGAACCAACAGATTAGACGGTTCAAACCTAAGTCACTCAAGCCATGCACTAGACCAGTAACAGCCGCGTTTGCTCGAATTTTAATATAAAATGAAAACATGTGAAAAAACACAAAATGTGTAGACTGCTTTCCTCGTTAATTACTGGTATTCACCAAAAAGAACTTTTAGAAACGGGACAATAATAGTGAACCCAAAAAGAGGCCTGTAATGACAAGACAAATAGTCTCGACTTATATGATCGCAGGGTGCCAAGCCTGTGATTAATTGAAAGACGCTAAAAGTGCGACCATTAAAGTAATAGTTGCAGTCGAGAGACCGTAGTAAGTGCAAAAAATCTACTGACGATCTCCAATTACACACACCAGATTATCACGTTTTAGGAGTGGGGAAAATGCTTCTTTATTCAGAACAGCAAGTCTAGGTACAATGATTCATGGTGGTTAGACAGACAGACTGCCAAAAAATTAGCTGCAAGGTTAAAAACCAACACAAAGTTACTTCCTCCTCCGTTTCGAAATTTGTCGTGCCGGCGTCTGGCGCGATGAGTGGACCAATCGAGCCTTGGGACAGCCAGCATTGGAGTTTACACCACCCATCCTTTTTCCATGTTTCCGTTTTTGTTTTCCTGCTCCCAAACAGCGTAACAAGGCCCTACGCTCAGCCGCCAAAGCTGCCCCACCGCCGCGACGGCGCTTGGCTGAACCACCCAGCTTTCTCGGGTCGGGAAGTCCGGCACCGAGGGGCGCATAAGCGAAGGGATCGGGCCTGCCTGGCTTGCGCATATCGCCCTCCGCACGTGAGGACCGATACTCCGCACCCGGCAAGCGCGGAATGCGATCGCGTTTCGATAATTTATCACTTCCTCGAACAGAATGTCCCACGGTATACGGGAGATTGACAGTGCCATTGTCATCTGCGTCAGCAACATCGAGGAGCCAGTCGTCTTTGAGGGGGGAAGGAAGACCGTGGTATACGAATATGGCATTTGTTGAATGAATTAATGGGCTCGGTAAGTTTTTAAGACTTACTAATACACACAAATTGAATAGTACTGTGAACTATTACCTAATAGCACTGGCGTAAAAAACAGCGTTATTTAGAGGAATAGGTCCTTTGCATTGCCGCTTCAGCACGAATTTCCAAAACAGTATCAATAAAATAATGTCAGCATTCCAATCAGCGTGTTTATTTGCAATGCATGCCGAATAGTTTAGCGCTTCTATTTAATTCTCGTAATACCCGCTCATTTCATCGCTATAAAGTTTGATCCATCTGCCAAAAGGCCTAGAAAGCTTATGGCAAAAAGAACAGAGAAATTCTTACCAATAGTGGCCCTACCGCAAGTCTAAAAGTCGCTTATTTAAGCATTGAAATCATGTTCTACTTGGGGGCAGGGGACTCCTCTTAATATTGTGGACTCAAGCCTGGAATCGATGAAATCCCTACTCACCATTAATATCTTGTGAAGGCGCTTCAGTGATAACAAATTTCCCATCAGCAGTGGTGGGAAATGCAGAAGCGCTAGAGTTGAGCCGAGCGCGTTTGGAGGCAGTGTTACTAGGATCGAGGCCTCCCGGCTTAAGAATGCGTTTGGCCATTTGAGCAGAAGGAGCAACGGTAAGGTGGCGAGCAAGCGACTCCGGATCGGCCAGATCTACTATCTCATCCTCAGCATCTTCCACCAAATAAGTCATAGGAGTTGCAGCCTCTCCGACCTCCTCGCCGTGGCGCCTCTTCTTACCCGCAAGTCGGTGTCTCGTGACGTCGTCGTGAATACTCACTCGAGCTGTTGGTGAGAGCATGGATAAGTAAACCGTCTTATAAAGCATAAGGAATAATCTGTGAAATGTTCCCGTATATTTAGAAGCAAAAATATATTTTTTTTTCCACATTTAACACGAGATTCCGAAGCAATTAACAGATGGCAGGAAACGAAAGTAAATGTGAAAATAAAGTATTTATGTGTTTAAAAGCTGGCGTTACCCTATACATGCTACAAAAACCCAACATTGCCTCTTTATACGTACGGACCCGTAGTTTTTGTGTAAAGATAGTGCCATTCACTATTAAACCAATGAAAACATCGAAGTGAAAGGTGATTTAAGAGGTATGTACGTCTATACATGAAAAAACCTAGCTTCCAGATCTTCCCTATCACTAACATAATCGTCTACGGAGCCAAGGGACTTCATTATGTTTTCGGAATTAACCCATAAGTCATACATTTGTCCTCTCAAGGGATCAACAATTTGATCAGTTATTCTTCGCCGCAGAAAAACAAAATAACCTATCACCATCATTATCTCAAACGGGCTTTTGTAAGACTTTACCGACAATACAGATAAGATCTCCGCAAGAGAAATCATCTCAGTTGTGAAAAATAATCTGGCAAGACGGAGAAAAAAACAAGGTAATCTAGAAAATGCTAAATCTTAAAGAGAGACTTAAAACATGAAATCAAATAAACAAAGCATATGCGTAGGACACAAACAACTCCATCTGATTGACCCCTTGACATACAAATGACATCGGGGAGACGTCATACACAGCATGTGCCATTGTAAACGTCTCCAAGAAGGCATGGATTCTCACAGGTAACACCGTGCAATGTGCTGTTAGATCCCTTAACTGCCTAAATATGTCTTGCATTATGTAATGTCGAGGCATACTTAAGTTGTCGACATCCTCATCGTCATCATCGGAACTCTGTTGTGCTTCATCACGGAGCACGCCACCTAAGATGCTGCGACGTGAGCGCCGACTGAGTCCGGCGACGGAGGCAGCACGTTCTAATTCTGTGGCCAGGCCCAAGCGTCGATGAGAACGCCCATCAAACTTAAGGTCCCCAACTGTCGAATTATGTGCCGTGGCTTTGTGTTTTGCAACAGAGGTCGCGTCGTGGTTGTCATCATCATTATAAGCAGCCAAGATCTCTTGGAAACTGGAAAGTTATGAAAAGAGGTTAGTAATCGTAGAGGATAAAACACCTATAACTCTTTAACATTTTGCTAATGAAATATTCTACAATCCTCGAGATAATTTACGAGATCAGCGAGATATAAGAAGCCGAATTATAATCTGGTGATAGATTAGCGAAAATATAAGCAGCCCTTCGTTTGAAACCGAGATTTCATCATAAAAATCTTAAGTAAATAAGTTCGAATATTATTAAATGCGATAAAGAATAGGATCAAACGTGTCCTAGGTCATCTAGAGGGAAGTAAGAAGCGATCAATGGAGAGAGAGACTGGTAAATTGTTTGTCGAAATAAAAAATAAATAAATTACTAAACTTGGATCAAATAGAGAACAAGCAGGGTGATATTGGAATCGATGTTAGTGGCATAAAGTGGTGATGTTTGATTAATCAAAAGAAGTCCCATCTTGATGGAAACAAAAGAAATTTGACAATGGGGCCCTTAAACTAACTAACGTTACAACGATGCCACAAGAATCCATGAAGATTAAACAAATAAATTAAGAGAATGCAAAGTTTCGTGATATTTTGATTAAATTGGATTAGTGTGGATTTTGCTTTCTTGTTGTTACCCGCTTATAGAGCGCATCTTGGCCCCTGAGTCACTTTGACCCGTATGAAAATAATAATTTCCTACATATTGTAAAGAACGCAATGGTTTCTACTGTCTAATAAACAAAAAGTGTGAATTATAATTACTAAAACAAGGTTTCTTAGACGTCTATAATGGCAAAGGGAAGTTAATTTGACGGAAAGTTGGAAACGAGAGAGTACAAGATTATGAACATAATCACATAAAATGGGAATAGGCAGTTGTTCTCGATACCAAAAATTATAGCGAAAACTTGAGCGACAACCCTCAGGGATATCAAAAAAATCATCAAAGATAAAAATGACGACAAAGTATCCGTGCTGTTGGAATAAAGCAATGATCTCTTTAAATTAAGATATAAACGAGAATCGAAGAAAATGTCAACTTGCACATTGGCGTAAAAACCCCCTTCGCTAAAGTAATGCAGTGTCAGAAGAATCAAATGGCAACCAACTTTTGTAAGTGAATATGTCTTGTCAAAGATGGTGCGATTCCAGAAGACTTAGCAGATACTCCCGACACAGAGGGAGGAGGGCGAGATCTACTGAAATCTTCCTCCACAATGCTTGCTGCCATTTTGTCAACATAGTCATTAATAGACTTGGCACCTTTCTTCAGCCTATCAGCCTTGTATTTTTGCTCCCGCCTGCGAAGAATTTTAGCACTGTTTCTGATCATTTTGTGATATTCCGTGGCCATCAGCGACAGTAGCGCTTGCACGCTGTTTGGCACAGTAAAGAATAATTACGGGCTTATTCAAATCAAGACCTTCCGGTTTAAGATAGAATACTCCCAAAACCTACCTAACTTTTTTTAATAATTTCTCCACCATTCCCTTTACCATAAACCGTAGGGAGTGCTTATAAGCGTCGTGAATTCCATGAATGGTAATAACGATATCCGAGACGTAAACGGCATGGCCTAGGAAGGCGATCAAGAGACGAGCAATCTGTAGACCCAGACGTGATATCTGTTGGTTGGGAAGCTGAACGAGTTTCTGTGCGGCGCGATTTGCAGTGGAGAGAACATCAGCAGCGTCCGAAGTGTCCGTACTCTCCCCAGCCAGCAGGGCTGCCATGAGACTACGACGAATTTTGAGGTCGGAGAGTAGTCGACACACTGATTTCGTTGTCACTTCGAGATGCAATAACTTCGCTTGGCTGTAATTTTGGAGGTTTTCTAAAGTAGCCTCCATTATCACTGGCCATAGATGGGAGAGGATAAGTTGAAGACCCGCGCATATCTTAAAGCAGGCAAATGAACCATTAATGGGTAAAGCAAATTCGCTTTGAGATCTCATAAATTAGGTCATTAAAAAAAACAATTATGGATAAAAAGGTGCAGAATCGGTATATGAACAAATTAGTTTAAGCCGTTTCAATGAAAAGTAAGTAAGGATCACCTTCAGTGCGGTGGAAGCATCCATTCCTGTGATAGAGATTACTGTTGACACTGAGGCGATTTCCGTAGGAACACAAGACCGCTCCGAGAGACTTTTTTGGTCGTTGTCTACACTCACATTATCCTCTTCGATATCTTCTACTTCTCCCGCCGACCCATCATCGACATCATCCCCATCTGTTTGGGAAAATTCCAATGGATCCGTAGTAGATGGCCACTTACATTTGAATTTTCGACCCTCTTCCATTTTTTCGACTGAAAGAGCTCCCGCACTGGCTAATACCATATCAACCAACAAACGCCCTGCCAAAACCCTAACGAGGCTGTTTAGGCTGCCCAGACATTGGGGTATCTAAAATACATTAACAAGTAGAGAAATGTGTAACTGAAATGTATTTTCCCTTGTTGTTGGTTTAAGTAAACGCATTTTCGCTGTGACAGGCATTTAGCCAAACAAATAAATCAGTCAAAAAACAAATCAATGTAGAAAGCAACAAAAGTCAACTTTCGACAGGTGCACTGATTGTAGGATGAATCGTTATTTTGGATGATTTATCCCCGTGACTAGTTATTTGAAAGATATAACAAGTTTCACGATTGATATACATGAACACTTTTACGGATGTAAGCAAGATTTGAGAGCTAAAAGCCACAAGATAAAGTTTATTTACCCACCTCGGGCATAAAGACGTTGATAAATTCTTCCACAGCATGACTCTTACTGTCCCCCAATTCTTCTTGTTCGTGTTGTTCAACATGGACGCGAAGGAGATGACGAAGGATACGAAGACGCACCTTCCAGGGAAGTGGTGATGGTCAAAGCTTTACGTTCTTTTGAGGAAAGCTTTAAGGCGGCCATGGTGGAAGTGAGGTGATCAGTAGATGTAAACTCCACCTCCATGGGAGGTGCAATTTTAGCCATAAAAGTAGTCAATTTGGTAAGATTAGCGACGACAAACTCTTTAGCTGAGGAATTGGCCGAGGAGACAATGGCCTCCAGTAGACGATAGGCAGGTTTCTTGAGTGCTCTAGATTGCTGGTCCTTGGGCTAGAAGCGAAAGGTATGGCCATTAAGGAAAAAAAACGTGTAGTGTTTTATAAAAATGTACCCTATGACATTCGACTCTCGGAAAATTTCCAGAGAGCAATGTAAAAATGGATTTAAGATCTCTCATCTTGCGACAGTAAAATCAACGATCTTCAAAGGTGTAATACACTCTAATGACAGAAATATTCATTGCGGTAAGGCAAATCAAATCTACAGAAAGTAAAACTTACTTATTGTCCCTGGTTAGAAAATAGGTTCAGCCCGAGTGAATGGATGAGTTTTTATTTTGGGAAATTTGTGGATAGGAATGAAAAAACTTCCTAGGAATTTACTTTTAACCAATACACAGATATGAAAAAATAATTATTGGAGAAAAACCAGCAAATAGGATAATATTCCGCAACAATTAAATCACTAAGTAAAGTAGGCCGTACGGGGAATACCAATTATTTCAATGATTTGAAATAGTGGTAGGACTGTTGAAGTGAGGAACTAATGCCAGTTCCATAATAACGGAAAAAATGGGAAACGCAAGGGAAGAAATTGTGTAAGCAGATGTTAAATGTGGTAACGTAACTTCCATACGAGAGCTCCAGGTTAAATAATTGTTAAAATAAATTGACGTCTCAAAAATTTCGAAAAATGTGAAATAGTACGTATAATAAAAACATTTCAATTGAACTTGAATTATTCAAGCGCTGCTAAGGAGACATAATATAAACGTGAGGCATACCATGAAGTATTCTTCTAATTGGTCGAGTAAGGCTTTAATACTCTCATTTGTAAGATTTGGCACAATGAGCATGAGGATATCTATGTAGATTGGTCTAAAAAAAGGCGAAGGTAATGAGACAGCATAAACAGACACAAATCTGGCAAAATAAACGACTAACCTTTTCGTGGCAACGAATTTTTTGTAAGCTGTTTCACACGGCACGGAGAGCATCTAAAAGTTATTGAAAAACCAGGTACCTTCTAGGCCACTCAAAATCAACTCAAAATGTGTCTTCCTATGGGCATAAGCCAAACGTATGGACTGAGACAGTACCTTCGGTGTAAGAAGAGGGAGGAGCACAGACAATGTAGTTTGCAATTGTTGTTTGAGTTGTTGGTCACTGCATAAATAGAGTTCTTCATACATCGCGAGTAATCTAGGCACTATCTGCTTAGCTCCTAACCTCATTACGCTGACAGCTTCTAAATAAGCAACGAAAGATTAAATTCAATCAAATTGTTATATGCCAGTAGAAAAAACCAACCTTCGGTGTCCGCAAAAGAAACAAGACGTCGTAGAGCTGATAGAATAGTAGGCCTGACAGCCTTGGCTGTGAGAAGACCAGCAATCAGCCTACCACCCAAGCCTGAGTCCACAAGATCAGCCCAACGCGACGGAGTGCGCCGAGTAAAAGCTACCAGGGTGTCCCATAGCTGACGAGCCATTTGCACGGCGGAATTCAAAATGGCTGAGAGAGGGACAAATTGGGTGCGAGCCTTACCACCGACTTGTCGCTCGAATGTCTGTCCAGCCGCTGCTTTCGCAACCTTGATAGCGCGATCAGCAAGAGGGAGGATAAAAGAATTAAAAAAACCGAGAGAGCAAGGATGAGCAGGATGGACACGAGCGATGAGTGGAAGTATCCATGAGCGCCGCAGTTCTACGTTACCAGACTCGATTTCCAGCAGAAGGGGCTCCAATGGAAGGGCATCGGAAAGTAATGGTTCAATTCCCCAAGACTCCATCGAGGTAAGAATAAGACGATCCATTTCATCGATAAGCGTAGTGTCGCTAACATCACCGGTATCAACAACACTTGGGACGCCGTCTATCAAAGCGTCGCGAAGGTTAGCCACACGTTGAACTAACCCTACTACTTCAACAGGTAGGTGTATTTCGACACCTTCCGCAGCAACGACGCCCATTCCCCAGATATGTAAAAGATGAGAGGAGATGTTGAGGAGGTTAAGCCATGAATCACGACGAGTCAAGTTAAGTGCGTTTTGCAGCGTAAGACACAGTTCTGGCAGAAGTCGGGGACGTCGAAAGAGTAAATTACACACTTTCAACTGTTCAGTCTGTTTAAGAAAAGAAAAATTACATAACATTCAGACGGAATAAGACAATTTTAATGAAAAGCCTTACCAACTGAGTGATTAAAATATTAACAAGGACATTCCCGACAGAATTCCGAAGGTAGGGAAAAGGGCTAGAGATCACAATATTGAGTGCATTGTGAATCAAATGTTCCAAATGCTCCAACGCGACATGAGAGGCTGAATCAATACTACCTTTGTCATTATGCTCAACGGCTATTGAAGTCAGATAACCAACGCCGGCACACAAACATTCCAACCAAGCAATAAGAGTTTCAGAGTCCTTATGAAGTGCCGTTATATCAATTGTGGTGGGATCGCGAGGCTTGCAGGTGAAAAGAGCAGTCATAAGTTTTCCTGATGTAACCAAAGAAAGAACTGTTGCTTTAACTCTTCCTTCGAACAGTGTTTGCAGACATTCAAACGCAGACTTTACAACCTTAAAAGTGAAAGTAGTAGGCGCAATAATAATTAAGGAGGTTATAGGTTATAATAAAAAAAATACACATACGAGGGGGTTATTAAGAGTGGTCAGCTCCAAAACGCGTTCGCAAGCTAACTTGACATCCTTTTCAGGCAGCAGACAGATAATTGACCTCAGAAGGTTTAGAATATACAACAGATGGCAGCAAGCGTCATCTGTTATGCGTATAAGACCAGAAATTTGCCTAAAAGAATTAATCGAAATAGAAGCATTTTATAAACTCACAAAGGAATAAACTTACCCAGTTTCATGTCGCATCCACTTTGAAATATGATTCATCGTTTGATGACATATAGGATGATAGATATCCTCAGGGCTTACTGTACAAGTCAAGAGATCAGAAATAACTTTATGAGAAGCCTTGCGGAGCGCGGAATTATCGTGGTTAATAAATCGAAGAAATAATCTGTACGTATGGCGCACTGACTCAGTTGCCCACTTTTCCGCCGGCTGAGCGGTCAAAACACGACCCAATGATAAAAGTAGCTATTTTTTCGGCAATGGAAAAGAAAGCTTACAGATTTGCATAAACTAATGTCCATAGGTTCTTCTTGAAGTGCAGCAGATAAAACATTTGTTATTGTCTTAGATGCCTCGTCACATGTTTTCCTCAAAAGCGATAGAGGAACTCTAGAAATGATAACACTGACAGGCGTCATAAACATACGCTTTAGACACAACGAGTTGGAGAAGGTACGCCTCCGCAGTCTTTGTGTTCGTTTCTGTATTTAATAAGCTCAACTAGTAAAGCCTAGTGTGAGAAGGTCGTACGTTACCAGCGCGGCATAGTATTCGGTGGCAGATTCGCACCCCCCACGAGACTGGATCAGTTTAGTCACACCGGAGAGGACAGCAAGAACATCCCTTTGCAGCCCTGTATTGTTCCACATTCGGCTAACAACGCGGTTGAAAGTTGGGTTGGAACATTGGGTCACATGGGTGGCCCACGATGCAAACGTCTCGCCAGAAGCACTCATAGCTAAAAATGGCTCCGACACCAACAATTTGCACATCTAAACCATACATAATATATGTGTCATAATTACTTTTGCGGATCAGCTAGTAAGATTATATTGCTAAAGTTTGTAATTAATGAAACATTTAATATGGGTGAGAGAGCTGTATGCATCTTTGCACACAATGGTGTTTGTTGATTTCGTGGCATTAAAAACCTTTTGAAAATTCTAGTCGGGTATTACCTAACTATGTCGTAATACACTAAGTTAAACAGTGGGCGAAGGGAAGTTTACTATGGTTTTCCTCTTTTTTTTTAATACACGAAGATCGACCAAATACTACAATGTCGTATACTCTTTGCGCCATCTACATATGAGGGTTTACATCCATATAAAATGCTTGAATGCCATAGAGTCTTGATCCGCAATCTCGCGGCTATTAAGTTACCTGTCCCTGGTGCTGCGCCTATATTTAATTTTTGAAATATGAGTATTATACACTGGCTATTAATTTCAACCACTTACCAACTACAACCACTGGTTTCATGTCTGCTTAACGAAACACTCGCTAGACGAAAGGTTTTTCCCAACCCTCCTTCTAAAGCTTGGGGTGAGAATGTACCAAATTATCACTGGCCTTCCTAAATATTGCAAGACCAGTAGTAAAAGTTTATACCACTTTCACTTTCTCCGATGTGGGCTCGAATAGATAGAGAACGGCATATGTATATATATGTATATAGAGTACAAAAAGAAAAAAAATGACAACAGGAAGAAGTCATTAGGGATTCAGAGCAATTTCTATACAACGGCTGGACAGTCACAGCCTTAGAGATTAAAATCCTCAAGTTCTCGTCTTTCGTGCATCGTTCTCACTGCGCAACATCCACGAGACAAGCACGTGTGGGGGGCCTCCGGCAACTGAGTACAGAGATCCGTTTGGGAGGAAGGGGGAGAGGACAGACGGTATCACATGATTTAGCGGGTAAGGGGGGAGGATACTGTGGGTTTTTCTGCCAATAATTAAATGAGTGTCTGTGTAGTTATGCTAATGTCTTCCTCTTTTACTCACTTGTCATTCTAAAATAAGACCATAGAACTATACATGGTAAAGAAGAATATTCTTAGCGCGTCTGCGGAAAGCTGTGGGGGTTTCTCTCGTTCAAGAGAGTCGAGGGAATGGTGGCAATCTGTAGCCCGCAGCGGCAACAGCCGCAACAACAGCAGTATCGTCGATTTGGGAGTAGCCAGGCGTCGAACTTGTAGGTTGTAATGCAGCCGGGGATAACTGACTGGCCGATGACTGAACTACACCACTGCTCTGATACCATTGAGAGGACAGGCCTGTGTTGGGGTGTGGCGTTGATGCCTGTTGCTGGTGTTGTTGAGTGGTTGAGGCAGCGGAGTAGTACGTCGCCGCTCTATCGATTGCTCTTAACTGAGCTGCGTTCCTACCCTGCTGTTGTGATTGTTGGTATTGATGCGAATGCCATGAGTAATAATTCAGGGCTTCGTTATCGGGGATAACGCGATCTGAGAAAGAGGTGACGAAAAGATAGAACCAAATATTTCGGCAAAAAAAGTGTCCACCTTCACTTGACGGAAACTTACTTGTAAAATGCGGGGGTAGAGGATAGGGTGGTTGTTGGTGTGCCTCATTAGTATGCCCATGTGAGGCATTGCCTTCTCGATATGGCGGGAATACGGGCTGCTGTTGTTGCTGCTGCTGGTGATGATGCGAATTCTCCAGATGTCCACGAGCTTGTTGCTGCTGAGGATGCTGCTGTTGACTATAGGAATTATAAGATGGAAGCGCGGGTTGCTGACTCTGTGCATAGCCTCTAGGGGCTCCACCAAGGTTATTTAGGAACGAGGATGCCCACATCGCCTGCATAGTCGCTGGTTCGAAATTCCCCACATAGGCAGCAGCCGCAGCTGCGCAAGCAGCGGCCAAAGCCTGCTGTTGATGGTGTTGTTGGGAAGGCATAGTTGGAAAATCCCGCAACTGGCGAGCAAAGTGAGACTCTTGTGAATATACAGGTGCAACCGGAGTAGCCGGCTGAGAGGCGTTTTCGATCTTAGGCACTGTGTATGAACGCTGGCCAGGCCCCTGTTCTCCCCCTTCGACAGCATCTCCGAACTGTCGCGGGGGCTGTCTTTGGTAGAAATGTTGATGCTGCTGCTGTTCAACGGTGAGGTTCTGATGCTGGTCATGAGCGGATGGACCCCCACCGCCACCATTGCTTTCCGCCTCGCTAGTCGTAGTGGCAATTGCGAAGGCAGCAGGAGGAGAGATCGTACTGGGTGCGGGAAGACTGCCACTGGTTGTACTGCTACTTCTAGCACTACTAACAGCTTCTACCGACGGCCGAGCTTGTTGCATGCCGGAGGAAGCTGTCGCCATTTCACAGCGCAGCGGGCTGAAGATCGCTGTGCCAGACGAAGAGAGTGGAGGAGCAGTAGGTGGTTGAGGATTATAAATCGAAGTGGGAGGCGGTTGTGATGCATAGCTGAATTGGAGACGAGAGAATCACACCCATTTTTAACTTTGACAGAAATTTAAAGGCATGAAAGATTTTCGCACGTACCTAGTGGGCCGATTTCCACGATGGGGTATCTGATGACTGCTGTAGTGCTGTTCCGCGGAAACATCAGGGCGATGACTCGCCTGGGAGGTTTTCACTGCAGACATACGACGAAGTCTCTCGCTGGTGGTGCGAGAAAAAGATGAATCCTTTTCTTCCTCCTCGTCGTCTTCGTCATCGTCGTCATCGCCACCGGGGTCGATCCCGTTTGCAGCGTACAGAGCTCTGTTAAGCACCAATCGCACTCGCGCCTGATTCTTGTCGATAAAAGTTTCCGCTTCCGGAGCAACAAAGAATTGATGAGCCGGAGCAGCATTTGACGCCAGTTCGACCCCAACACTTCTGCCTTCCTCCACTTCTTCATCCCTACCTTCACCACCATCATCATCGCCCGTCTCTTCACCGTTACTCGTCACGGTAGTACTTCCTTCAGTTTCATGAAAATGGCTATCGCCAACGTGAAGGTTCGTTAAAAATTTGATTCGTCTCCCCACTAGTATCTTTCTCTTTGGAAAGCCGAATTACCAAACGGATTGGGCTACTGGGAGATGAGGTGGTATTACATTGAGTAGAAGGAAGAGATTGAGAAGGTTGTGTTGGCGATGTCGATGGAAGAACTGATTGATTAGATGAGCTGCTCCGATGTAATCCCGCACGATCAGTTGAAGCGCAAAAACGACCGCGTCTTCGAATCATATTTCCAAACGTCGTACGCCAAGGTCGAGCCTTCATGAAAAAAGAGCATCGAGCAAGGCCTTTTTTAATACAGGTAAAATTCGGTTACCATAATATACTCCGTAAGTCAGTAATAACAGTAAGCTCTAGCGATGTTCACTTTTTAAGCCAGCTTAATTGGGGTGCAACCCTTCCTTTAGAACTAATTCGAGGCGTTGAGGTGGACGATCACACAGAACGTTGATATCTGCACACCATGACATCAATGTCACAAAGGAAAGCAGTTAACCTTCAAAAGGCATAAAAAAGTGCAAAAGTGCTAGGAGACATCACTAACCCAGTGCCAAAATGTTGAACAACGTCCACGAAAGAAAATAACATTGCTTTCAATGACAACGACTGCAGCAGTAACATCAAAACTAATCGGAGCTGTGGCTCGACAACAATGATAAAATCAACAGTGAATTGGCTCATCAACATGCCCTTGCCCGCGCAATGTACTAGACAAACGTGTCAACTCTTTTGTAACCTCGCTCAGCTTCCAATCCACCGCTATCTTCGCTCTGCCGTCAAACCCGCTGTCATAGCGACGCACGCACAAACGCACTCATACACACGTAGGGGCAGTTACGCAAATGCTACAACTTCTGGGATGCCAAAACCGCGCCTGGGTGCGCATGCTCGCGACCGTGCAAGCACCACAACGTTCATTGGGTGAAAAGATACGCAAGCCACAAAAGCAACAGTGGAAGTACTAACAGTATCACTGGCACACTAGCAAAGGCATCGGAGCAGAACACAAACTAAGTCATGTTTAGAAGAAAAGGAAAACATAAGTCTCTACCTCTCTCTCACACTACATGTTGGGGGTATCTGCCACAAGGCTTGATTGATCTATCACTGCCAAAAGTACATGTGAACACAAAGAAACTCGCCCATATATAAAAGGATTGAAGACCAAGTACATACCGTTCTAATCGCACTGCTACGACGGTCCTCTTTGGAGGAAGAAAAAAACTTTTTCGAAAGAGCAGGGGGAGGCATCTTATCAACTGTTTGAATGCGGGGTGGTTGCGAATCGAGGTGGCTCTCTTGGTTGCCAGTGTCGCCATCATTAGGACAAATAGAAGCAGCAGCAGTACATTCACTGCGGGAACCACTTTTGCCTCCTCTACTACCCCTCCCTCCAGTTCCTCTTCGTGCACATCTGTTCGGTTTAGCTGCAGCCCAAATTGGTTGATTAGGTGGTGGAGTATTAAGTGTAGTAGTGGATGATGCTTTTTCTGGTGGAGGCGGTGTTGGAACGCGAATGGATGAAGGTTGCGGTACGGGAACCGTTTGCGTACGGAACATTCCATCGACACGTGAGAAACGCAGAATGGTACTGATTTTACCACGTTTCGGAGGAGACGGAGCTTCCTCTCCTAAAGACTCTCGTCTTTTTCTTTGCGGGGACATATGTTCCATTTTCCGCTTCCTGTTAGCCTTCTTATGATGAGGTTTAATATTAGAGAGCTTTAATTTCAGGAGTATTGGTGGCTGCATCTTCGACGTATGATCCTTACTTTCGGGAATACAATCGCTGCCTAAAGATGCTGGGTCGATGCCAGAGGAAGCGGGTAGGTCGATTATTTGGACAGACGGTGTGGATGACTGAGGTGCCACAGGCGGGGGGTCGATAGTGCTAGGACCTATGACTTTTGCCACTGGCGACACTAACTTCGAAGTGGAAATGACTTCACACTGTAGGGGGAGATGTTTCGTGTCAGACAGACTCTCTTCAACAGTCACTTCTTCCTGAGATGACACGTTAAGCATTTCAATCTTCGTTTCATGCAAAGGCCTTTGATGTGGATGCTGAGGATGATTGTTTTCTGAGCGAGAAGGATCGTCGGTAAGACTAGTACCGAATGTCCCCAGCCCTGGTGCCGCTTCCGCAATAGCAGAGAAAGAACACGAGTTTTTGAAGTGCAAAACGGGAATAGAGGAGAGCTGTGAGATCGATGGAGGGGAAAATTTTGGAGGGAAAAGACTTTGAGAAAACACCAACTTAGTGGGATCTGGCAGCCAAGAGTTCGGGGTAATATTCCCTTCTGATTCGTCATCGTCGTCGTCCTCAACAACGTCGGCACCAGTCGTAGTAGAAGTACCATCAACTACAGCATTCTGGGGTTCGTCATTTGACGCCGCGGGAGGAACAAATGCATCGAATGACGGCAAGGATACGGAAGATGCAAATTGGGTAAAAGCTGTTTCATTACCAGGCAAAGCTATGGGCGGATTGAAGGGGAGATTAAGAGCTAGAGAAGCAGCTCTAATGGTTGCCAAGAGGCTAGGAGACGAGTCTGATTCACTGTCTTCGTCCTGCCCCACTAACTCAGCTTTATCCTCATCCTCTGTTTCGTCTTCTCCATCAGTAGAAGGTGGCTCAAGAGGATCACTCCAAAATGGCTTGCCGATTGTAGAATTGGGTTATTTTTTAACTCCAAACGGGACTCAAATTTATTGACGGGGATGAGAGAAGATATTCCGGAGGTATCGCTTAACCTACAGAGAAATAGTTGGCGGTTAGTATATTGACTAAAAAAGCACGCGTGTGTATAGACACATATCAGCAAGCGGTCGAGAAGGGCGGAAAACTTGCGCTCAAATCTGCCAAACCAAATGTAAACCCGTACGCAAACAGGCTCTGCGACCTTAATACGACCTACATGCACACTCTCCTTAAAAGGATTTAGTCTGCTTCAGTCGCTTTTACGAGCAGTATCATACTGGTTTCGCAAAACTATGTATAGGCAGATACCTTAAAATAATCCACTTACCCGAAAGACGTCGGTCTAGTTCCGGTCAAATCCCAAAATGATGATGTAATTTCCTCGGGATTGCCACCTTTGATTGTCGAAGTGGCAGAAATATTCGACCTTGCTGATTCACCTGCAAGTGAACATAAATTCGCCTTTAGTCGTTTTTTCGGAGTTGATGGGGGTGAGTTCCCAGTGCAAAGGATAGTTGATTCTTCTATACATGGTTCAGTCGGTAAGGTCGAATCAAGAGTTAGTCTTGATGAACTAGCCACTTCATTACCTAGCATTGGAAGAGTGGCACTATCGTCTTGAGACTGATTGAAACATAGGGTCTGCTCCGATTCATTGAGGTCTTTCAAAATAGTATTTTTCAATGGTAGTATATCATCCGATGGTTCTTCTTCAGACACCTCAATACTGTTTCCTTCTTTTCTTTTTGACCTTGACCGCAGTTGACGCGGAGAGACGGGAGTGGAGGAGGTACCTCCTACAACCCTTCTACCACTACGACGCAAGGTAGGCGAAATCGGACTCGACACTGATTTGCGACGTAAGGACTTTACTCGTGGAGTCGATTGCCTAGGTAGTTTAGGAGACTTGCGAGATAATGTAACTGACGGTGAGGACGAAGTAGGAGGTGGAACAGGATGTGGTGAATTCGAGAGGTCAACAGTAAATATTGACTCATTGGTTTGTAGTTGCGCTGATGGCGTTAACGGCGATGGCGGCGGTAGCAATGGTGACGACAATTCCTTTGGAGATGTTGATTGCGTTTCGCTTGGTTCCGGCCTTTTGCGACTCGGCAGAAAGTCCAACTCACTACCTGAATCATCGTCTTCTTCTTCAACATCGACATTAATGGAAGCAGAGAGAGCATGTTCTCTCCCGTCCGCCAATGCAGAAGCGCTGTCCGGAGACGGCATTCTATCATACTCTCCGCTGAGTGTACCCCCATCACTTTTTAATTTTTCAACAGGAATAGAATCATGAATTGATGCATTTAAAGTCAGATCCGGTGGCAGAAGTGAATCACCAAAGGAGATCAAACCAACAGGTTTTGACTCAGAAGTATGGGGCTTATCACCTACACTAGGTCCTGCTCCTGGATCGAGAGGCTATCTGGTACAATTGGGGCATCATCGCAACATGTCTTATTGGCGGCCTCATCATCAGCGTCCTCAACATCATCTGGAACACGAGGAGGGGAGCAGTTTGAAGAAGGCTGTGAACCAAGTAGTTGAAGGGCCGCATCAAACTGCTCCGGTGTGGTGTAGTCACGTGTAAAGGGGAAAAAAGTGTCGTCGCTATCACCACCAGTTACATCGTCATCCACGTTTCGACCAAATGGTAGTTGAAAGAGATCTGCCATTTCAGCCTGTGAAGTCACTTCTTCCGTGTCATTCTGAGATGGGCCATCAGGTTCTTTGTGATCCTCGAAACATTCAGTGACGGTATTCAGCTCTTTTTTGTTGGTTATGTCAGCATCCAAGTCATCTGCCTGATTGACTAGCGACTTGAGAAACGATTCCGCAGCATGCGTTGGGGTAGCGTCAAGATCAGCAGCGGTAGTTCCAAATTCTGCATCAAGATCACCAACTTTCTGCGTCACATAGGTAAACGCTGCTTCCGTGGCTGCCTTTGTAGAAGAACTAGGAACCGGATCCGGAATCATTGCGGCCTCGAAATTAGCAAAACTATCGTAAAGGGATTGCGAAAATTCACTCATTTCTGCAGCATTGGCCTCCACAATCGTACAAGTATCAGTATTGCTAGCAGCAATTGTAGTAGTTGGTACACCAGTACGAGACCCCAATAACGAAGTAACAGGCACAGAAACTGCCGATTGGTTATCTCCAACACCATTTACCGAGCTTACTAGAGCAGCTTCTGCCAACAAGGCGTCAATTTTTGCATCACCCGTGCTCGTTTGCTGATTACCCGTTAAAACAGATTCCTCAATGACGGGTGACACATGTTCAATGGCCTGGGTTTCTTCGAACTCCGAGGGACCAGAGGGAGGGACAGTTGACAACTGTATAAATTCGCTGATAACTCCGTTTGCATCATCCGTTAATTCAATCGTCGTTGGAGCTATATTAACCGTTTCGGTAGCAACAGCGGCACCAGTAACAGCAATATTGCAATCCACATCCTCACGGGCAACACGCATTGCGATATCAATAATGTCATCAGTCTCAGAAACCACGTCAACACCAGTGCCGTCATCCTTGATGTCTACAGTGGCCACTGGTTGTGGCTGTCCAATGATTCCCGTATAGGGCATGTAACAAGACCCGTCGCTAGTAAAAAATATTTCGCCCCCATTGGTTTGAAGGTACTCTGCCTGTTGAGTCGGGAAGGACTGCACATATTCGCCGCTGGGCACATTTGTCTGATAACCTGGTAAGAGAAATTGGCCGTTCGGCGCGCCTCCATTTGTGAATAAGACTTGTTGAGGAAAGCCATCGTTACTGCCATCAGCGGGAACGAGAAAGCCCGATTGGTAAGGATTACCCGCGTTTGCGATTAAATCACCCGTCTCAGCTTCCGATGGTTTAGTGTCTGCAGGAATTACACCACTGATTGGCATTGGGATAAGGCCATTGGAGGAACCTACTAAAATCGAACCAGTCGGAGCAAAGAACTGAGGGCCGTTTGGCCCTGACTGCATAATGGATTGAATAAACCCTCCGGGGACTGTGCTGGCGTCAGTGGAGATGAAGGCACCGGAGGCAGGATCAACGATATAACCGGTAGACTGGGGCACAATTGCAGTAGTAGTGGAGACAGCCACGGTGACGGGAGGCGGAGGGGGTGGGGGAGGGAGAGTTGCACTAAGATTTTTTCTACGATTGCGATTGCGAGAATTTGGTGAGTTTGTGCTCATTTTTCGGAGGATCGATGCGCTGCGTGCGTTGATGCTGGTGACCAGGGGGTTGGGATTAACGATTGGAGTATTAGCTGGAGCAATTGTCGAAGTCGGATTTGGCAAAGTCAAGGGGTTTGGTGCCACCGGTGCAGCGAAAAGTTTCCTAGCCGGTCGATTGACAGAGGCGGAACGCATAGCGGCAGTGGCAACCGAAGAGACTGGAACGGAACCTGCAACAGAGTTAGACGGCTTTGGTGCGATTGCGCGCATTTTTCTTGCCCCTGACAAAGCTGCTGACTTCATGCCCAAAGGAAGGGGGGCCGGGGCTGACACTGCAATGTTCTTGGAGACGGACTCGGTGTTAGGCGCTGAGGTAGAGACTGGCGGCAGGGGTGATGTTGAAATGGGGATTATAATTGGTGCACCATTGTAGACCGCTCCGTTGTCCAGAATACTAGATATGGTTTTCAAAATCATTTGCGTAGAGAAACTAAGAGTGAGCACCTGTCCAATACGAGCTCCTTGGATGGGGTTGACACGCAAGATGATAAGAGGATGTTCCGGTAAACATAAATGAACCGGACTAAGTTCACCGGTTGCGTTCAAAACCGTCAATTGTACATTAATATCTGTGGTAAAATTAGCAGGAGCGACGCAAACCGGCTTAGGAGGCAGCGCAGCGGGCGTGCCCCACACTGCAGTAGGCACTGCAACTGATGGTGCGACTGGCGGTTCTGAAAGCGGAGGTCCAGTCAATTCGTTCACCGGTTGCGGATTCTCCGGTTTGCAGTCTTTAGGTTTTTCATCGTCACTGAAAAAGGAAAAAGTTTAAACAGTGGGTAAAACAAGAAAAATTGTAAAAGCTGCTAATTACACACCTTGGTGTTGGTAAAATTTTTGGTTCTTCAATCGAAGAAGAGGATGAAGATTGTATTTGCGGAGGCGGTGGAGTAGATGAAGAGACAACAGTAGGAATACTATTTTCTATCGACGAACTTGCGGCAATAGCAGGAGTGTCAGAAGCAGTCGACGACACAGTAGCAGTTTGAGAGGGGTTAACATCATTCTGAATAACGGCATTTATGCCTTCGGGTAGATTGGGTAAAACCAATTCTGCAGGGTCGTTCGAAACTGTCGCAGACGAAGTTGACTGGGCATTTAACGGATTCATTGATGGAGGGGATGACTCCGTCAGTGATGAGACAAGGTTTATAATTTTTGCTAAATCGCCTGAATAGGACAAATGAGATTTAAGTGTGACGTTCATTTTCATGTTCATAAAATTGGCCAAATGCTTACCAGCTTTGGCAGCTTCCACAACTTCTGCGAAAACTTTGCCTTGGCCTTGATCTGAAATGTTGCCACTAGACGAAGGCGTTGTTGTGTCTGGTGAAGTTTGTTGCAAAGTGCCAGACTCATCAACAGAAATCAGCTCTGTTTGGGAGAAGCTATTTCTGTCAACAGCGTTACGAGGAGATGGAAGTTGATCTGAGTTTTTCACGTCTAAAAACGAGAGTATTCTTGTTGGGAAAACTCAGGTGTAGTAGACCAGTGTGCATGTGAGTGAGCCAAAAGGAGAGCCAAGTGGACAGGCGACTGAAAGGGGTGAGTTAAGCAGTGTGGTTACGTAAGATGGTTGTGCATATGTGGATCAACGACAAAAAGACTTTTTATGCGCGCTTACTTGAGATGTGCAGTGATACTACGCTACTAAAATGATTAATAAAGACAGGAGAAATATACTAAGCTCAATAATGTCAAAATGCGATCTTTAGGAAAGCATTGATATTGTTATCAATACATGAAAAAGATAGCACAATATACTGAGTGATAATTATACCAGGTACTTTGAAAAAAATTGTGAAAAGACTTTCATATCAGCTGTCGACAACAGCGATTTGCGCGGTACATCAAACTGTAAGGATAGAATTCTGGCTCCCAACTGCAAATACTTTTAAACATCAGACGTAAGTACACTTCACATTTATTTTGCAGCAATTTACTAAAACAGATCGAAGTGACTTGAATAATCGCTCAGCTTCATTGTTGTAGCAAGATACTAACAAAAAGAAATAGAAGTAGTGTATTTTTTAATAAGTACTAACGGAAACGCTTTCCCTAATTAAAAGACGAGTATAATAAAAGGATGTTAATAGTTGCATAGGCTGCTATCCAATCAGCTTAGCATATATGAAGCCAGGTTTTGCAGAATTTGTCAGGCAATACTAAGCATCGAATGTAAGGTCGCGTTCCATAACGATGTTTCAATAATGCCCAAAAGTAGGGATTAAAAACATGAGAATTTCACATTTCCAAATCGTTCCAATCCGACGTTAAGTATGAGAGAAAACCAACAAGATGACGACGCATGTCTCAGAAATATTACGGATAATGAAAATTCAGACTCTCACATAGGTGGCTCTTAGGAAGTTGACAAGGAAACGATGCAAAAAGTAACCATCTATGGGATATACACCGGTATCAGATTTAAAAAAGCTAAGTACTAAAATATATAATTAGAGCGTTCGCCAAAGGTGGCACCGAGGATCTCGAAATCCACAATAAGAGAAATGTAAATATTCTACAGGCAAATTCTAACAATAGTATTTTGTGAGCACAAATCAATATAACTCTTTAATTAATGCAGGATTTTGACTAAACTATACTTCGGGTAAGCAGATATATAAACAGGTGACACCCATTGAAACGTATTATTGAACCCCAAACGTATGTAAATATGGCACTTAAAGCATTTTTTTATCACATGAGGCGATTATGTATAGTTGGAAAAAGCAAATAAAGGCAATTTGGATGTATAAATGCAGCCGGGATGTACGAAATATGTACCTGAAGGTGAAACCGGTAATTCCTGAAGTGAAATCGACTTGCTGAGAACTGCTTCTGAATCCATTTTATTGTAAGGTCATCTGCATGGGAGAAAGGTATTAAAAGAGTATAATCAAAAATTAGGAAACATAATAATATAAGCGTATAAGCAAGTCGTAAGACTAGTGCATGCTTTCAAAAAGAAGAACCGTCAGAGACGATGACTTACAATAAAATACTAGTTAAGGAAATACTACATCCACTAAAACAAGTCCAATATGTGCCGTTGAGGCTGGGTTAGTGCGCCATAACAAGCAAGCAAATACTACAGGTCAGTTAATTACCAATTTAAACAATTACTCCCGAGTTGATGGAAATTGACGCCACGAAAAAACATTAAGCTCCGGCTCTTCTTAACGCTACCTTAGGTTTTGTATATTTTGTCTTTTATTTGGCTTATTATATAAATTACTAAGTTGGCCTAAGATTATTTTTTAATAATAGTATACCCCTATTATTTCCGTATGCATGACTTGGAAATGTAATCGCGTACTTAAACAGAGTTGGTATATTATAGTGTTTGATCATAAAATTGTTAACATTGCCCACTTTAATGGCCTTTGTTTTCAAAACCACTGCTTATCACATTTGTTTCACTTTGCATTTGATCAGCCCATCAAAACCTATCAATTTATAAGTGTCTGTGATCGAAACCCCATTCTGGCCTTTCAGCCTTTCTACAGCCTGCCTTTACGCTAACGTTCAATGCATTTTCCCTATGTAATACTATCCTGCTATTTTAAATCCCGCTCATACTTATTTCGCATGTATGTATCTCGAAATGTATCCTTATCAGCCTCATTGACAACGCATACAATGACCCTTTCACAAGTGAAGAGTGGACTAGAAAATTCCCACTCATGTCAAGGTTTACCCTTACATTCTTTGCCTCTGTATCAAATGCAGCCTTATCCCAATCACCATCAATACCGGCAATAGTACGCCCACTACTGTCGTTCGTTCTATCCCTCCAGTTTACCAATATTTAATTTGTTGGCACGCAAGAGAGTATATATGATGTTCTCATAGTTTGTGGTTGACGGGATATCTTATATTTAAATTCATTGAGCGAGCAAAATCTTCATCACTTTTCGATCCCTTCATATATTAGCGTGATTATAATGAAATACGTAGTTAGTTCGACACCAATATGGCCAGTACGGTCGATCGCCGTGCTCAGATACAAAAAATTTTTCAAATTGCCGAAGCAGGCAATTTTAGTCATCCCCAATTTATTCGAACGATATACCGTTGGGGCGACCCTACTTTTGTCTAAGTTCAAAAACTAAAATCATCGAACGAGCGACAACATTCGTCATCAACCGAATCACGTTGGTGAGGTTTAAGAAAATATGCATTACTACGTGATTTAGCCTAAATAACAATTTTTGTTCATTCCCTTCTGTTGAAATGTGTTATTAGTGGCAGTTATTGTACTGGTTTAAAAAGTAAATTTATCTTTGTCAAATTTGCTCCTGAAAATAACATTGTACCTTGCATTGCCACTTAATCATGAATAATCGTATTTCAGGTTAATCAAAAAAATATGGCAAAACAAGTCATTTATGAGAGGCGATGAAAATCATGCTATCACCATTAGTACATCGAATTCTCGAAGACACTGATGGTTGACGCTGCAATATTTGCCAAAGTTCTCAATAATTAACTCGTAGCAGCTTATCCGAGAGATAACCATGCAGTCAAAGTTTTTAGCATGTTATTTCATGATATCTATACTTGGAACATTGCCTAACTCAAGTTTAAATGAGTTGGTTGGTGTTCAATAGGAATGTTGAAATTATAAGTAGTAGAGAACAAAATTTCGTCGGGCACCGGGCACTTATTTACAATCAGTTTGTGTGGTGACATGGTCGAGTAAACACGTAAGTTTTATTGCCATGGTCAAGCTTAATTATGATTTCTATCTTTCCGTTAAAATATCCTTCTTCTAGTAATTGTGAAAGATGTCAAGGCCAACAATAGAAGAAGGTGGAGATTTGCGTCATCGTATGCTCTTTTTCTTCGGTCAAGGACTGAGTCCACACGAAGCAGTACAAACAACTGACGACGCTTACGGTGGTGTTCATGCATGGTTAAAAGTTTAAAAATGCAGAAAATATGAGTCTCAGAGACGCTGGACGAAGGACACAACCTCAAAAATTAGCTGATGATATCTTGAATGCGATGGCGGATTTAGATCCTCGTCAACCTCTTCGGGAATTATCACCACAGATCGGTTGTCCATGATCTACGGGTGAGGATCATTCATCGCATGGAAAAAGCGTTTAGGCAAGAGATTTGGGGTTTCGCATGAATTGACGGAGACGACATTCGACCATCGACGTACAGTCTGTGTGTCTCTGTTGTTTCCATACGGGAACGTTTTGTTTTTGCGACGAAATCTAACTGAAGATGAGAAGTGGCTGCTATACAATAGCCATGCACGAAAAAAATAGTGGCCTTCTCTCAGAGGAGCACCCATTCCAACAGTTCAAACAACGCTAACAATAGATAAGATCCCTCTTTGTGAGTAGAGCACAAACAATAAACATATTTGCCCTCGTCTCCTATATCACTTTCAACGAATTTCGAGTAGAGAATAACACTCGTAGGCTTGAGAAAGAATTAGAATATTTTGTGGATTTTGCCCCAATGCACTCTTTCTTTCAGTAATTCGCATATTCTCAAACCATTATCACAAATACTCTCCATGCGAGCCATTGCATTGGCCTTCCTCCGAAAAACACATTCACAAATTCAACATATTTGTGCGAAGGCGGAGATGGATGGGACACGAAACACAACAGAGAAGGCAAATTAAGCTCGCTCATGCTGATCCACTGACTGTCGCTGAAACCCTCTTGAAATGATTTATACTGGATTTCGATAAGTAAGACTTCTGCAAATATGAGTGACACGTCAAATTAGAGTCCCCAAAACAGACTAATAAAAATTTCGACTCTCAAAACATGTCTTGCTGAATGTGTGATAGGGTTGAAGAACTATATGAAGTTGAGAAAGAATGAAACTTTGCACTTTCACTTCGAAGCTATAAATTTGTGATGAAAGAACTGATTAAGACATTTTTGGCCAGACTAAAAGATCGTGTGATTTTAGGGCAAAATATGGGTTTTCTTGACATTCTGATCCTTTCAATACTTCATTACTTTCTTAAAACGCGTCAGTATGACTCTGGAACTCTAGTACATTTCCATCTTGGTTAACTGAGCCGGGAAAAGTGAAGTCGGCACTTCGGTTTTCGCAGTTGTTTTAATTCGCGCAGTGGTGAAATTCATTATGTTTGGCGTGGGCAGTCGCTTGTGGGCGAAGTCGCCTAGTTGCCGGTGGCGATGACTGTTGTAAGAATTTCCCAACATAGTAAAATTCTATTGGAAACTTTTGATTCCTCCTAAGGATTTGGGGCAGGATTCTCGAGAACTCCGGCACGCTGCAAATCAGGGCAATTACTCCAGCATTTAATTTGCGAAGTCCTTCCCGGTTCTTGTGCCCCTGTTTCAATTTGTCAATTGTCATTTATTCGTTGCCTCCAAGGAAGTATGTTCAAAAGGTGTTACTTTTGGTAAAAATGCCTTCAAATCCAATGTACGCATATAAAAGGCAAATTGTGAATTAAAACGGAACTTCTTGGACATAATGCGAAATAACATGCGATATTTACAAAGAGTCGATTTAGGAAGACAGTGTACTTGCACACAGTTTCCATTTGTTTGTAGGATGGGCAACTTTATGGCATTGCGAACATGGGTGGTGCGATGCGGAATCCCTTGAAATCACTTGCTTTTGTCTGACCGACCTGGGAACAAACTTACGGACTAAAAAAGACTATTTTAGTTTTGAAGAGTCGAACGTGCACCGACTAACTTATCCACTTTAATAGTATAGTTCGATATTAGTCTACATTTTTGCAAAATGTAATTGTCTCGGTTAAATCAGCTAAAAGTAATGGGGATGTTTATTGTAGCGTTCCAGAGGCCTGTATGGGCGGAAGAACAGAGAAATGGGCATCAAACTGAACTAATAAGGTTTTGAGATATAACACATTTCGCCTCTCCTGCCGTCACGAGAAAGGTAGAATTCAAGGATTACTCTTAGTCCCCGCCTGAAGCAAGTGTTTGGGGTATAACAGGAATTTGCGTTGTTAACGGCACTCTTCTCCTAACTGCTGCATCTGATTGCAGTTGGGAAATGGCTTAGTCTTTTTGGCGCAAGCGAGGAGGGAATTGGCACGATTTGGTATATCCTTAGTTTTCCACTATTGTGGGCTCTGTGGTTGAGTAGGATTTCTTATGCTCTAAGTATGATTCAAGCAAACTCAGTGAATTTCTCACAGTTAGGATGGTAATACAAAGTCTTGTGAAGGATTCGAGTATTCGGAGGCGGGTGTCTAAATAACAAAACAGTTGCCCATGATCCACTGGAATCATTATGAGTAAAATGGGAGCAGATAGGATCTCACACTTTATATTTATAATGTTTTCGGCAGTTATATAATTGTGTTTAGCGACTATATATAGGGACAAGGTTAAAAAGTCCAACGAGGACCATTAATTTGTCATCATGTTTTGTTAATTATTTCTTGACAAATGTTCGTCACTATCCGTTATTATTAGTACGGATAGATATATTTTTTTGCTGTAAACGTGATCTCAGAGTTTTTCCACAGTATTACCTCGACGCGACTAGAAATCACACAAAAAAGCACAAAGTATTATGGAGTTGACTCCATGCTAAAATTGGACGCTGTCTGCGTAGATTAAACAAATGTCCATCTATTAATGTCCACCCCTGTTATTCTTTTATAAGTTGATATACTGCGGTCTGAACCAAATAAAAGTTGTTACCCTTTTAAAACTCCATTTTTTTAATCTCGACACAAATGAAGGCGTCCGGCAAGTGGCCGACTCAGCCACCCGAAGCGTTTCTGCTCAAATCCCACCTTGTGGTTATCGCCATTCAATCACCCACAAAGCCCCTTCAATTTTGGTCTCGGCGACAGCAATTATGCATAGAAAAGCTACTTTCGTTTAGTGGATGCCAGCTATTTCTTGAGTAAATCTATCATTGCGATGGGTTGCTTGTATGGACCGAGGTTTGGGCCTTGATTGTCGGCCACAGAGGTTTGATGTATGAGTATCCTCGGTGCCTTTTCAGAGGCTTTATGAACATACCGTAAATTGAATTGAAGTCATTGTGGGTCTGCAGAAGAGAAGTAAACTTGTAAACATCAAATTATTATTTCCCACACTTTCGTAATTAACTTTAATTTTAAGGTTAGATGACACATTTTGAGACTCCATGCCAAGCCTTTTTATATCAGTATGAAGTAAAAAGGCCTACACAGCTTGACTGTGGTGGAATGGGGATATTTACGATCCTCCAAAGCAGTCTGTTTCAAGTGTAAATTCGAGTTTCAGTAACAATCCGAGTTCGTTGGCAATAATAACATTGTTTCTCAACCAAGTAAGATGAGGGTGAAGCCACAGCGATGATGGTGTTTTGAATTAATAATCTAAACTTAACAATACTGTACTCAACTGGAAGTAGTGAGGTGACAAGAGTGGCATTTGAATGAGTTTGTAGGGTAAAAATTCAAAGCTAGGGAAGTTAGAATAATTTTCAGAGAGGCTGATAAAATGAGAGGAGGTGGCCATTGAAATACAATGGGGTGGTTCTTTGGTTTCACTAATTTCTGTCACTATGGCACAGACGAAAAGATTGGTATTTTCAAAACACGTCCTATTTCCTCCTCAAAGCAATGTCAAGTGATTTTCAACACGGTCAGGTGTACCACTTTATCCAAATGTGGTAAAGGATTGCATGTAAATAAGGGAAAAATAGTGGGTGCCACATCTCCATAACACTACGGTCAATGTATATAGACACTGAACTTTTACATCTCACCTTTTTAACCACACATATCTCATAATTCTGACCTAAAACAATGTATCGCATGGTGAAATAAGGGGACAGGCTGAACGCTTCCTCTAATTTACGGTGACTGAGGTACACGAGGGTGTTTTCGTTAGCCTCTTTAACCTCCCACCTTCCTCCAATTACCTCAGTCCTCTGCTCCACACCGTGCTGACGTCAGGACGTTGGATTCATAAGAAGGGAGAATGACGTCAAAGCCTACTGCACAAGTGCCCTCAAGGCAGAATGCTGCCAGTTCAACCCTTTCCTTGCGTGTTCATCTTCCCCGCCGTTCGCGCTTTCTCTGCCGTCCTCGCAGCCTTCCCTTTAATTGCGTCCACTTTCCCCTTGAATGCAGAGACACGAAAAGTTCACCCAATGTGTATTGGGTTCTTTTCAAAATCCTATCTTAATCGTTGCTCAGACTACAAACTCGACTTGGAAAGGATAAGAAGGCGAATAATTAAGTGAATATGCGGTGAGAGCACTCAACTGGGTTAGTTAGAAGTAGGGAAGAGGATTACGCCCTTTCACTTTTTATGTAACGAGCCGAGACTGACCAGGTCGTCAACGCTTGGTGAGACTACTTTTCGGGTTCGCTGTGAAATATTTCGTCGATGACAACAAATTTCGGCTATGTTGGATTTACTTAATCCCATGTTACAAAGTGTATCAGTTGGATGTCTTAACGGGTAACAGACACAGAATGAAAGGGACATGTGAGATTTGATATTTTAACTCTCCTCACATTGCTAAGTCAATACAAAAGTTGCCTCCCGATGTTCGCACCATGTGGAGAGAAAGGAGCGCTGGAGTAAGAGAGCATAACTTCGAGACTATTGCCAAGTCGAGTCTCAATTATCCAAAGTGGATTGAGATAGGGAACTTTTCTTTCAACTCCCAAGTCCCAGATTTCATTGGGAGCCTCCGTAATTGATCCCCACGCCCAGGCAATGGTGCCTTGTCCTTAAGTGTCCTATTCACTCCGAATACCGACAAGTTTGTGAGGATAATCGACTGTTGCACGGCAGAGAAGCATATGGTGAAGGAAATTTACCGCCAATAATTTTACATAAAAAGGCCCCGAGTTAAGTATATCCATCTGGACCACATTACCAACATGTCCACATGAAGCACAAGACGCCAATCGTTTCTCCATACACTTGTTTTTATTTGCAGCTATAGTCTTATGGAGTTGATCCAGAAGTGTTCGCGCAGGGGCGAATGATGCGAACAACTCGATAACCCGTCCACTGAAGTTAGGATGTTCACCTTTCAAGAAACGAAGTTATCAGCACCTCTTCTACAAAACTGATACCCCCCTTACTAGTGGATTTTCACCGACGAAAAAACAAACATATAGCCCAATTAACTCAGAAAATTCCGTTTGTGTGAAATCCCTAGTGGATAACGTCACTTGAAAATATATCAACAAACCCGTAGGATTATTTCTTAATATCAGAGTGCCAAGGAACGAGTATTAACATCATAAGAAGATGGACACGAATGCGCCAGCTGACCTGTTCACCTCGAGCCAGCCATAAAGACGAAGGTTGATCTGGAATTCAACCGCCCCCCCCCCCCAAAAAAAAAATCAGCTAAGACGTGAAATGGAGCCATTTTTCATGAGGGCGACATACGCCATAGTATTAAGTGAATATATTTACACGAATACGAAGTGCATTTAGTAAGATCACACGAATAACCGGAGGGAAGAAGGAAATCGGAGAGAAGAGGGAGGCCAAATTTAATGAATGAATGAGTAAATAAGGTAGATGAATGGATGAAAATGACGCATGTAAACACATGCTGGTGCACCCTTAAAAGTCCATGGTGTTGTAGGGTTGCATTGGTAGTTGTTGCTCGCCTGCACTCTTGGCTGTCAGCCGATGAAACTGACCAAGCTGAGGAAAAGCATGAAACCGGCTCAAGTGTTCCACTAGTGCCGGGGGACGCTCGATTACTCCAAACTTCCGTCGCGGACATCCCATCACCAGTGCCGCTGCCGCCGCTGCAGCAGCAGCCGCAGCCGCCGCCGCAGACGAGGCGGGAGAGGACTGGAGAGGGGAGTGAGAGGAAATGTGTTTGCGGGATGCGCGTAGGGGAATATCAATCCCTATCTCCTCGTTAAATCCTGTCTCCATTGGGGTGAAGTTTGCTGGAGCGAGGGATGTGGTGGGCGCGATGGGAATAGTAGTGACAGTGGGTTGAGAGAAACTGGAGTGATGCGAGTCGGCCTCAATGGAACTACCCAGACCACTGGTGTGTTCGTCGTTAATGGACTTCTCGTAGAGGTGTTGGGACTCGCAGGCGCACTGGAGAAGTGGCTGAGGAAGATGGAGGAAACGCGTGGGGGCGCCGGTAGCGCTGTAGCGACGTTGATGATGGTGGTGAGAGTGGGGATGTGCGTCCGCCGGCGTTATGGGCAATGCAGGAGGAGGAGGATGGTAGGCCTGATGTGTGCTAAAATGGTTGAGGACGTTGGTGGGTTGGGGCTCCCCCGAGCCAACATCAACGGACTCGGCCAGATTGGCGGAGAAGGGGAAGACACCACTAGCCGCGGACAGAGGATTGACTTTAAGGGAAGGCGGCCCGAAGCCTGAGTGACTGCCTTGCTGTAATGCAAAAAAGGCACAGCGACCTAATTACTCCAGGCATCAAGAATAACAAATTAAAAACTGGGACAACTAAGGACCCCTTGTCATGGTTAGGTAATTATTAAATGCTGGTTGTTCATTGGTAAAAATACGTTAGTAGGCCAATTAAATCAAGAAATTAAATACGGTTTCTCAATTGCGCAGAAATGACCTTGTGTCTAAATCGAATTGAAGTAAATTTTTTTTTAAAAAGTGGTTGATTCGTTAATTTCCTCAATATCATGATAAACTAAACTTTACGGAAAGAGCGTTTTTTAATGAACATCTTATTCATCACATAGCAAAGGATGCTTAAGTCACCTCTAAAAGATTGCCTTAACAACTGCCCAAGACATTACTTGTTTCTTGATAAATAAACGCAAATCAGGATGTTCAGGTCATGACAAAGCAGGCTTCTAGTTGTAGACTTGTCCAAAAATAATCGGTAGAGGAAATGGATCTACAAAACACAATTTGATTTCAACAAAATTATCGCCAGTTTACTTTAAGCAACAATAAAATACGAACAAAAATTTTCCGTCGAAGAGACAAAAATGCGAGCGCTAGGGAGAAAAAAACCTTCTCTATTATGATTAAAAGGGGCAATGGGCAATGGGCACGACGGAAATGGGTAGAATACAATACCCCATTTGAATTTACAAGAAAAAATATTTCACGGAAAAATACCGATATTATAGAATGTGGCAGAATCTGGTCCCAGAAAGTCCCAACGGCATCATAACCTTAGGATTTTCCTCAACAAGTTACAAATGATCAAGAGGAATACCGAGTTGAAAAAATCTCCCTCTTTTTATCATGTTCCAGGCGACGTACCAATAAATTAAGACACAATATAATACCACAGTGAAATGAAATAGGTGACAACGGATCTGTTTAGCCAAGACATTTCACCATTTTAGGCGGATGAAGATTCAAATTGTGACAAATTGTTACATGTAATTTGATCAATTCGCCACTGCATACACTAATATCGTCATGACACCAACAGTACATGGAGGCTAGTAAGTACTTCCACTGATAAAATGGGTAGAAAAGGGCTATTGCACTTTAATAAAGTCGAAATTGGGATTTGAAATAGTTAAGCAACAAATTTTGTTCCTCTCTCGATGGTTCCCAATCGTCAACGCAGACTCCAAAGTACGAGTCATAAAAATCGGCTGCCTCTAAACAGATCTGAATGTATTAATAAGAAAGTGAAATGTAATCAAAATTTTCCCAATGTGCTCATTTACAATCAGTTTGTGTGGTGACATGGTCGAGTAAACACGTAAGTTTTATTGCCATGGTCAAGCTTAATTATGATTTCTATCTTTCCGTTAAAATATCCTTCTTCTAGTAATTGTGAAAGATGTCAAGGCCAACAATAGAAGAAGGTGGAGATTTGCGTCATCGTATGCTCTTTTTCTTCGGTCAAGGATTGAGTCCACACGAAGCAGTACAAACAACTGACGACGCTTACGGTGGTGTTCATGCATGGTTAAAAGTTTAAAAATGCAGAAAATATGAGTCTCAGAGACGCTGGACGAAGGACACAACCTCAAAAATTAGCTGATGATATCTTGAATGCGATGGCGGATTTAGATCCTCGTCAACCTCTTCGGGAATTATCACCACAGATCGGTTGTCCATGATCTACGGGTGAGGATCATTCATCGCATGGAAAAAGCGTTTAGGCAAGAGATTTGGGGTTTCGCATGAATTGACGGAGACGACATTCGACCATCGACGTACAGTCTGTGTGTCTCTGTTGTTTCCATACGGGAACGTTTTGTTTTTGCGACGAAATCTAACTGAAGATGAGAAGTGGCTGCTATACAATAGCCATGCACGAAAAAAATAGTGGCCTTCTCTCAGAGGAGCACCCATTCCAACAGTTCAAACACCGCTAAAAATAAAGATCTCGCCTTGTGTAGTGGAATTTTTAAGGATTCATGCATTATGAATTGCTTGAACCTTGTCAGGCCTTCACGGCGACGGTATATCATGAACAACTTGATTAAATGAATAAAGTTTTTTTTTACAAAACGACTGGTTATGGCTAATTTGACAAAAAGGTTCCTTACACATGCTAATGTAGAACCTCAAGGAGCAAAAATTGGGGAGCTTGGCTTTGAACTTTTACCTCATCCACTCCATTCACCAGATCGGGAGTAGGCAGATTACCACGTTTTCCAATCGTTAAATCATACATTAGGAGGTAAGAACTTTAACAATAATGAAGTGGAAAAGCTCTTGGGAGTCTTTTATCGAAAATTGCGGGGCTTTTTCAAACGATGGAAATTATTATTTTGTATGAAAAAGTAAGACTTCTGTAATGTTTTTCGCCAAGAAATATTTTGATTGCTTTTTAATTTACTCAATACGTGGAGAGATATAACAGACCAAGAAGGAATAATTTTAGCCAACTGCATTATGTCAGATGTTTTCGACTACCCTACAACGCTAAAAATTACCAAGGGAAAGCCTACCCGAGGAGTAAGTTCGCCTCCAAACGAGAAGATAGGTGCGGGCGATGACGAGATCCCCTCCGATTGGTAAGGAAACCAATCGGGTTCAAAACAATCACCCTCTGTGTTGCGACTACTCAAATTTATCGGTGAAGCCGGAGGAGAGGGCGAACCGTCAGTACGTCGGAGACCGCCACCGACACCACTGTTTCCGCTGGGTGCCGCGAATTCCGCCACTCGGGGCAACGTGGGCCCGAAGAAGAAGCCTTGACGTGGGTGAGAAGAAGGATAAACGGGTATATCGTCGACACCATCGGGTCTAAAGAAAGCGTTGGGGTGGAGGGTGCCACCACCAGAGCCATCCAAATTTGAGGGAGTCACGGCCGTAGGGGCAACAGAAGAGGGGTCCTTCATGCCGAAGCAGGCCGCCCTACGTCCTGAGGCCTCCTGTTGTTGCCAATTGGGAAGGTATTGTTGAAAGAGTAATTCAACGGCAATTTCACCGGAGGGGCAGGAAGATCGAGCATGGGGTTGTTGCTGTTGCGGATGGCGATTGTGCGCTTGGAGTAACACTTCAATTTCCTCGGTGCGAGGAGCCAGGGTTTGCGGGAGACTATGACGATTTGTACGAAGCGATTCACCCAAAAGCAAGTAGGTAGCAGTTAGATGGTCGTAGGCACAACGACCCAGAGACTGGGAAAAAGATAAGAAAGGGGAAGAAAAAATACTAGCGCGTCTTAAAGGTCTAAATGTGTGTACTTACTTCGAGGAGTTGCCGACGGTCGATGCCAGAATTTTCCATAATTTGGATCACAGTTTGATCGAGTTTCCCCGCCTAGAAGAAAAGATGAAAGGAAGAGGAGGAATATTTAGGACGGGTAGGAGTTAGGCATCACGTGATTCCGGTTGTGGAACACGAACGCCAGGCGGGTGCCAAGACGCAGCCTACAAATGTGCCTGCAGCGCGCTCGTTTCGCGTATCGTTACTTGCTGGTTGACGTTGCGCATGTCTTCACATACACGACGGCGGACAGAGTCGGCCAGATATCGGGTGTCATAATCAGAATCAAAATAAATGTTCGTGTCTTAGTTTGCATAGGTCTGTGTCTTTCCACGACGCTGAAGGGAAAGATCTGAGCATAAATATCCCTATGGCACAACCGCTTGAATAGTTGTCATGGCAGACTCGGTAAAACGCACCAAAAGCGTGAATGCAAATAACTCTAGACAAAGTAATATATATATATATATATGATGAACAGAGAGATACACTATGCCTACGTCAAGTCTGCGCACATATATTTAGCACTCCAGTGTAAATAGGATTGAAGATCAGCCCGGTAATAAGGTTCCACAACTCGATAAATTCCATTTTAAGAGAGGTCTATAAACCTCTCCATTGTTGAGATTCACCTAGGCGTCTAGGGTTGAAAGAAAGCATGAATGTACGGGTATTATGAAGAATTTGCCGAGATAAGGCGTCATAATCATCAAAACATGTATTTTTTTCGAGGTGCCCAGAGATTATAAAGTAGGGTGTTGTTGTAATTTTAACACAGGGTCATTCTTTTTGACTAGATGTACGAACATAATGGTTTCTGCAACATCAATCGCCCATTCAATGCTCAATTCACCCACAAAATTTAATATTTAGTATATTTAAAAGTAATGCAGGAAATTATGTTCACTTTTTATATCCTGAATAATGTTATTGGGACATTCTTACGAGTGTGCGGGACGGATACTGCGTGGACAAGACATAGGGTTGAGGAGTCAAAAAGGATTTAATTTAATTCCAAGTGGATCACTTTTCGTTGACATCCGCATGGAAATAGGAGAAGCAAGTAAGTGAGGGTGCAAACAAGAGTTAAAGACAGGAAAATTTATTTCTTCGGCGAGTCGAAAAATAACACGCACTCGATCGCAAATGGGAAGAACGTCGTAAGCGCCAAAATCATGCAAGGTCACACCAAAGTGGCTCGAATGCAACCTAGGGAAGATGCTTGTGAAAAAACTCATTCGTCAAAGGACAGAGTTAGACGAATGAAAAAAAAATGTAGCAAGAAGAATGGAGTGTCGTAGTTCCCAAAAAGGAAAACATTGTCTACGCTTTTATCAGAAAAAAGTAAGATTAAAGAGATCGGTTAATTTAGAGGTTATAACGGTTTTTGCACTTGTCATTGAGCGATATATGATTGGGTTAAGTCAAGAAGATTTCAGAAAGTGAGATTTGAAGAAGAATAACATGGGTTCGAGACGGTAATAACAAAATTCCTCTGGAAGGACCTACTAGAGAGGAAATTAGATGGCCTACTCAAGTGACAATAAAGACACTTGAGCGTATAATGCACAGATGGGTTAAAAAAAACACCATGTATAAATAACATCGCAAAGTTACACCATCAAAGGAAATAGACTGCACGACAACCAACTGAGTGACACCGTAGCCTCACAGACTGATTAGCCCCACGGTCTGACAAGAGAAACAGTTGATGATGAACGATAAATCATAATTGGACAGAAAATAAACTGAGACCACAAATGCGTCAGTTCCACTGCTGTTCCCCCACCGCCATTTGCGAAAAGCGGCTGTAAGTTTAGACATCAACAAACGCAATAAAAAGGCCATCGAGAAGAGTGTTCTTTAGGCAAAAATGCCTCTTCTCGGAGGTAGGAAAAACGTTGCGAGACTAAAATTGGGCAACGATCTGTGAGTATGAAAAATAATCAACAGCTAGCTAGTTAATGCTGCCAGAATAGAAAAAGTAAAGACGTAATTAATAAAGTTCCAGTTCTTCTTTCAACGGCTCATTGAAAAGCGTGGCGAAAGTTATTTGGAGTGGGAAAACCCGAGGTGCTTTTACCGGTTTAAAATAACTTCATCAACAGCCAAAATGGAAATACAGTTATTCTTAGCAGAAAGGGGGCCGATGGGGAAAAATTATCCATCTATTTATCAGAATTTCTGCTACAATACATTTCCACGTCTCCAAGCTCTACTAACCGAGAAAGGTGAATAGTTGACACCCGATTTCCACCAGTGCACCGACAAAAGAAGCGTCCTGAAACTAGAGAAATCAGAAGACACGAAGGAAACTAGGTTAGAGCAAATCGCAAAAGGGACACATTACGTATAACCGGTTGACAGTGGAAACTGAGAAACGAGGAATAAAAGGCTGAGGGGTCCGCACCCAGGTAAGTGGAGTGTAACATTTCCAATGGAGAGCAGAGTATTGTAGTTGAGAAAGACAGAAAAAGGGAAGACAGCGCTAGTTCCATCAGGCACGCAAAGCAGGCGCAATTGTTTAACGCTACATTTGATGGATTTAGAGAAAGAAGTATTTCTTGCGCCACTAATGGAAATTGGAAGGAGATGATGATGACTATGGCATTGTGCTAATAACAACGCATAACCACCCAGAGGGGAGTTAGGAACTAAGGGAAGGGGATAATATATAGGTAGCGTTACCTTGAATCTCACTGCACTCAGAGAAAACAATAGAGAAATCAGTCAAAGGAGAGAAAACACCGGAGGATATGATAGGCGTCGGGTGCAAAGGGGAAGTTACGCCAAGAATGTCGATAATGTGCTGTCAAGTCTTTAAATAAATAACTTTAATCACGTCAAACACCCTCACAACTCGTCTACACAAGTCACATTCCATTCAATAACAACCGATTTTATGTGAAAAAAAAATTATTTCCCCGTCCTCCCTTAACGAACCTGGTAGGGCAACAAACCTACTATCGGTAGTTAGGACGATTTAATAATAAGTCGTGTTTGAAACATTTAAGGCTATCATTTAAAAAGAAGAAGGATTCAAAAAATGGATAGCGATAAATAGACATTGAACAAATATCTTGTACTCGAAAATGCAAAAAAAAGGAATCTGGATACAGCCAGCGACCAGATGATGATTCAGCTCAAAACCTCTTCAAGGGTGTTCGGCCTAGGAGATTATAATAAACGGTTAGGAAAATCAGCAGTTAGGCAACAAACGAAATTGAAAAAAGAATTAGAAATGAGGTTTGCACGAGGCAAAGAACTAGATACAGTCAGGTTGAATCCATTAAAAAATTTAGAAAATTTATCAGCAAAGAGGACAGATTTCCCCAACAGGAAGGAAAAGGAATAATTTCGTGATGATGGATGTGAGACCTCCTTATTCATAAAATTTCATACAATTTCGATTATCGCGTAGATCAGTCAACCAATTTTTCCCATAAATGACAGTCTTCTCGAATCAAGACATCAAGGGACATTGGCATGCGATTTACCAAGATTATAAAAAACTAATAGGAAGGCTAATAGATAATTTGAAAACCTTCCCAAAACCTTTACGTCTGTCAAAAGAATGACACGGACAGCTACAGAGTAAAGATTACGCGACCACGATGACCTCGGATAAAACACGTTCGTATGACCAATAGAAGAATTTCTATTAAGATTTGGCACCCAAGTGACCAAATGGATGTGTGAAGGCAGCAGTGGGAGAGGAGAGGGAATGAGGGCGAACAAAAAATCACAAGCACGACCCTACACGTGCACGGAAAGACGGAAATGCTCGCCTATTCGATTACGTAGGCATAGAACAAGTGACGGTGATGGTGGTGCTAAGAGTGTCCTTCTTCACTTCGCAGCCGACTAGGGAAATACTGTCACTGCTATAAGATGACGTCAACCCCGTCTACCTCGTCTTTCCTCCATGCTTTTTTCCCTTCCCCCTTGGCCTTTGTAATCGGGGGTTATACCACCGCCCAGTGGGGGTGCGCGCGTACTCCGTTAGGAACACAAATGTCAGCCAAATTCATGACGTAAATACAGCGTAAGGACGGAATTTGGCGTGGTCGAAAAGGGGAGTCGTATTAAACACGCAAGATAACTAACAAATTGAGGGAAAATTAATTTCAAAACGAGTCGACTGTCCAAAATGGAAAAAACCTCATAAATAGTTGACTACCAGATGTTTTGGCCGAAACCCCAATTCTATAAATAGACGGAAATCATTCAAGTATGAGGAGTTACGCGACATTGTAAAACAATGGAAATGTAAGATTCACTGGATATTTTTGTTCTAGTGTTTTTATTAAAAGGATGGGAGGCAATGTCATCAAAAACTAGTATATGATTCCCGAAAAGTATCCGCACAAACCGAAGTGTGAAATCGCATTACAAACTAGACTAAAGAATCAATGGACAGGGACGGAATAGGATCAAATGACTACATTGCAACCCCGCTGATAGGGTGGCTTACTCAATCAAAAAAATTATTCAACTCCAGCAACAACCGAAATCATAATCTATGGACAGAAATGATTGGAAAAATTCAGGTACATCTATTTCATTTCTACTCCGTCATAATCGACCGAGAGTGGGATGAGAGGGAGAATAAGAGAAATTGGGACATATCTGATTGGTTAACATGTACTGACCAATTACCTGGCCAGTATAAAACGCGCTTGCCAAGTCCGAGACACGTACATGCGCAAACCAACACACAAGAAGCATGTGACCTCATCGCTATACACTGAGTTCGTATGACGTCATCACGCCTGTCGCGGCCAGCCAATCAGAATTGAAGGACGAGGGGATACGCCTCAGGGCCAAGCCAGACTTGCGAAATGACATGGAACGAAAGCAAAATCCTATGTAGCACAAAAACCCATGAATGCATTTAATCTAGCGGAAGAAGGAAAAAAAATAGATGACATACTTTCATCTCAGCAGCCAATGTAGGTGAAGGGGGCGAGGCAATAGAAGAACGCGACCGGTGCGGTACGTAGGGGACCGAAACGGCGGTGAAAACGGAGTTTGCGCCCAATGAGGCGGAGGGATGGTCACGACACGATACTGAGTCGGTCTCATCAAGCGCGAGAGGGAAGGGCACGGAACCGAGGTCATTGATTTCCGAAAGCCACTTGGAATTGTAGATCTCAGCTATGGAAGGACGTTTGCCGGGCGATTTGGCCAACATTCGTTTCAATAGATCCTCACAGGCTAACCGAAAAGCGAGATATCGTCAGTAACGAGAACGTTTGAAGCAGGATTAGAAGAGTTTACCGGCTATGCTTCTTTAACTGTAAATAGTCGGTATTTAATTAAATCAACAACCATAAACAAAGTCCATAATTCCTCCCCCTTCCAAGAGTGCTGCTTTAAAGTAAACAGGTAGGAAAGGCACTTGAGGAGAGCTAGATTTTCCGCGTGGATGGCACATCCTACCTACCTGCTTGCGTGTGTTTATGTGACAGCGCTGAAGATCATCAAACTACTACCATGATATGTGAAATAGCACAATATGGAGAGTGTATGACGTCAACGCACACAAACAGGCGTATACACACAAACATGAAAGCAATCAAACATCAAACATGTTTATAGTGAAAGTAAAGAGGATAAAATCCGAATGGAAGTACTTGAGTTCATGAATAATGGTCTATTCAAGTAGATAAGGCGTCATCATTTCGTATTTTAGTAATGGGATTAATGTACATTGGTTTTACGGTTTTTGTTTCTGAAGAGCCATCAAAGGCTCTGCATCAATGCCAAATAGAGCGAACTGTGAGCGATAACAGCATCATATGGGGATGGCTTCAGCTGACAAGTTTCAGACAGCGTTGAGAAGCATGGAAGGTCTGATTGAGGGCACCTTAAACAAATTGACGCACAACGGAGGAGAGTGGGTGCTTATGCAATGGTATGCAAATATAAGTGGACGCATGAGCCAGGATGAATTGACGCAGAGGTAAATGACGCTTACGGGAGTGTGCAGGGTGTACTAGTTTTCGCGTACACACACATACACACACACGACTGAGTGCTGAAAAGGGTCTTAAGTAGCTTGAGAGGATATAACCAAATCCAGTGGCTTAACCAGAAAAAAACGGATCATTAAAGTACTAAATAAACGTTCTACATGTGATTTTTACCATCCAGTCATTCTGTTCACGATGGATGTCAATATTGCCAAGAGGATGCTGAAGGATGTCAAGATAAAAAGGAAGACGTCAAAAACAGCAACGAAGAAGAAATAAACTAAAAATTATACATGTGAAACAGAAAAGAGCTGGACCTGAAGAATAAAATAACTTTATTAAATCAACAAATATGGGGACCTCTATGGCGGAGAAGGTATAATTCAATAAAAAAAATTTAATGAAACTAAAAACCACCGGCACTAGATACATTAGTTGGCATAAGAAGTTGTCTGAATTATTTTGCTATAAATGACACGGTTTCAAACGAGGCATTTCTGTGTGATGCGAATTATAAAATTTTAACTTTTGCTTTACCCTGTAATAATATAGACTAGTGCCTTCTAATTAGGGAAATAAACATCAAAGAATATTCCAGCACTTTGGTTCCCAAAACAATCAAAGAATATTCCAGCACTTTGGTTCCCAAAACAATCGAATAGCCATGGCAAACATCAAAAATAAGACCTTTCCAAAATGAGAAAACAGATTTGTCTAAAAGGTGAAAAAGGATTATTATTTTGACATCTTAGTAGAAAATTCCGTTCGACATCCCAAAAAAGATAGGTATTACCACAAAATCATGCCACACGATGAGTCGTTTAAATGACACACCAAAATTCAAAATTTTACAGATTAAAACGACTGTTAAGGGTCTAGGCTCCGGATTTTAGGCAATAGGTAGGTGAAATCGTTCTATGACCCAATGGAATTCCAAGAGTCCAGTCGAAAGGCGTCTTCCATGCCAGTCAAGCACGAGTAAAGTGAAATCGAAAAATTTGAGTGGGGATATCTTACACATGGAAAGCCAATAGGGTACTCGGATATGTTCTTCAAGCACCTGACGTCGAAGACACGAGACCTCTTGAGCATTGAAGGGCAGCACACCGCAAACAAGGACGTAGAGGATCACACCAAGGCTCTAGAAGTATATATCAGTATAAGTTATTTATTCACGCCCAAATGAAAATATACACCTTGTTGGACATTTATACAACTTGTCCCATGATAAATTACTCCAGAATAACGAAAATATTTCGGCAGTTTAGACAGGATCAGCATTTTATTGAAGTTGTATTAAAGGTTACCAGAATAAACAAACTTCTTAGATCGTAATCACAAGAAGGTATTCTACATGCTACGTGGTGCCAACATGATTTGGCAAGCTTATCCTATGTATTAGGGAAGTTGGAGCAACTACAGAGTGAGTTTTTAAATGCTCGCGGATGTTTACCTACACAAGTGATAGATTGCGGAGGGTCAGATTGAGATAGCCTCAAAATCACCATATCCACTCCTACAATTGACTAATTCGAGTTTAATTTTCAATTTAGGTCTTGAAGGTTGAAAGGACACCAGGGTCCAGAGGGTGCGTCAGTCGCCGTGGATTGTGATGCCTAATGCAAATAAATTAAATAAACATACACATGCACAATCACATACACACATATTAAGTGTTGCCAGGTAGCAAATAATAAAAAAAATGTATACGAACTAGCTATTCTCCTCGAGTCCTTCGTGAACTATATCCCAATTTAAAAATCGGGCCACATTGATGACAGGCTTAGGAAGCATAGACATAAAACAAAGGGAAGTGGTAACATACCCAGATGTCAGCAGGGACGCCCAAATAAGGCTCGCCCTTGAAGATCTCCGGTGCTGCGTACGGTGGGCTTCCACACCAAGTGGTGAGTAAAAGGTCAGGTTCGCTCGGTTGGAACGTCCCGAACCCGAAGTCTGAAGAACGGAGGAAAGTTACCACAATAAATAAGTACGATAAGCATTTAGGAAATGCCAATCAGGAGAGTGTAATCTGGCTGTTAAATAAACACCTAAGACGTAAATTGTGGATCACTCATATTTTTGTGGGTACCTTGAGAAGAAATGATTAGTCCAACAAATATAGAGCAAAATTATGTTAGTCATCATATTGTAACCCTGAAAGGATCTGATTATGTACAAATAACAAGATAATTCACACTACGTTTTGGTGTGAGCTCATTAACATAATGCGCATTTGATGCGCATTCACCCAAGAATATATGTACCAGTAACTCAAATATTGCATCATGCTATTAGTCCGCCGCGCTACAAAATGTCACTTTACCACATATTACCGCAAAAACATTCCAACGTGTGATATTAAAAGGACACAAAATAAAATCATAATCATCATATTTACTAACTAGAAATAGGTCGGTCATTAGCTGTGCGTACTTTATTTTCCACGATATACCCGGATACATTACTCTATTTAAAACATTGCGCATTAGAAACGAATTGACCATCATGAGGCGGACCAAACTATTGGAATCAATCTAATAGATTTGGAAAAGGCCTAGAAATATAACGTATTTGAGACATCTTGATATTTACTTTTTGTAACCAGTTCGACAAAAAGGTGAAGTTGAGTACGAATAATTTCACATTAACCTGAGCGCTTCAGTGCGCGCAAATCATAAAAAAGGGGAGGAAGAATTCATAAAACCCAGCCTACACCTCGCATATAACATCAGCAACATAACCTGCATTGTTGTCCAAAAACTCTGTCAAAAAGGCTGAAGAAGAGGAAGAGAGGAGGGAAAATGGAGCTATCGATAACAGGAAGTCAGCTCGTAAACAATCATCTCGGTGATCTTTTGGCGGGGGAAAATATAAAAACAACCCAAAATAAACGACGGAGATGGTAGGCGACTGTTGAAAGATAATTAAGACATGGGAATCTTGTGAAGTGGGTAAAAGAATCACGCAAAATGAGGTAAACCTACCTGCTAATTTAATGCGCATGTTTTCATCCAGAAGCATATTTTCTGCCTTCAGATCCCTATGTACGACGTTGTTGAGGTGACAGTGCTCCACTGCGGAAAGGATCTCCATGAACTTATGTCGAGCCACTTGCTCACTCAAGTAGCCGTTCTTTGCTATATACTCTACAGCCAGAGAAAGCGCATGCATCTCAGTTACCACTTTGACTTGACAAGCTACGTAAACACCAGTTAAGATTAAATTTGTATAAATTAAATATACCTAAAGCGGGCTTCCTATAACCTCCACAATTACCTACTCAAAATATTTGTCGATCTAAAGACTTCTCAAAACAGGCGCAAATTTTTAGTAAATAGGGAAGAAGTTTCGTGTTATTCGTTAATAGTTAACGCCCAGTGTAATACTTGCCCCGGATTGCCTAGTAATGACGTCAGGAACGAGCAGGCACATACGAATAGGTGTTAGCTAGCGAGGCCCATAAACACACGCATTCACAACTCCTCAAAAACCCCTGATTTGACTTTAGTCCAGGCTACTGGGATCGTAGAACCTGAGAGGATAACCACAGTAAAACAAGTCATCTAGGCCTTTGGTTACTGTAAATACACTACTTCAAAGGATGCGTATCGCAAGTTTCAATCACGGTCTGGTACGTAGAAAGAGAATTCACTTTTTTCGACAACCACGAGACATCATTTCGTGTGGACAAATAGAAGGCCGTCGATACACTAAAATCAAATTTCCCCCTTGCACGCGGAGACAGAGAGCAGACAAATTGTTCTTTTTATCCACATGCGCATGCACGGGAACGGTAGACGCACTTATATAAATCCACTTTTCCGCCGTTGGGACGGGGACAAGGATTGCACAAGCACTGGATATTGGAAAAGTGTAACCAAACGTAGGTGAGATGTTTACTTTATTAAATGTAGAGAATAGACGAGGGAGAAATCAGGAAGAGGAAAATGGAAATCATAGATACTGATAAGGATGCTCTTTAGGAACCTACGTGAGAACAGGACTAACGCGATCTGAAAGTCTTATCGCGGTAAGAAAATTAAGTGAAAGTTCAAAAGTTACGGCCACGGTGAGAAGTTTAGGAACACGTAAGTGATGCCCGTTTGGGTTAAATTGTACCCTCAAGTCGCGAATAGAAAATTATTGTCATGACGCAAAAACTCCAAGGACGTAGGCCTAAGGCTCTCATCATAGGTATAAAAATGAATTTTCCTTCGAACACTAATTTGGAAAGGCGTCATCCAGTAACGTGGAGCGTTGACGAATGAAGTACGTAAGCATAAAGTTGCATTAATGAGCATTTGACGTCATGAAACGGAGTACCATAAGCACTTTGCGAACCAGATTTTATTCTCAGATTTACAACATCACAATTGCAGCCCAGAAATAATATCTTTCGGATAATAATGTAAAATAGAAGTATTGATTGATCGGGAAGAACGAAGGAAATGCTGAGAACGCTGATGAAAAATAAGCACCAAATAGGCAGAAGAGGATTCGTAAACCGGAATCCAAAAATTTCGCATGACAACTAGGTAATATTTACAAATCCAGGGAAAATTGAATAGATTACCCGATTTGTAATACATTCCTTAAAATCTGTAGACGAATAACCTATCTGGATACGTGTCAATGGTGCATTGAGCATTTGGGCAGAAAACCAGCAATTTTCGCAATATCGAGAGCATGGATTAGTAACCTACCATACAACTCGCCATTAGGAAGATATTCCGTAACTATACACAGCAATTTTTCGGACTCCATAACTTGATACAGTTTAATTATGTTGGGGTGGTGCAGAGATTTGAGAATATCCGCCTCACGCTGAGCTTTTTTCAAATTCTCCTCATTCAGTTTCGTCTTATCAACAATTTTTATAGCGACCTTGTCGGAACAAAATAAGTGAACAAAAAAAGAAAACAAGTACCTTCACGTTAGTCACTGTATGGCGGGCGAGTTTAACAAAGGAAAAGTTCCCCTTTCCAATAGTTCTTTCGATTATATAGGTTCCAACCCTTTGTGGGCCTCCAGATACTTGGTGTGTTGAAGACGAAGAACTGCTCGGTAGCTCGATGTCCTTAGATCCGTCCATCTTCGAGTCGTTAAATGACCCGACTCTCTCCAATATGGCTTTATTACTTGGCGCCGGTTCAGTGGGAGTATCAATAACCATCAGGAATGATCCCAAGATTTAGTGTAAAAGAGCTTTATATTTTACTTCTTCTTAGGGCATACCGACGAACAGCGACACGGCAACACGAAAGGGTGAGATGTACTGTTTACGGGAAAACGCATGACGAAAGAGGGCGCCAGCTGATTGGTTACATTACAGTTGGATTCCTCTGATTTGTGAACCAATCACCATGGGCTAAAGGATCGCGCTACAACAAATCGAGGATTACTATTAGCAACATTATCACATGCTACTCTTTATTCAATTTCATACATTTCCTGAAGAATGTGATAGGGTTGGAGCAAAACTGTTTAAATTTCATGAAACATAACAACTTTAAAAATGCAAAATGGGCTAAGTTGCGTAACAACAGATTTCACAGCTTTTAATGGAAATGAGTTTTATGTGGAGAAACCTTTCGTTACGCACAAAATGGAATTATTTATGCAAAATTATTTTCGCGAAAATATGTGGAATAAGGCTGAACACAAAAGAACAGTGCGTTCGTTTAAACTGGTGCCGAAAATCAATCACCTTGGATGTATAGCTCATTCTTATAGCTACATATCCCGACAGAACGTCAGCCCAAACATCATTTAGAGATACTCCCAAAACCGGATCTTATCATCTAGTTAAAATAATCCCCTTTAATACCGTGAGGCAAGAGTTGCTAAGCACACGTCGTGTTTTAGATTCATCCTTTTTAATGCATTCAAGAACACCATTATTTCTTAAAATAGCTGTAATTGCCCGTGTTTTATACAGTATCACATTACTAATCCTTGTCCTGAAAAAGAGAAGGATGATACAATGGATAACAATACCCAAATACACCTTCTTATAACATCTTGACAAGGTCTGCATCCTTTTCTAAAGAGCAAATTAAGAAACCTTTAAACAACGAGGACAGTATCCCAATACTCCCAGAAACGCCTTGATTACCACAAATTGTGTTCACCACTCCTAATTCCTCAAGAAATAACAAACCATTAGTGGCCTCATACTCTCGGGCAAATTTTGTCGAACCGCGGGTTTAATATTAGGATTTTATCGTGTTGCTTGTCTCGTGTGGCCTGAACGGAGAGACTAGTTGGTATGAAACTACTGCAACGGGGAATAGATCTCCGGTCCAGGGATTTATGCATTGGTTTGTTCATGAAGGTAAACAGTGTGGCCACAGTCATGCGATTGGCCGCAACGACCAACTTTTCATACGGAAAGTGAATTAAAACAACTTCTTATCATGCTGTGGCGAGATGCATAATGAGTTATAGCGTTAAGGCGAAGTGAAATGCTAATCTGTATGTGCTGTTGAAACAATCAATTTTGACTGTGTATCAAATGTGCAGAATGAAAAGGTTCCTTCCATTTGTGCATAGATTTGGGTATCTATATTACGCAGATCCTACCGAATCCTGAAAGAATTTCCTCGTTGATATCAGATTTTGTGTAACGTCATCACCCAAAAAACCCTAACTAGTTTTCGATAATTTTGAAAACCGAAAATTCGGTTGTTGCATTTTTCTACTGATAAAAATACGATTCCAGCCCATTTTCAATTTACTGAATTTCATGAATGTCTGTAGTCCAAAATCCACTCCTATTGTTTTGAAAAGAACGGATAAATTGGTAGCTCCCCATATTTGCGTCTGTGCTCAAATTCTCATATCTGTTTCATCTACTTTCTGGAATATGTGAGCAATTTCTGACAATAGGAAATAAGGAATTTGGGCACCGATGATGTGAATTTGGAGGATAATAATAGTAGGTGTAAACAAAGACGGCGAGACTGTGAAACAAAGTATTACGTAAATGTGGACGTAAGGGGAACATTTGCTTATGCCAAGTGATGTTACGCGGTTAAACTGGAAGTTTGCGCCTTAGATAGGCCTATTTGAAGGGAAGACACTAGTTATAAGGTTAATAAAGGGCATTATGAAGTAAGTTTTCAAGAGACAACGCAACTCACGGAGGCGTCTTTGAGAGACATTTTTAAGCCTCACGCAAAATTAATAATCGTTAGTAATCGCGAACCACAATGCATTGTCCAAATTAAAAGGGAATTTAAAAGTGGAATTGACCTGTTTTAATAAATAACCCTTATTGAGATGCGCGTTTTTACCTAATGCACTTACGTGACTTTAACCACCACAATCTCTTTTACCAGAAATTTAAAATTTGTAAACTTTGAGCCGAAACTTTGTAAATGAATAAGTTGAAAAGTGAAGAGATGCATGATCCAAAGTCCAAAAGAGTTACAACGCTGACTATTGTCTTCATTCTTTATGAACTATAAAGAGATTTATTGACCTGAGATATTTCTCCCCATCATGAAATACCAAAAAAAATGGAAATTACATTCAAAGATGCTCCTTCCCTATAGTTTATGCATATCGTTCGTACCGAGATAGATGAAGAAAACATTTCTATTGAATGCAAAATTCTTTGCTTAGCTCTTCCTCTAGAGTTCAAATAAAGGCGAGGGTCTTGTTCACGTTTAAGGTGTGTTAAAAGTTAACAACTACCTAAGGAGATGCAAGTTCTGATGTTACGGTAATATGCAGATTGTATTTAACAAAAACATCGCCCTACGGAGTCATAATGTGTAATTTTAACGACGGTCGGGTTCATATCTCTTAATCTTCGCACATGAGGTGGAAATATCTCACTTCTTATTCTCCTAATGCTATTCATAACACCGAAAATGATGTAAAAATCCAAGAAGGGGGGACTTAGAGACCCTTTCATTCGTCGCCAGTGATTAGTCATTTAAGAAATGGATAAACTCCACTACCTTTGAGATACGACAATTCGGAGATGCCAATGCGTTGCACTGAATTAATTACTTAAGCCGGTGAGGGTCCCAAAGATCGAGTTTCCCGACATAAACAAGCCTTTCTAACCTTTTTTTAATGCATATATGCGATACATCGAGCTCCTCTGCAAAATATTGTGCTGCGATTTGACGATATGAAACGACACCGGACCCGGTTGATGTGGGTCTCGTCGACTCCGGCTGGACGGACGGCCAGACCGTTCAGCATTTTTCAGTGAAAAATACCAAAAACGAAGTCGTTCAAACCAATTTTGGCACTGCCTTTCCTTCAAGGCTTCATCACCAACAAGGACATATAACTTCTTCTCTGCCTGCGACGCGTTTTTGTTTTTTTTTCGGCAATAATGCACTGCGTAATGTTTGAAGTGCACGAATAGTTTTTTTCCATTTTGAGATCAAGATACAAATAAGACTAAAAAACTGATCGCTGTAATTTTTAATTAAGTGATGGATAGATGTTAAAGCATTAAGGGAAAATATAGCTTACGCACTATAAACATGTTAATGAAACAAAAGAAAGTGCAGAATCTATGTATCAACAAAAAAATTCAATCACTCGATTGCCAACCCAGTATTTCCCTGTTTATCAACTTTTCAAACCCAATTTTTCGAGCGATACGACAAATATTAACGGATTTCATCCTATTAAAAACAACAACTCATTAACTACAAAGCCTGTAAAATGAATGAATGAATGAATGAATGGCACTTCTTCCCGTTTGTGATTTCTACCCCATTTCTTCGCTGTTAATGAAATTGTACGAATTAAAAGACAATTTGGTGAACAGACAAATTTTTGAAGAAGATAATGGGAAGATGAAGATATCTGGAAACAAGTGAAGGGAAGCATGTAGGCGAGAGCAGAGGGAAATCCTCACCTGACCTCTAGTCAAGTCAGTCAACTTGTAGGCTTTCTCCATTCCCCCGAATCGGCGTTTGAAGAAGGCGGTCTGTGATATACAAATTTCTGATCAGGGCATCAGGACGAGGCGCCCCACAGATCTCGCCACGCTGTTGTCGAAGTAAACTATTTTGAACATGTTCCGGCTGCGTTTTTTGGCCAGAGGGAAAGCGGTTATTTAATTACCAGCGGAGTTGTCACTAGTCGAACCAAGGCTTTGTTATTTTGGCACAGGTGGCGAGTCTACCAAAGAAAGGTCTACACTGCAAATGGAGCGGCTTCCCGAACGATGAATGCTTGGAATTTTGCGACAAATACTACTCAAGCAACTTGTCTGCACGCAGTTGTATTTGTAGGTGTGTGGGTATGTTGAAATTCTTCTGTTTACCGTTTGAGTTCTCACTTCTGGTTCCCATGTGACAATGCAGTAAAGACTTCACACCGTTTACCTCTAAGTCGCCTCCTTTGGCAACGGCGAATTTAAGACTTACATAAATTTTTCTACAATTCAGATAGTTAAACAGTAAACGGCAATGGGCGACTCTAATCTCGTGGTGTTTTAGAGAGTGTAGAAGAAGGCAGTACGGATGTAAATCAGGACTTAATTAAAAGGAGAATAATGACGCGAACGAACCAAAGAATTTCATAATGAACAATTAACCTGCGATTATAATTACAGGGGGAGTAAAGGTTGCGTAAGATCATGCATCGTTTACTTTCTTGCCAGTGGTCGCCTTATTTCCCACTGTACTGGACTGGGGTGTGTCGGTGTGGCCATCAGGTCGTGTGTGTGTAGTTTTTCGTCCCTTTCTTGCGCCAACAATAGGCTCTCTTTGGCCTGTCGGCCCAGTATGACAAAATGGGAGAACGGAGACCCTGCCCTTATATTTTTGCCTCGGCCATTTAAGGCCAGGATGTTGCCATGGCAACCTCACGAACGACCTTACTTCTGCTGCGTGGCTTGCAACAACTTGCACACGAGTAAACGAAGCCCGAGTGAATGTGGATCTACAACATCAGTTCTCGCTGACGAAATCATTGGCCCATTACCACTCATCAGAGTGTTTTAAACTATCGCAAATAATTAAATTGTAGTTGAAGAAAGAACTAGTGCCAAGTGAAGATTATTGTTAAAATTAGGGATGAAGAAAGGGCATTGCCCTGGGAGCGGACATAGATGTTAATGCAACGAAAATTTCTCATTTTATTGAGAAGAAGTGCCCGTTGAGTTGTGAGAACAGTCCTAGCGATTCCCGATCATAAAAGAGTCAAGCGACATTAAAATGAAAATTAAAGTATCAAAAATTGGAAGTTAAGTTGATGGAAATATTGACCATATGTGTTAAGGCACATGATTAATAAGCATAATTTTAGCCGTTTCTGTACAATAATTTACTTATGCTACTTGACTATCTCTGGGTTCTCATTAAACTGTAAACGTATGCAAGTGAAGACAGTGCCAGGCAACGATTTATTCCCAAGAGGCTACTTCTGCGTGTTTCTGACAAAGTACGAGCAAGGAGGACTGGCTGAACAGTCAACACGGAGCAACATCAACAGGACTGACTTACTGAAATTTTTAGAAGGGTATGGGAGGTAGAATGTAGGGGCTTGGAAAAAGAGTTGAACGAGGGATAAGTTGAGTGTTATTCATAGGACCGAGGAGATATTTCATCTGCCTTGAAAATGGAGGAAGTCAGAGTTCAATGATGGGGAGGGAACTCACTCAAATTAAATCTACCTGCTGACCAAGTACTTGCCCTCGGTTAGTAAGACAATAAATCATCGGCGAAATGAGTAAGTTACCCCATCTCTTGGTTCACCTTCAGTAACAAGTGATGTGTACGTAAAAATTATCAATATTCTGATTAATATCAACTAAAAATGGTTTACACTGATTACTTGCGCTAAGAAATCGGAGATTAACTTAAAGTGTACTTAATCCAAACGCATTCTGGTAAGTAAAATTTAGCGTGGAAGAAGGCAAACAATTGGCATTGCACAGCGGGTATAATAGGGTGCCGGGAAAATGAGCATGTACTGAGGCGAGAATAAGGAATAAAATACACGCAAACTATGTAATGACTTAAGCATTGGATCCCATCCGGTTTTCTCATGCAAAGGGTAGTGCTGACAGAAAGTTATAACGGTACAACTGTGTTGAGTTGAAAGAAATAACAGTTTTTTCTCCAGAAATTTCGGTTAGAGTGTACTGCATTTGCGAATCGGTTATTAAGGCGTGGGGCGGGGAAGGAGTATTTAATGACATCCCCTATCTGTCTGTCACTAACACCTTTAAATGAAATAACCCCAGACCCCACAATTAATTAACCCTTCTCGATTACCGGCCTCTTAAAGGCCGATTGTGTTGCGGTGTTAAAAATAAGTCATAGGTTTTGCAGGAGTAGGAAGTGTTCTGCTATTCGTACACCAATCCCTCACATATTTAGTCAGACGTGAAGTGGCTCTACTTTTCAAACACGTAAGTCTGTTTTTTAACCTATTTAATCTTATTTTGGGTCTTTCAGAACACTCCAGAGGTTGCAAACAGTGAAACAGCAAGGAAACCAAAATTCTTACGCAAATTGTCTTATGAGGCTGCGTCAGTTAAGGTTAATTTTGTAATGCATAAACAAGAACAAGCAGCGAGAAAGGAAAGGATAATGGTGTTAAATTTTATCTGATCATGGCTTCGCAACCACAATTGAAGGTGGTCCTATTTTCGCTACTCCGACACATATATCATTTTGAAACAAGAGTTTTACTTGAACTGATTTTATTAATAGGTAACATTGTACGCCAAACAACATATGTGACAAACTGCTGCAAACGGTACTAAAATAGACAGACTCTATTATGTGTTTAATGTGATAATTTTTGTATCGCCTAAGTTGCATTTTAGCCGGAGAAAAAGGAGAAGATTTCCACTTGGTCTGAACTGAGTGCGTAGTGCTACATTTAATCAAAATTTTCATCGGTGATCCAAAATAAACAAAATTTGCAATACCCTGGAAAGGGATACGGTGGGTATGTGTCATTCTGTTAAGGCGCAATAAGACGGTGGCAGGACGTTCAGACGGATGGGGAAGTGACGACAAATGCAGAACGTCGATATTGGGTAGAAAAACTTAGAGCGAAAGGTCAGTATGCAATAGGGAGGAACTTCAGCCGTAAGTCAAAAACAAAATCCTTGTTAAATATCACAAAGGCGGGAAACTCTTCCAAGGAGACTTTAGAATAGCCTACGGAGAAGGAAATATTTGATGTCGTTAATTAAAAAAACGTTGCCGTTGACAACAACGCATGTGCTGTAACTTACAAAAACAAACTCACTAAATTAGAATAATATCTATGTAAAACCGATTGCAAATCAACATTTATAACCTAAAATTCTATTTGTTTGACTGAGCTAAAAAACGGAGTCAGTGGTCGCTTTAATCGGTGTGTGAGTGCATGTGCCTTGCGCTTCTGGTTCTTAACCGTTGTTACTAGCATAAAGTTGAAGAATGAATACAGCACCTGGTGGACAAAGAGGAGGCTTCAGAGGTGGCTTTGGTGGGAGGGGTCGTGGACGTGGAGGTCGTCGGGGACGCGGGGGCCGTGGGCGGCCAGGCAAGGATACAGAGTGGAAGCCGGTGACAATTTTAGGGCGCCTCGTGAAGGATAAAAAAATCACTTCATTGGAAGAGATCTATATGTATAGTTTGCCGATCAAGGAAGCTGAAATCGTGGATACTTTGCTAGGAGGCGGTGTGTTGAAAGATGAAGTTCTGAAGATTATGCCCGTCCAAAAGCAGACATGTGCTGGTCAGCGGACACGCTTCAAGGCAATTGTCGCAATGGGTGACTACAACGGACATGTAGGCCTTGGTGTCAAGTGTGCTAAGGAGGTAGCGACAGCCATCCGTGGTGCGATCTTGCAAGCCAAACTCTCAATTATTCCAGTACGTAAGGGTTATTGGGGCAACAAGATCGGAAAACCACATACGGTTCCGTGCAAAGTTACTGGAAAGTGCGGCTCCGTGGTTGTCCGTCTTATTCCGGCGCCAAGAGGCACGGGCATCGTGAGTGCACCTGTGCCGAAAAAGTTGCTGTCAATGGCTGGTATAGAAGACGTCTATACGAGTGCCCGCGGCCAGACTGCAACTCTCGGAAACTTTGGTAAGAATTGCTTTTTTCTAATTACTTTTTTCATAGCTAAGGCCACTTATGTCGCTATCAGAAAAACGTACGAATACCTCACTCCGGATTTGTGGTCGGTTGTTCCGACACAAAAGCATGTGTATGTGGAGCACGCCACATACATTCGCAATATAGGAAAGCAGGCCCTGTAAAAACAGAATATATAATTACCTGTTGGTGTATGCACTGTCCTCGTTGCGTTGGTTTATTTCGAAAAGGTATGGATTTAGAGATTCTTGATGGTTGGAAAATGAATTACCTGTTTTCAGGCTGTATTTCACATAATTCACCTTTAATGTCGCAAAGTAGTTGAGGTGGCTTTGTGTGTATTTCGTAAACATGTTTTTACGCTGTGATTTGTTAAACTTTGATCCTTGAATCTTATTTACTATTTAACCTATTCGTCAAGTCGGGATGAATTCGGTTGTCAACATCTAAATATAGTTTGAGCAAATAATTTACAGTTGTATCTGGGTGATTTTGTGTTGGTGAATTATCGTGTGCTCGGCGTTCACCTGCTTGCAGTATGTCACTCTCCATTTTAACTCTTGATGCGCATATTACATGTGAAATCCAAGGGACTTGGGATGTTTGAGATTTGTACAGACCTAAAAAGGGTATGGCGTTGAATGTGGTGTTGCCTTTTTAGTTTTCTGCATTGGTGAATCTAGCATTGGGTCTCCGTTAGAACCGAAATTCCAATGGGTTTAATCGGTTCTAAGCGTTGACTTTGTTTAGAAAAATTTCGAGTCACATGTGGTCTGGGGGTCGTTCGGTGCCCTTGTGAGGGCTTCCTCTCCGTGTTGGTGCGAAATCGCGTTGATCGCAGGCGTTTATCCTTAGGTCTCGAGGCAATTGTCTAGGCTTCGAATGTACTTGGTGGTAGTAGCGTTTCGGCACTTGTGAGGTTGACATGTTTAGGAGAGGTGGAGACCGTTAAGAGACAGGCCGTCGTAGGGAAGCAGACTGTGTGGATGCAGTTTATGCCAATTAACATTTGGTAAATTCACCCAGGTCTAGATTTCTGGGGAAATTTTCGCCCTTGGTCTAGATAGAGTTATGTTTCGTAATCTTGTTCTTGTCTGATAAAAGTAAGTAAAACAATTATCGTGGGAGAAATAACAAGTGTAAAGTATTTATGAAAAAATTAAATAAATGGCTCTATTGTCGAATATTTTCAGGTTCTTCCTATAACTAGTTTAACCTGAGAAAAATCTAGTTATGATAATTTTGTTAGAATTGTTCACTATACTAAACCGAATGAGCCATAAGTCGTGGAGGTACTTTGGGACGGACGTGGTTGATGTCACTCTTTACAGACAGGGAGCGCGGTGTTGATTTTGATGACAATGATAAACTTTCAATAATGCCATTGTAGTTATTCTCTTTCGCCATGCATGTCTATGTTTAGGGGAGCAGGGCAGGAGGTTGGCCGTTCGTGTATCTTGCTCACATTCAAAGGAAAAAAAATAATTGTATGAATCGGCTTTATGCTTATGTCTAGCTCGATTGCGGGATACATCCTGGATTGCATAACAAAGAAAGTCTTCCATTTATTGATGCCATACCCGAGATTGAAACTACCGACCTCATTCTTATTAGCCAGTAAGGTGAATCCAATCGCTGCATTCGTTAAGTTATCATTTGGACCATTGTGGGGCACTTCCTTTTCTACTATTGAAGACAAATGTGCGTGCAAAGTGTTACATGACACATGCTACTAGGGCCATTTATCGTTATCTGCTAGCGGACTTCGTTAAAGTCAGGTGTGTGAGACTTCTCTTTCACAACTTTTGCAGTAACTCTGGTGTCGCTGAGCAGTCGTTATATACAGATAGCGATATCGTTCAAAGTCTTGGCAAGATTGATCCTATTGACTTCCATCAAGAGTTGGAAGTTAACGGTATCAAGTTTTCTGCTTATCATGCTGGCCATGTTCTGGGCGCTGCTATGTTCCTAATTGAAATAGCTGGCGTCAAGGTTTGTTTTTTGACAAGTTCACGTATTTTAGATTTTATACACCGGGGACTTTAGTCGTCAAGAAGATCGACATCTGATGTCCGCCGAAGTTCCACCCCACCGGCCAGACATACTAATTACCGAATCAACGTATGGTATTCATATTCATGATAAGCGGGAGGAGAGGGAAAAGCGGTTTACGAGTTTGGTTCACGATATAGTCTCCCGCGGTGGTCGCTGTCTTATACCCGCTTTCGCCCTTGGTCGCGCTCAGGAATTGATGCTCATTCTGGATGAATATTGGGCCGATCATCCTGAACTCCAGGATATTCCAATTTATTATGCCAGTCAGCTTGCCTGCAAGTGTATGGCTGTCTATCAGACCTTTATCGCTGCTATGAATGATCGAATTCGTAGTCAAGTCGCGAACAATAATCCATTTTGCTTCCGCTTCATTTCAAATTTACAGGTAATTCAGGTTCCTGTATTACGGGTTATTTATTGTCAAAGCTATACTAAGGTGCCGAATCAACAGAATTAATCGAAATCAGTCTTGCACAAACTACTCCTCCGTTTATTTCATTACCTTCCCCTTTCATATTCGGTTTAGCTGCGACAACCACTGTACGGTGTCATTTTGCTATTAGCAAATTTTATCGTTCACAAATGGCTGGAATTAGTAGTCACAATTATCCCCTTGTCCCCTTACTCATTGCTATGCTTGCTTTTTGACTATCTTTTGTAGTCTTGTATATGCTTTTCGTCGACATGGCGTTCTTTTATTCATATCTTAAATGGTTTCTCTGTCTGTTCTGGCGTTTTATCTATGAACAAATGTGAAGTGTTCTAAGCTTGCTACTTTGTTGCTTGGGGTGAAACGACGAACAATGAGATTAATCAGATTTATGTTTCATTGCCAGAGTAGGAATCACCTGGATGATTCTGGACCGTGTGTGGTACTTGCGAGTCCCGGAATGATGCAGTCGGGTCTGAGTCGAGAGCTCTTTGAAAATTGGTGCACGGACAAAAGGAATGGTGTCATCATCGCCGGTTACTGTGTGGAGGGCACCCCGGCCAAACAAATTCTTTCCCAACCCGCTGAAGTGCCTACCATGTCGGGACAGATGTTGCCTCTTAAATGTTCCGTCGAGTATATTAGCTTCTCCGCCCACACTGACTATCAACAAACTAGCGAGTTTATTCGCGAGCTCAAGCCTAATCATGTTGTGAGTTGACTTAACATGTTATATACAAGGCAAACACGACTTCGACCTCTTTTGTTCTGTAGGAAAGTCTAATTCTTTTGCTTGGTGAAGGTAGCTGATAATTTACACCGTCACTATCGCTGCGATTAATAGTATATGTTTAAAAGAATGTAAATGTGAGCTAGTCATTAGTATCTTAGCGTAAAACTTAATTACACTGATTGCTAGTTTTATGCCCACCAGACTGTTCAGTCACTCATAGACGTGCTATCGTTGGTATCTGGTATTTAATAATGTTTACTGCATTTACTTCAAGATCCTTGTGCACGGTGAGCAAAATGAAATGATGCGATTAGCAGGAGCTCTACAACGTGAGTACGAAGACGATGATTCCTGCCATATAAATATCTTTACCCCGAAGAATTGTGAGTCTGTCAACTTACGATTTAAAGGAGAAAAGGTGGCCAAAGTTCTTGGCATTTTGGCTAAGGCTAGGGGGGACAAATTAATTAAGCAAAAGGAGGCCGGAGACCCAGGATATCAAGGTTTATCCGGCGTATTGGTTAAAAAGAACTTTGCACATCACATCATAGCGCCAAGTGAACTACCTGGTATGTGAGGACCTTGTGTTATCTATGTTCTTAATCGCCATATCTTTATATATTATGTGGGACCAAATTTTTCGTTTATTAGTTTACACCGAGCTCGCCACCACAGCTGTAACCCAGGTTTTGGCTATTCCCTTTTCTGGATCTGCGAATTGTTTACAGTTCCACCTCACTTTGGTCGCAGGGAGGGTGAAAGTCGTGGAAACCTCTGATCAGTCTGTTACATTCCTTGTGTTTGAAGTGATCAATGTGATATGGCAACCCGATGTGGTCCGCTTGACGGTAGGTTTCGTGCCCTGGAGACTGTAATTCTAGGCTGAATTAACTGTATACGGTTTTCGTCTAGTGGGTGGCAAATCCGATGAACGATATGTATGCGGATGCTATTCAGAACATCGTGTTGTGGGCATCACCTACTTCCTCAGGTCAGTTATTCTGGTCAATTATTTTGCAACATTATCTACACTTATTTCATCTCTATACGATAGTTTTAACTTTGAATATTCAAAGTGGTTAGTGCATAGTACTCAAACCTAACGTATAAATCATCAATCAGACTTTACCGATCTATAAGTCGTAGTCATAGCTGTAGTCTGAATTCATGCGAGTGACTTGCAGATATGCTTATTATTTATGTAATTATTATGGTTGGTTGCATATTATGTAATTCACCACAGGTAATCTGCCCACACTTCGGGAACCCGATTTCAATCAATTTTGCAGCGCTTTGGGTGTGATGTTGCAGGACGCCTTTGGGCCAGATTGCCTCAGGTCTAATGGGGGTGTGGTCGACCCAAAGGCTGATCAGCTTCGAGTAGACATTGACGAGAACGTTGTAACAATCAACTTAAGAGAACTGGTGAGAAGCTTTAGCCTTGGTTTTATTAACTATTTTTACTTTTTCGTGCTTTATCAAAATATGCGTCTGTCCTGGGGGGTTACCAGTTTTCCTATAATCATTGCTCACAAAACTTACAAAACAGTTGAATGCAAGAAAGAAGGGATATTTCTTCACTTAATAATGGCTTATAATGTGTTAATGTGATATTTGCGATCTTATGGATACCTTGTTTTACGGTTGACGGGCTATTTATTTGATGCAGACAAGTCCGACTTGTTTTTTTTCATTTCTCGTCCCCTGTGTTAACTATGACTAACTACCGTACGTCCTGCTTTTGGGATATCAAAACTGGAACTCAGCCTTAGTTTCGCTGCCCAATATTTCCAGAAATAGATTATCAAAAATTATGTATTTTCCAACGCCTTTTGGGAGACAATCAATGTGCCTTGTATGAGTAAATCGCACTTGAGTTAAGATATCTATAACGGTGGTGTCGTCATTTACAAGTTGGGAATTAATTTTTGTGTTTAAAACTTCCTAAAAAAGCAGGATTTTTTGTTCATCCATTTTATCCGACAATTAATTTTTTCCTGTTTAAGCTTTAATATATTTTCTCCACCTTTAGACTGCAAAGTGCTCAACCAATTCCAAACTGGAGCAAGTGGTGTACTCCATGGTCAAGCGCCTGCATCATTCACTTTCTCCCGCCTGAAATTGTGCTATTTTTGTAAATTTCCCCTGAACCTCCATTAAATACAGTCTGTATCCGTTGGTAGTGTAGTTCGAGGGAAAAATTTTAAAATGGCGATCAACTCAAGGTTAGTTTTGACGCATGCACGTTATTTGAACTAGTCTAGTGTGCGCAAAGGGAACGATAAGGTTGGCTGTGGAGGTTGTTATTGATATCCTATTTTACAGGAGGGTCTGATGTCAAAGGAGGTGGTTAATGTAATGTAAGAAGGAAATTTCCTTGGTAGAATCAAGCCTGTATACCACTGTCAGTTTGATAATTTACCTGAACTGATTGAGACTTGGTAGAAGTTAGTAGCGTCGATCCGGCCTCGGTGGAGGCCCCGTGCAAGCAACCACTTGGGAGAAGTGACACGAGGAATGGAAGATGTTAAAAGACTCAATAGACAAATGAAAGACACCTCAGCAAGTCGTTGAATATATGTTTAGGGAGTGATCATCTACAGGCTAATGCTGATCATGTCACTAAGCACGAGGACTCAGTACATCAACTTCTCCAATAATCGCCCTAGAAAATAGAACGGGGGCTTGAATAACGAAAGAGAAACAGGAGCAGGGAGGGGAAGACGGCAACTCCACCTGAAAAAGGACGACTTGGGGTGTTGATGAAGAGACTGCAAGCAGGTATAGTGCCCAGAATTACTTGCAAACTAATCACTATTTTAAACAAGATGGCAAAATTAGTTCTAACAGGAAGGTTTGTGGATATTGCATAAGAGGACCATCAATCACAGTTCAGCAATATTACATTTCATCTCGAACCTCCATGGTTTCGAAAAACTGCAACATCTCAAGGCCAAAATGAAATATTTCCCGAGCCCAACGGAGGGGATTCCAACAAAAGGGCTTGTGATGAGGGCGTTGTGTTATCTTCAAAACATAATTTCCCCTTTGTGGTCAAAAGCTCTCCTCCACCTCAATTTCCTCTCATGACCAGGGTTCACGTCTCAGAAAAAACTTGGGTTGCATGCACAATCACTTTGTGCCGCAGACGAATGCACTTCAGTCCACCTCACTCTCCTACCCAACCTGAACTAACACAGAAGAGAAAACTTTCTCACTTTTCGAACTCGAGGTGCGGTCTCTCCTCCCTTTACCTCCGGCCACTTCTCTAAGTCATGCTCCCGTTACAATTGAACTCACATGAAGTGATTTCAAAATCAACTTTGAGTGATTCTGTTAAATGCCTTCCCGGACTATCGTTCAAACTCTACTGTGAATTACCAAAAGGTCTTTATCTCTCTGTTGTTGACTTAATGGAGATACGAATATTGGGGGTGGGTTATTAAGTTCCATTGAAAAAAATAAGGATTTTCTTCTATAAGTAATTCCTTTTACTCTTACCCACTTCTTATGAAGTGGTTAACATTACCAATGCCATTTGTCTCCGTGATTATTTGAAGTTCATAATGATAGATTTTCTTTGTGCGGAGGTATGGGCGGAAGGTCAATGCACTCGTCGTTTGTTTTAGCCATGCTTTCTTCAATGTCTGCAATGATGTTTATTTGAAATCCTTCGCCAATCCTCTTATCCTGTGCTGCTTTCCTCATTGCGAAGGTCGGTATGCCGGTCTGTTCACAGGTTTCAATAACCTTAGTAGAAAGTAACTTGGTATCAGTATTTAATAAATTCAGTGAAGTTATAAAGTATTTCCTCCTTCAACAATATTTTCTGTACTTTCTGAAACATGTACAATAAAATAAACAAACTTACTCGTTTAGCATACTTTTGGAAAACGTCATTTTGTTTCGCAATCCTCCTCGTCATATTCGCCGCCCAGTCGTCAGCCTCACGTTCCTTTCTGCGTAATTCCTCGTGTCTGATCTACGTAGAGAGAATATGCGTGCGAACCACATATATTTGAGTTCTAAGAAAATGAATGCTTTAAATATCAAATGATTCGGATGTTTACAGTTTGCTGGTGATAAAATTTAATTAGAGTAAAAAAAGTTGGGGAACCACACCGATATTCGAGTATACATAAAGATGTTAAGTGTGAAATAAGGATATAAAGGAATTTTTCTATACTATTTCTTCACGATAATGTTGAGCAAGTTCCTTCGCCGCACGGATGCTTTCGGCTCTGCGCTCAGCGTCCTCGCGTCGGGTTGCTTCATCCAAATTGATAAGTCGTTGACGTTCTGCTTTCTCCTCTTCCGCTTGGCGGGCCTTTCTCTCCTTCTCAGCCTGCACGGCAGCCGCTCTCTGAGTAAGCGTAGCTTCTAGTGAATCCTCTCGCATTTTAGCCTCCTTCTCTAGCCGTTGGTTCCAACGCTCTTCCTCCTGCTTCGCAGCGATTTCCATAGAAGCCTCTCGGTCGGCTTCCTGCTGAACAATGACGTTGGACAGGTAGTCGGATAACCTCTGGCGTAGAGAAGCTTTCTCTCTTAATACACAACAGTTAATGAAAAAAATTGGAGCGTAAATGAGGCATGAAGTAAAATTGGTTACTATGTGTGAATGTCATCACTTACGCGGCCACCGCCTGCTCTTCCTCCATCTTCATCTTACACTCTTGGCATTTGGCGACTGCATAATCACGGTTCTTTTGGTCTTCTTCCTGATGGTCAAATGAAACCAAGACCGTAAGAATGTATTGTTACAGAAAGCAAAGCATCTCACCACAAATAATCTGAATCGCTTATATTATGAATCGAGCCTTACCTCGTCCCTTAAGCGTTCCAACATGTGCCTCCTTTTGGTGGTTTCAATTTCTTGGAGAAGGTCATCGCGTGTCATCTTTCTCGTCTTAAGAAGATCTTTACGTGCATCTTGTTTTAATTTTTCTGCTTCTTTCGCAAGACGCCGAATTTCCTGACCTTCTGCTCTTAAAGCCAGCTTTTCCTCCTCTTTCTGCCGATAGCGTTCTTCAGACCTGGATAATTTGAGACGAATACTCCTCCGTCAATCTTTTTTTTCGGTGCGAAAACCAAAAAATTAAACTCACTGTAAACACTGGAATTTCCGAATCTCAAGTTCAGCATTTCTCTTCTCTTCGACACATCGCTTTTCTTTGTTTTCAGCTAAAATAGACGAAATAAATATTCTTTCTTCGAGGAACAATTTACTCGGACTCAAACGGTAAACCCATACGCAATGTATTCCTTACAATTTTTTTACCAAATCGACAGCATACAAATGCACTAGATAAACTAACTGTTTGAGTTTATTACGTCAATCTTGTATGCCGCATCCAAAATGTTATTCTCTTAGCAGAACAAAATATCATTTAAATTTATGTAATGTAAGATACACTATAAGAATACGAAAAGCGTTAAACCGGACGTATTTACCTTCTACAATCGAGTTCATCATAGCTTGAAACTCGGCTTTACTCCTCTCGATATCATCCCGACGCTTCATTTCCTTTAGCTTCAGTTGCAATTCATTCTCTTTTAAGGCATCACCCAGTCTTAAAGCTTCCTGAAAAAATAATAATAATGGTTAATACAATTCGGAATTTCATTAAAAACAAGGCTATCTAAAAATATTTGATTTCCATTCCCATTATGTTCGAAAAAATATATATATTTGAATTTTCGCAATAGCATTAATAAAATTACAGCAAAGGAATTGAAAACTTAGGCAAACTCAAGAGCAGAAACAGATATATCAACAAAGAAACTAGTCTATTTTGAGGAAAAAGGCATACGCAAGACTGATAATAAGATCGAAATTTTTTAACTCCAAAGACAAGAATTTATTAAGAACTAAACTTTTGCCACGATTTTCGCAGCTTTTATACAGTCCATAAGCAATATTAGAATAAATTACATGGAAATTCCTGAAACAGGGTGTCATATAGAGTAAGGCAGTGCGAGCGGCGCAAAGCTTTGAAACTCGTTCACGGGCTTTAAACTTAGCCCATTCTAAGTCAATGGCGATTCGTTCCTCTTCTTCTTTCCTTAAGCGCTCCTCCCGTTCAATTAACTTCTTCCTTCGCATTCCCTGTTAAGGAATGCGGGATAAAATAGTTTATAGTCGGCAGCAAAGCAAAGGAAAAAAATTAAACTTACATTACCAGAATTGTATTTGTCCACTCCTTATGAATTTCGTAGGATTTTTCCTTGATTTTCTCACGCGATTGCATTTGTTTCTGAAACTGAGCTGCCAAAATGCCATCGGCGTGAATACGACCATTAAGCTCATTCCACTCCTTCTTAGTGAAAACTTTTACTAGGTTAGATTGATGAGGATGCCTTCTTCCGGATCGACTGCAATCGTCCCCTTAATTAAAAAGCGAAATGCCTAAGAACCAGAAAAATCAATGAAAGCGGCAAAATAGATAGGGGTAAGGAATGAACACTGCACCCTACTGAGGTAGATATGCTGGCTTACGGAACGGACAATTCATTTATTCAGTTGACGAGGAGTTTACGAAATCCAACGGCAACGCTTTGCAGTTAAGTAATACAAACAAATAGAAAAATACTGTACAAGTTTGGCGGAAGGCATATAACTGCGTGATAACAATGCCACTAACAGGGTGTTTTAAATGTATACAAAAGATTTGGTTGCTAAACGGGTACAAGTGATGCATTGGAGGGCGATCAGAGCAAAAAAATTTACTTATTTTGCGCAGCGGTCGGTGTGAATTCTTACTCAGACTTCGTAAAACGACTCCTTTAGGATTTGGCTGTTCACATATGACCTGCGTTTACATATACGAAATGTTTTCTCGCACACCAATGAAATAATAATACAACACCGTAGCAACAATTGCAGCACCTTTGTCGCGCGGCATTTGGGAAAAAGTTTTATTTAAAAGTGATAGGAAAATTCGTTCGGCATTGCGTGTGGAGACATTACCGCTGGAAGCTCCAGCATTTTGGGGGCTTAATCTGAATGGACCATGTGCTAATTTTGTGCACTAAAATCTCCTGTAGTAAATTTTACGGCACGATTTTGCCAACAAAGTGTCGTTCAAACAGAACTTTGGTAAACTTGTTTTTTTTCGGCGTACTAATAACAATATGCTCATTTTGTTTTGTTTCCTTTGCTTCGCAGGGCGCGTTGTACGTCCTATTCGCTTCCGGCATCTATCTATGGTATTTTACACTTTTTCTCGATGATGGCCGATACATCAGACTCAAAGTTGCGTAAAATGGAAGAGGAGATGACGAGGTAATTTTATCCTCCCCGTACATGCTTTCATTGGCATTTGTGTACGGCTTATTTCACAAAGATTTTTTAGGTTTGAAGCTGAAATCGCATCTCAGACGCCTCAAGTTTCACTTCCTGCGCCGTCTTTACATTACAGCCAGCTTGTATCCTATCCCATGACGTACCTTCCCGGTTCCCAATTCAATTCTGCTTCATTATTGACTACTAATCAATGTACGTTGATTTTTGTTCTGCCTTCCTATTTCAGGGAAGAATTAACACTTGTGTCATTTTAGATATAACCCCTTCTACCAGCTCTGGCATCCAAATGTCTAACTACTCTATCCCAGCGTCCTATATGCCTCAACATACATCTGCGCAACCAGTCATGCAGTCCCAGCCGGCTGTTATTTCCGCCCCTCCGCAAATGGCTGCTCCGTCGCAATTGGCGGCTGCTGTCAGAGCTAACAGGGAAGCTGAAGCGGCAGCTAAGTTAGCAGCTTCGGACGATGCCTTTGATGTTGATGATGATGTCACTCGAGCTCTGTTGGCTGCAGCTGCTGGTGTCACCTATAACCACCAAACTAACTCTTCTTCCTCCACGACCACCTCCGTCGCTTTGACTAACTCGAGTACGCTTTTCTCGTCTTGTGCACACTTATTGCGGATAGTCGATCTTTAAATCTTAATGCACCATAAAACCCCAGTACATTTTCTGGTTTCCAGGGCTTTGATGTGGCTAGTTCTTGCGGATTTGCTTCTTCAACAAGCAAGATTTTTTAATGTACGTTGGGACCTAATTAATGAGACTTTCGATGCACTATAATTTTTTGTCATAATCCTTAATGGCCTTAATTTAACATTACTAAAGTCCGTTGGCGTTGTGATTTTTGTGTTATCTAGTAATATTTCCTAATTTAACTTGAATTAATGAACGTTTTTTAATTATTTGTTGCATCTAAGTCTGAGTGACTTTGTTGAAGTTGTTTTATCCATGAATTTTGTTCATGATAACTTTTCTTATACCTTTTTTCTTCGATGGTCTGATGCCTTAAAACTAGGCAACTATCTATTTTGTTTGTGGGTGACCGTTACAAATCTTTCTTCAACTCTTCAACTATTACCACTTAACTTACTCTAGATACAAGCTCAAGCACGTCCGCACTAACTGCAAACAAAATTGTTCCAAGTGTACCCAGTAAAACTGTCGTGGTGCCACAGAGTCTTCTTCCTACCCAACCTGGTACGTCTTCAGCTGCTGTTCTGTCTCAGAGGAGTACTTCCCGCATGCCGCTCCTTGACTCTTCGTTGGCATTGACTTCACGCTCCAAGTCCAGTTTGACAGAAGAACCCTATTCCTTCCAAAAGAAAGTTTATAAACGTGTAGCTGCCGGGATGGTGTGGGAGGATCCCACTATGGCGGACTGGGATCCAAGTTAGTTGTCCTGTATGTTAACCCCACTTAACTCTTTATTGCTGTTGACATGCATCGGTTTTGTTTAGATGACTTCCGGATTTTTTGTGGCGATTTGGGTAACGAGGTATCCGATGACACGCTCATTCGTGCCTTCTCTCGTTACTCCTCTTTTCGCAAAGCCAAAGTCATTGTGGACAAAAGAACAGGAAAGTCGCGGGGTTACGGTTTCGTGAGCTTTTCTGATCCAAATGATTTTACGCGTGCGATGCGTGAAATGAATGGTGCGATTTAGAACCTGTTATGTCTCTAATCAGTTCGCTCGGAATGGACTGATTTACTTTTCTTTATTGTTTAGGAAAGTATGTGGGCAATCGGCCGATTAAGCTGAAGAAGAGCGATTGGAAGAATCGACAACTTGAGACTTACCGTAAAAAGGAAAAGGAGAGAAAGAAATTGGGCCTGAGAATTTAGAGGATTTTGTGTTGTGTAACGATGTTTTAATAGAGTGTTTTGCCGTCGTGGGTGTTTTTTCGACATTTTTTTACTGTCGGGGGTGGTTTTGTGCGTGCTGGGCCTTTTTGAGTTGCGGGTGGGTTGGGTGATTGTGGGTGAGGTGCCGAAGCATGATGCTGGGCATCTGTATGGACGTCGCAGACAAGAAAGAATCGACTGAATGGATGCAATTTCCGAAAAGGCTAAGCGGTACTTATTTGTCATTATAATGGCCATTATAAATTTTGAAAAATTTGTTTGATGGTTGCAAAAGGCGGTCATCATGAAGTCGTGTGTTGTTAGTCTAGTTGAGGCGATATGTTGGCTCTGAGAAGGCTTTCCCTTGCCGTTAGACCGACAAGCTTATGCAGGAAAATATCAAGTTGGCAAATTACTTTCGATCGACATGGCGAACCTCTGGACGTCTTGTACGACAAAGTGGTAGATATTCCTTCATTGAAAGATGATCATGTCGTCGTCAATTACCGTGCCTCAACTATTAACCCTTCCGATATTAATGCCATTCAAGGAATATACCCTATTAAACCATCGTTCCCAGCCGTTCCGGGAAACGAAGGCGCCGGACGTGTAAAAAATTATTTTGAGTGACTTGTCTAGGTTATTGAATGCGGCTCTGGCGTGTCGAAATTGAAGCCTGGCGACCTTGTCATTCCTTCGAAAGCAGCAATGGGCACTTGGCGCAACGTCGCAATGTATTGTGAATCGGACTTATTCCGTCTGAACCCCAAACTCGATGTCGTCCAAGCGGCTGCACTTAATATTAATCCATCAACGGCTTATTTGATGCTAACAAGATATGTAGACTTAAAACCTGGCGATTGTGTCATTCAAAATGGTGCAACTAGCGCTGCTGGGATATACGTGATGCAGATGTGCAAACTTATGAATATTAACTCAAGTTTGTTCAGTTTGCCTTTATGCAATTTCACTAGTCAATTTATTTAGGGCCCGAGACACACCAGAAAAGACGGAAGCTACGCGACAGGCACTTCTAGATTATGGAGGGACATTGGTTCTTACGGAAGATGAACTGAAGCAGCGCGACGACATCCGTGAATTAGGTGATATTAAACTGGGCCTCGATTGTTTGGGCGGCCAACCAGGATATACTATAATGAAGAACCTTGCCAATTATGGAACTTTTGTAAACTACGGTGCGATGACACGACAACCACTTTCGGTTCCTGCCAGTTTTATGATATTTAAGGGAATTCAGATTCGTGGATTCTGGCTTTCTGGACGACAACATGGCCCGAACGATACTGAGATGAGATTAGCGATGCTCAATAAATTCTCGGAATGGATGATTGATGGGAAACTCAAGCTTTCACCTATTAAACTATTCCCTTATAGTGATTGGAAGGCTGCCATATCTCAGTCCTTATTTAGCGACGGGAAGCCTAGGAATCTCCCTTCAAAGGCACTATTGTCTTTCCCTGAATTGTCATAATTTCCTTTTTAATATAGTTTCTCTATTTTGTCACTCTTAATCGGTTACGTTCCGTTTTTTATTGTTGATGGTTGGCCACATTGAATATGTGAGGAATGGGGACGGGACTTACAAATTTTCGATTTTCCTTGGGTGTGTAAGCCCCCTTTTTTATAATTGCGTTATTTGCATTTTTTGCAGATGTATGCCTGGAAAGTTGCCAAATGTCGTGGAGTGGTGGCAATTGGTATGGAGGTGGTTCCGAAATTATTAGTACTCAAACTGTGGACACTTGGATTTGTAATGTCTATCATATGGTTTCAGTGGTCGACTTTCTTGGGTAATCTTAGAATTATGCATGCAACTCATCGGGCTGTTCTGAATGTGCATAAATTAGCTATTACGTGGAATAAGTTCTTCTTATGTCTTGGTCTACGGTCAGATGTTGAGCGTCAACTGAATTACAGCAATGTCCCGAGTTTAAATACCTGCAACACAGCAGGCTTGGAAAATGTTTTAGAGCTATGCAAGCTCAGATCTTGATCATACAACGTGTCGAATATCAAATCGTTCCGGCAATCACTTCTTCCGAGAGAAAATTGTCTGTGTCACCATCAATATTCGTACTTCCATGTCTGCTCCGCTATTTGGACATACACGATGCTTTTTGCCGCTGCGAGTCAACAATATTCACTGTAAATCGTGGCGTTAACCCGGCGGATTCTTGATTTTGTCGAGATATTAGTGGTTTCCTGACTATTTCCACTTTCTCGGTACTGGAACTAGCGGTATACACAGACCATCACTTCGTTAGGTGGAACCATTGGAAACGCAAGGGTACTGAAGGTCTGTTCCCCTTATGTTTTATTTTGGGTTAAAATGCTCGCTTTAGTATTTAGCAGCATTTCACGCAGTTGTCAGTGAAACTCAGATGAACAAAGCAATTTTAGTTTAAATAACACTCCCTAATGTGAACCAAGCCGAATATCCTGGTACCACATTAGAAAATATTATAGTTTAGAGCCTGGCTATCGATTTCGAACAGTATTTCAGACCAAGGGTAGGTCAGCATCGCAGAACGCACAGACTTATTTTACATGGATATTTCTCGAGTACACACAGGCAGGATTATCCGCTTCCCTATCAAGTTCATTATGAGTTTAACATTTCGATACCCGAATGATATTACCGCCCCCCGTCCGCCCCTTTACGCCTTAGGCATAAGTTACGTCTATAAATCTAAAATAAAAAATGCGTGTTAATTAATGGTTCATGTATCGTGATTTGACTGGCACTATGTGAGTGTGGTTATGAATCGGAATCTGGGCTACATAAGGTCTATTTCTCCCCAGCTAGGATCGTCCTCAAGCACTGTAATGATAATGGAAAAGGGAGGAGACAGTGACGTAGACTTCTATTACTCGGCAAAGAGAACCCAGTTAAATGAGTGTGCCTGGAGTATGGATAAAGGAAGAGTGGCTAAGTGTTAAAGGAGAGAAGAGTGTGACGAGAAGCAAATGTAGAGTGCAGCCTTGGGTTCGAAGTCACTGAATTGTTGTACGTACCGTACGACGCGTTGTTGTATGCCTGACTTTGCAACGTGTGTACGTTGGCACGAGGATTGCCACTTGGAGGGCAAATATACACCCCACTACAGTGATGAAGTAGGACCATTCTCTGGAGATTATCTCGGTGTACACAATGACTGCTACGAGGAGGGCTGCAACGCCGAGATAGAGGCAAATGAAGTAAAAGACACATAAACAGAAGGACTCGGTGGTACGCTTGAGCTGCACGATACCGAGGATGAGAGCGAATAGAAGGAGAACCGAACCCACAATTAGGAGTACTCCAACAGCGGTAGTTGTGGCTCTGTTGGGTCCATCATTTTTCAGAAGATTGCCACTAATCCAATTATTCGTGGCTACACCTATTACCGTGAGGGCGATGGCAATGCCCAGCAGCACACAAGTGACGATGCGTATGTTCATGACCTGGAGATGGAGACAACTGAGCCGGTGGGTGGTGCAGAAGTGCCTGTGTGAGTGTGTGGTAGTGTGCCTGTGTGCACAGACATGCACGCACCTACACGCATGAGTGAGAACACGAATCACAGCGAAGTTGTGCGACTGAACTCTGCACAATCATGGTGTGTAGAACCTTCTCTTCACCATCTCGTTTCCTTCTGTATATGCCAACATGTATGCGGCGTCGGAACAAGTAGTTTCAACACCGACCCTAACGATTCATGACGAAACATGTAAAAATGACGCGGCCCGCATTTGGAAGATTTATATTCAGACGAGACCGGATTTTTGGCTACTTTTGGTGAAATATTCTTCTTTTCAACCTTGAAAGTGAGGCATGAGAACACGTAGAGAAAGTTTGTTGGCCACAGGTTCACCGCTTTTGCTTATTAAAGTGGTGCAATTACAATGTGGTTTTAACTAGTTCTTTACTAAGTCGATTATTCAAGCCAAACTGGGACTTCTGTCGGGCGCCGTTGCAACGAGTTTGTGCGTACAGTAGCAACCAGCAAAATCGCATTTCCAGGTATAAGTGGTGATCCACTCCTCAAAAAGCGCGTCTGTAAAGGGTCCCCTTGTTGATGTCACAGTGACAAGTGAGAACTTTCTTCTCCAAAAGACATATAATATCGCCTTTACCATATCACATCACACGTAAAATAATTCATATTGCATGCTCTGCTAATGAAAATCCACTAAAAAGGCAGTTCCACTCTACAGATGCCATCAACTTGGGATATTTTCGAGTGTGAACAAATGAGCATGCACGCCCGGCGAAGGCGAAAGTTCCACTCCCGAGGAATGACCGGCTTATGTGGGTATCTCCAAGGCAAATTTCAGGAATTTTACCGTTGTCAACCTATACAATGCTTGGATATCTTTTAATCTACGAAAGTGGCCTCTTCTACCTGCGCACCCCAACCGCCAAAGGGGAATCGCGAGATCACAACGAAAGGTTTAGAAGGTAAAAGTAGAGCAGTTGTTTATGTGGAGAATAAAAGGAGCGTAAATTCAACTACACTTCGGAGATGATGTGTGATGTACACATTAAAAGTGAGGATGCCTATCAATGGTGAGAATCGTTTATTTGTGTTTCGAACAACCGACCCACTAACATTAAAATTGGGAATTATTTCTGCTGAGTACAGTGTGTGAGAATGCTTTCACACATAAACAAGAATCCTCCCATCAGATTGCTACAAACCCTGCGAAATGGCAAATTATCTTTAATCTAACAGGGTGCTATATGAAGCACTTCTACTCGCATCCTTCCATCTAATTACTTTAATTTCAGAGCCGATTGCAAAAGAAGAAGCAGTGCGGCAAAATTAACTTAATAGGAAGGATTTCGAAATACGAAATCCCCAACAACTGAGCTGACTTCGGGCTGTTAAAAACTTCCTCGTTGGTAGCTCTTTCACTCATCAGAGCCTGCAAAGGAATCGTACTTTTGGAGCCACTTAAGAAATGACAAGCAAATCCCCATGAGTGCGTTACCATCAACCTCTTGCTCCACCTTATTGAGTGACTCCGTAGGGGAGGCTACAAAAGGAAAACGGTTAATTTTTGATGAGTTTAGTGGAATTTGCGAAACCGCCACAGCGAGCGGTCTGCTATTAGTGGGTCGCGAGCAGGAATGTTCATTGCGAGGACGAGAGGCAGGTGCCATCAAGCGGACGTCTAACATTGTTAGGTGGCGGCTCAATTGAAGGTCGTCTAATAGCACGCACTTGCTCTGATGTTCTTGCGGTTGTCCTACAGGCCCCCTAGCCGATCGTAAGTCAACTTCAACCTCGCCGCTATATCACTGCGCTTTCGAGTCACCGGAGTGACACTAAGTGTCCTCCTTTTAATTCCGTCTTCATATGAATTTACATGCAATTAAGTGGCAGAAATGCTTGCAATCAGAGATGGCGGAACTGACGGCTATTTGAAAAACAGCGTCGGACGCTGACACGGTGGCAGTCGTTGAATACTACGCTGTCAGCCTCTGGTACAAGGCCACCGAATAGCTCAGTTGTATGTTCTACGTAGCCAACATTAACGCCACTAATGGCTAATGGCATTAAGAATAACCTACACTGCAGTCTGGCCAAGTTGACTGGCCACTATGAAGGATAGCGTGGATTAGCCTCAACAGCAGGTCAAATTGCCCCGACCTACTATTTAGCACCACAATCCAATGGTGCGCTGTGGCGACTGCATTCATAGTGGATTAACACTGGAAGGAACATACACCCAGAGTTGGAATCCGCCAACTCGAGTCAAGTAAGGGCAATATGCTGCCGAACAAAGTTTAAGCACCTCCGGACACATTAACTGTCATAAATCCGTTTTAATTCCCTTTATCTATTCGCCTCAGCCAAGGTAAACATTAATATTGCTTCAGTTGTGGACCGAGATGGCCACCGTATGACGATTTGGCATTAACCGCCGACAAGAAAAATTGCAAACCGTTCAGCCGCCTGCTCCGTACAACGGTGACAAATGGCGTTCGCTCCACGTAGGCATTAAACTGTGCGTGCCAACCCTCAACTGAAATGGTGGAGTACAAGCAATTCCATACGACACATAACCAGACGACCTTTGCGCTTACCTGAGAGTCAGTTGAAGTTAATTTGGCGTCTCTTAGACTCACTACTCACAACTGCTCGTCACAGTGAAGGTGATGACAGATTAAGTGAATGTGGTCCATTAAAAGCCGGGTAAGTGGACCGATACGAAAGTTCTTCTGGACAGTAATGGAAGAAAATTCCACATTGTAGGTTTTTGTATAATCCAACAGTTGTTCTGATTACGAATATCTCAGTATGATTAAGGTAACGTGTTACAAGTTCGATTTGTGACTTAACACCGCAGTAGTGGAAGGATGGAGAAGGGTTTGAAAAGGTGAAAACAAGGGAGCAAGAATCACAAGCACTGTTGGTATATAAATAAAGTAAAAAAAATCTCGAAAATCTGTTCCCAATAGCCACTGAAACAGAGTTTTAGAGCACTTTCCACAAAGGCAAACGGACAAAGAGACAATCATCTCAGCATCTGAAAACAGGAAATGATGTTCATATTTGGCAGCTCCTTCTGTAATTTTAAAGGAAGTAATTAGAAATAGAGGACTTGTTGTAGAACAACCTGTAAAATAATTTGAAATGTATGCGGTAATAAGATTGCGGACAGCGTCAGAAATGTTAAAACCATACCCACCAGGTTAAAATCATAGAAAGGGGTTTTTTAAATAATTATAGGAGGGTATTTTTGGAACATTCAAATCATACCCAAAGGGGCTAAGTGAGCAAAAACTGTTCACACACATGACTTAGGTTACTTGGTGGGGCATGTTTAAATCACTCTGGCATGTAAAACCACAGAAAGGCATTAAGCGGGACTTGAAAAGATCATATCTGCATAATTCACAATTTCTAATTTGGTGTGCTCATATGGAAGAGGTTAATTAATAATTCGAGTGATTTTCTTCAGACCACATGACTATTTCCTTAGATGTGTATCCAGGTGGTGGCTTGGAACTACATGGAACAACCCAAGCCTATTAGAGTTTTGGCACGCAACAGAACACAACACCCTTGAAATACGCCGAACTGGCATTACTAGGCCATTTTAGATGCAATTCTTGAAAATAAATTACGAAAGCGAAGCACTCCCAACATATATTGACTGAAAATATTTCAAAAGAATACAAAGGTGATTACGAAAATTAATTTTGAACTTTAGCTAATTTGAAGTGATCCACGAAGCCCAAATGATTCGCCTCCATGGGAGGAAATTCATACTGATGTGATTGTTATCGGGAGTATTCCAAAAAGACTGAACAGCTCTACCGCTACGGAGTTTCTGAATGAACAGATGAGTGAAGCATTGTGCAAATAGGAATTAAATTGTTAAAAATAACCTGTAGGTTAGTACATCCGCATTCATCCCAGAACAGGAACGTGTGAATGATGAGAATAATACCGGGGCTGGATTTAACGTAATTTTCAGTAAATGCGCCGAAACTGCAACATTATACCGATATACTTTAGCGGAAGCTTCAGTTATACGGCCACGGATTGCTCCACAAACTACAAAATCCGTCCTGATCCAGAATGAAACAATGGGCTCAATAGCAAAATAAAGCTACAAGAAAAAATTTAATCCACAAACTTCATAAATAATGGATGTCGAATGATGAAATTAAGCTATTCAGGCCTAGAAAAAATGCGTAAAAATGACGATGAGTAGGATAAACGGAAACGTAAATAAGTAGATTCGCAGAATAGGCCCATAGCAAAGAAAAATCGGTTGGTAAAATACAGTAGAAATCCTATACACATGAGAAAAATTTTGTTGGAATCGTGCAGAGTATAACTATGGACTAATAAGTAAGATGTTATTAGAGGACAAATGCAATCTATACTTCCAGTTTAATTTAAAGGCACAACCTCGAAATTCGGGGCTCCAAAGTAATATGTAGTGTACAGAATTTCTCTGCGCAAGCTATATACTACCTTACTACGTATTCTTATTATTTACTCTCGCCAATGCTCTACTCAACAGGTCTCTTTATCGGGCGTATGAGTCATTTACAGTATTCTTTTTTATATAATCCAGCTTGGGTGGGCGTATCCACAACTGTGATTTGTCGGATTTATGTACTAAGCCTACATTCCGTGTGCCCGAATAATATAAAAGCTTATACACTTTGTTAAAAAAACCCGATTTTAATAGGGCTCAGGAGCGAAGTTATTCCGCAAAGTCCACTGTTTGGGTGCCGTTAACCTCCACAATTATAAAAGCCATTTCACATGGTTTTTCAACACCTTACCATGAAAGCGTGAACAAATTATTTATGTGCAGCCAGAAATAGATGGAACATAATCATAATTCTCAACGCACGAAAACTTAAAAGTACATGTCTAGCCCGACCGTAGTTGTCCAGGAAAAATCTTTTATTCTTGCATCGGACCAGGTCACATAGCGATTATACATTTGCATTTATTTATATGGATTTGTGGTTCTAAGCAACGTCATTAACATCGCAAGTCAAGTTCAATCTGCGCGCAGTATGGCCCGGTCTTGATATAACTCTGGAAATAACGCCAATATATATCGTCTGGTATGGATTACACTCGTGCTTTTCAGTGATTTCACAGGATACGCCAACTGTTGCAAAATAGTGGAGAATGATAAATAAGGAAAAAATTACTGCATAATTATAACATACTGTTGGAGGATTCATGTTTTCCTCGGGAATTTGCATCGCGAGTAGTCGGGCACTTCACAATAAGCTAGTCAAAAAGTAACGAACTGGTGACTTTGTGGGGGCTATGGCAGGGGGCGAAGATGGAAGCTGGGGTTCAGTGTTTCCTTGGTTGACGCCAAACACGGTTTTTAGATTAAACTACGATACATTGTATTTGTTAAGATTATGGTGGATGTGGAAATTACTCCAATTTGCCGTACGTATACTTTCATCGAGTTCCAGAAAAAAAGATTATAAGGTGTGTAGTAAGGAACGGTTTTGGGGTTCCGGTACACTAGTCTTAGACATTTATCAAAAAATAATTTTAGACAACTACGCCAAATATTTGTTACTATACGCCCTGCATTTGAGAAAAGATGAACATTTGCGTTTTTTCACTGCCAAAAGGACCTGATAGTGCACATTAATGCGGCATGAAGAAAACTGACGTAAAGACTAAATTAACTCATCTAAAGTTTAAAGAATTATTTGAACCTCATTTAGCCTTTTTGGGAAAATAGCCTCCAATGCAAAACCCTTCTGGTCACAATCGTGGTCAGTATTGTCATGCTTGTCGTGCGCCTTGTAACCAGGCTTGCCTCACGCGTTTGCACGCCAGTATTTTATGGAACGTTTAAGACTATTAATACTGTTCCTCGCCAATATTTGCACTGGAGTCCCTCGCAGATTATTAATTCTTTAAAAGAGAAAATGGGAGTTGGCATAGGTTACCCCACTGGGCGACTCATACGTTCCGGTGAAAATATGTACGCGATCTGTGCTGAGTATCCGGAACTTAAGGAATTCATCGATAAATTGGGAGTACCAGATACTTTCCAGACCTGGTTCTCCCTCACGACACTTCATGTCTGGTTGTGTTTGGTGCGCCTGCGAAAAGAAGACGAAAGCGTGACGCAAGTAAAAAAAACTTTTATTCAGGTTTGTAATTCCTCCGAGTGTATAACCTAAGTTACTACAGCTCATCTGGATCGACCTGAAGAACAGAATGCGCCCTTTCGGCATAACCCGTAAGCAACATCCTCATATCGATCAGTTCAAAACGCAATTTTTTGGCTCCCTTTTCGCTTACGACGAGGCATTGATGATGCACTCAGACACAGCACTAGCAGCTGCTCTCTGGCGCAACCTCTTCCTTTCCTCTCCTGACACCTCAGCCGCCCAACTCGACCTCGCCGTCCATTACATCCGCAAGCAACTCGCGCATCTGGATTCTCTGTCTAGTGAACGGATTGTCGGTAGAGGTATGCCAACCTTTCTCCGACTTTCCGAAGAGAACGCGAACCCCGAATACGAGAAGAATCGCTTGACTTACTGTCTCACTTGGCCAGAATGGGACAAATGAACGAAGGCCGACCTTTACATTCATTTCACCACATTTCTTAACTTTTACTAATATAATAACTGTATTCTCATGAAATCAACGGGAGAACAAAGTTGATTATGAAAGCAACGAGAAGAACTGAGTATATACAGGAAGGCTGTGACGTGTCGCGTGTGGTTAGCGTTGGTCGACAAATATGAGGGAGAGGATATAGATGACAGAAAAATTGTTTTCGGAATGACGTCCTCCTTTGCCGATCATGGAGTAGAAAACAAAAGATGGGGAGGGTACACCGAGATTCTGCTGATCAGCGCAAATCCAAGAATGATTTTAGATCCCAAATCTGAAAAGGAAAAAATGGCCAAAGAAATCAATATTTTATACATATTGTATTGGAAGGGGAGGACTGAACAAGCCTACCTTGACTTCTTTATTCCTTCCAATGGTGAGCATGAGATTCAAATCACCGAGGAGCTGCTGGCGCACGATAGGATGACGTGCATCGAAGTAATGCACCAGGCTTGTAAAACTATGAAGGCCGGAATGATGTGGAAAATAGATTTTAGACAGGTGTTAAAGTGGACAGAAACAAGTCATTTGCGCTTACTCTTCACCAGAAGTGGCTCTGAAGCAGTCATTGCACATGCGGACTTCACGTTCGAATCCCATTATAGGATAGGTAGAGCGATTCAAAGAGCATTTCTCACATACGGCTTTGCCACATCGGCGGCAATGGTGCTGGAAAAGTAATGTCTAGTTTTGCATTTGGTGTGATATCAAGTGCAAACTAGGTGAGTTTCCATGTCATGCGGATGTTAACTCAGCACAACTCTAAAGCGATAGAGACCAGTAGACGAACATGCAGATGTTGGCTGAGTAATTTGACCTACCCACGCGCGTTCGACGGCAATTTTCCTTAGTTATAGGCCCTTAATGGTGTCTCATTACGGCGTGTTTATAAATCAAAAGGAGGTAGACGCACGTACCACGATGGATGATAGTATATATATTGCAAACGTGAAATTGTGGCGATTGAAAATACAAGTCTGGATATATGGTGCTGTGAATCAAATTTTATTCCACAATTATACACTAGCTTTTAGCCAGTAGCTGTAATATTGCTTTGCTTCGTAACATAATGTAGCACTTATGTTTTAGGGTCTAAGGGAAAGTTGTTTGTGCATGTGCTACCTCGAGCTGAGACGGTAAGAATTCTAACACAAGGAGCTTAATATCAAACTTCTACCTATAGAAAATGAGTATCAGATTGCTGATAAAGTACTGGTGTCACGAATAAACGAGCAAAAAAGCAAATCAATCGGGAGTGACAATTTCAGTTGGCACGCGAGGCTGAATATCAAACATTATCTAAACAACGTGACCGCAAACGGCATAGTGTCACGCCAAAGGTGAATGCAATGTTACCGGTGCACCGTTCACCACCACGCAATACGGTTTAAATGCTGCTGAGAGATGTACGCAGAGAATTATGGTCAATATAAGTTCATTTAGCTCAATTTAATTATCATTGAAATGACACGTGATCTAAGACCTAAGATAACTATGGTTGCGTCAAGAGAATTTATTACTAAACCATAAATAAATTGAAAAGCAATGAGGTAAGAATCATGCAAATCATCGCGAAATTGCCCGATCAAAACTGCACAAATTAAACTAATATGAACGTTTATAAGAGAGGCAGTATCAAATTTCGTTAATTTCAAAGTTCACGAGACCACTACGGATTGTTGAAAATTTAAAATAATCATCATCACACATTTGTGTATCGGTAAACCACCATAGTCAGATTAGTTACAGTCGAGATGAATGATCAATTCAGAAATTTTCTATTATAACAGATGACAGACGTAGCAGCCAATGTTTTGACAGATAAATCTGATGGATTTTATTTACTGAGTAAAATGAAGGGTAGAGGAAGTAAGAGAGGTCTGATCCTAAACATATCTGTCAATAATTCAATAACCTAGCATTAAATATAAGATTCGTAAGATAATCATTGTTAATGAGTCTGTGCGAACGAATGTATAAGTAAAAAAACCCACCTGTCTAACACCAACAGACATGTCGGACCACATTTTTTTGATGTTCCAGAAGAAAGGAACAGAGCAAAGTTGGCAGACATCCGATTCTGCCCAGTTGGGTGTCTCTTGACGTCGAATACGGCGACCAGAAGAGTCCTCACCATCGATGAGCCAGAAAAATACGAGACCGTCTAGACCGGCCGAGATGACATATGTGGTGACGTTTGAGATTGCAGGTCGCGAATTCTCTCCGCCACTACCGTCAATGTCAGTAGGAACGGATACCACCGGTTTGTGCCACCACTTAGCGGTAGTAACTGTGTTCTTGTGACCCTGTGGAAGAGAAGTGCACTCCAGGTCATATTTTAGAACGTGTGGCTGTTTAACAAATAAGTTCTGCCTGTACAGCAATAAAACCCTCAAGCGTCTTATTCAAAGATAAATACTAGAAATTAAGTAGAACTATCAGAAGCGAAATTTGGGAGAAAAAGAAACGTGATTAAGAATCTCAGTGTATATCAAATTGATAAATACAGATAAAAAATCCTATAGCACGAAACAGAACAATATAGGAAATAAATGAACACAAATGAAGAACTTTACCTGGAGTTCATAAGCCGTGCCTTTACCGCCTCCGATGTCCCACAAAATTACAGAATTGTCAGCAGACGAAGAGATGAGGCGAGAGGATGGTCCGTCCCAACACATTGAGGTTACGCTTTTAGAGTGACCGCTGAGTTGACGAATGAGTTCAAATGAAGAGAAATCACGAGATTTTGCGAAGCTGAGAAGCGTTATTTTTCCATTGGAATCTCCGATAAAGAGGCAATTAGTAGCAACATCGAATCTAAAAAACCCAGAGCCTAAAACTAAACCTCATAAAAAACGTCGTATGCGATAAAGAAAACTTACTGAAGACAAGTTCCCGCAGTTTCGATATTAAAAACTCCCATTTGTTTTCCATTTTCATCATTAAACCAACTAACAGTCTGATCTTTTGAGGTAGAAATAATAAGTTTCAATTCCCGGACCAAAAGAAGTCCAGTTATTCGGTCTACGTGTGCTAGAATATCGCGGCAATGATTAATACAATTATAGTCTGAAGTAAGTGTAAATTCCGAAATCGTCCCATTTGCTAACCCAGTGCATAAACGGTTTGTTTGGCTATCAAAAATTATCAAAACCGCAGGACCTAAACACGGTTAATAAAAAAACTCAGACTTGGAAGCACTTTCTCAACCGATGGCCAATATCTTCCGCTATCACGCATTACCCACAGGCGTAACGATCTAAAATGAGTGTAAAATTGCACAGCGAATGCACCTGTCATCAGAACTGGTTAAAATATAATTTTTTTTCGAGATGAAGACGGCATCATGAACGTCTCCTTCAAACCCATTTATTATGGATATTAAATCTGGTTTAACGCCACATCTCAAACCCGGGGTGACTACCGAAGCCATATCTCCATGAGAAGACTGGATTTCAAAGAAGTTGCTCCCCTATTGGCTCAACAAAACAAGTAATGGGTATCGTAGAAAAAAAGCGGACACTGCTTTGAATTTTGTTTATGATCTTTATCTCATAAATTTGTAATTTCAATTATATTACGAAAGTTGCCATTATTGGTTACAGAAATGTTGCGTCTTCACTATCAGAAAGAATAATATTACGAGCCTCCAGCAGCTTCGTTTCCACGCCCCCCCCCCCTCTACTCAATGCCCTTTTTCCTCCCACTTTTCACAACTCTTACAACAAACAATCCATTCTCTATTTCGACTAGCCTACGATGTTATATATCACTGAAAAACTGAGAAGCCACCCACGCGACCCCCTCCTGCGAGCTTTCAACGACCCAGGCCTTAATTTAAATTTACTAAATAAGCCGAAACCAAAAACAACTTCCGCCAATGCCTTTACACTGACGTTTCCTCTCCGATAAAGATCACAAGGTTCTCCACTACAATGAGTCTCTACCTGAATTTCAAGCCTTTCCTTTTCATTATTAATACCAAATTTTAAAAAAGTGTCCTTAATGCTCGTTTTATTTAACAGAATGCGTATAATCACATTGTGTACATAAGCAAAAGTCAAATCACCATCACAAAAATTAATGCTGTAGTGAAGAGATAATGCCCGCATTTTGTAAAGGGAACATAAATTGATTACAATTGAAACTAACTTCGTAAGGGTATATACAACTTCGAATGGAACACTTCGAACCACAGCGAACTGAAACTTTAAAGCATTATATTCCAGATAGAATTACGCCACTATCTTCAATGCCAATGATAAAGCAAAGGGACTATCCCATCAAAACAAAGATAATTAGTTCGCCGTTTCAATTTTTTGAGTGAATTATGCCCGTACGTCTGCTCCGACGACCGAAGAATAAACTAACCACATCAAAGGAAACACTGCTCTATGTACCACAGTAATTTTAGCAAGATTATTATGAAAAATTAAACATAATCGAAGTCAAATTTCTTTGATTGGCACATTCTAGGGAGCTTTGATACACTCACATAATGTGATGCATGTTATGGTGCATGCTGTGATGGAAATCATGATCATTTCCGAATAAGCATATTCAAATGGAGAAGATATAACCAACTCAACATCACAGTGACAATCGCATACAGGAATTATTTGGTTTTGCGATTTGGCACTCTAAATGGACGCCTATTGCTCAAATCTTTCATAGCCAGAAACGATTCCGCATTCGTCTCATATCCATACGGAGGATTTCCAGCCCACGCTACCTCACAATACACATGTAAGACCTTGAATACGGATGGTCATAAGCTGAAAACAAATTATTCAACAAGTCTAAACTATTATAGCACAAAAAGGCTCAAACGTAATTCATATACGAACAAGAATCCATGGGGAAAGGTAAACTTGGGGTAAGTGAAGTTCAAGGCGATCCAAAATGTTAAGGCATTTCTCAAAGATAACGCCGATGTTCGAAAGTTTTCGGGATTTCAAATACATTTTTGGTTGCATAGAAAAATAAGTTTAAAACAAAGTGATGCCAGTGATCTCAAGGTAGAGCGCATTAAAGGGAAAGAATTACTCAGCATAATATACAGATAGGTGTTCAAACAGAACTGTCCATATCTTCGTGTGAACTACATGTAAGTATCTTCAGAAAGTCGTCTGGAATACGAGCAACCTTACGCGGAAACCGAGCAAGAGTCCTGGGACATATCATCTCCGTCCAACTAACGGGCAGCAAAGGACACCCGGAGGTAGCACCTAGAACCTCAGTGGTACCACTGAAAGACGGGCGTCCAAGACCCAACACCACGCCCAAGTTTGCTTCTGCTGTTGACAAAAGGTAGGTGGTTGTGGCAGCATTCGATCCGCTAACCGCGTGCGATGGAGAGGGTTGCACAGATCCTGCGACGGCGCGGGCAGCCAGGACTATTGCACCGACTTCAGGGGAACACGCATTTGGATCGGGAAGACAAGTAGACGCGTATGTTCCCGAGCTCGAACCTATGATATTAATAATTCTAGCTCGGACTAAGTCGCCCGGACGAAATGAAAGCGAAGGTTCCGCACGGTCCCTTTGAGTGGCACGAATATCCTCTCGAAGGATCATGCCCCTAAATTTGCCGGCCAGAGGGCGATCTTCTACGGCGACGATATCACAGCGGGCAAAACGACGGGTAATACTTGAAACCTAAGAGAACAGACTACTCCGAGTATTTTCAAAATTGCTACACTTGTCGCGAACTACAGTTATAAAAAGCACCCGAGCTCAGAATTGGTAGTACGACGAATTAAACGTACTAGAAATGGAATCGGCAAACGTACCTTTGCAATAATGATTGAACCAATGTCTGGCGTAGGACTCGCCTTTCGAATAGGTAACACCGAAATCTTAGTCTAGAATCTTCATCGCTACAAAATATTATTCGTTTACCCTTGAGTCTGCTTCTGATGATCTTTTGACGCGACCCACAACTGTCGAAAAAATTTTCCCACAGTGAACGTGGGTGAAGTCGCCATCAAGCGTCTTGTCATCTTTGAAACCAAGGCAGGGTACCTTCAAGTAGGTAATACTATAAAATAAACTGCCCACCAGGAATAACGAATGATTCCATCTAATGGTCGAGACCAGGACCAAACGAAGCGGCAATTTGCACGGGCCTTCGTACAAAACAGCCGCCGACTGAAAAGGACAGTAAATGACTAAAACATTATTGCATCATATTTGCACGGCAGAATATTGCATTCCCCATAAGTATGAAAAAGCTTTTGACACGGATAGATGTATAATTTGGCGGTATAACATTTTTAAGGCTTTCAAATATTTTTCGGAGGAAATTAACGTTTTCGTTTGCCATTAGCCCAAAATGATACATATAATGACAGATATATCTAATCTGTTCATTTTTCTAGAACTCATCCTTGGTATGGCAGGCAATGTATCAAATATTTAAATATATTTTATGTGCGGCATTATTAGCAAAGAAAATATGCTAAGCTGAGTTAATTTCTTACTTCTCATTAACTAAAACCGCACTACATTTTCTTCACCCCTCAGGCAATTTCATTCATCTATTATATGAAGCCTTTCTCTTTATTTATGATCTTTGTGACAGATACGTCCTACCCCCTTTCCTGCGATTTCCCAGCCTCTATCCCTAATAATACGTAACCCCACTGTTGAAAACCGACTTCATTAGATCGAAAATAGGCTTCAATCTTAAAATTTTTTGCTTGTCGGTCATTACTCGTACATGGTCAACTGTCTGCACGCTCGTTTATTCATACCTTTAAGTCATCCGTTTTAGACACTACAATCTGAGTTTTTTACATAACTCTCGTCCCGAACGTTTGGCGCCTTTAACCGGACTAAGACGGGTTTTGCCCCTTGGTATATTGAGCTGCTGTGTTAGCCTAAAAGAATTTACTTTTATTAATATTTTTCTTCTAGTTGATTCGAGTCGGCACAAAAAATTTCCTTTTTCTTCACTTCTACACAGAATAGCCGCCCCATCAACTTTCAAAGACTGGAAATCTAGACTTCATCTTTATACACGTGCTAATTGCGAAGAACAAAGTATAAACTTGGTTAAGACGTTGTGTTGTTGTATCTAATATCGCAAGGGGTTCGATGATTTCGCATCCGTAATGCAGTTTGATGTCAATTTTGGTAGATAGCCAATTTGAGCTATGAGATATCCTCAATCCACGAAAAACGAAGTGTTTCTAACTAGGAATTATCTTGCATTCACGATAAAAATTACCAACCTCTGCGTTAGATTCTGGCAGGGAGTGTGATTAACGTTTTCTTCTTATTCTAAATAAAATCCTAAATGACCAAAGATATCCCATTCCTATTACGTTTTGAGTGTAAATTTCGGAAAAAAATTGGCTTAGTAATTGATTGGTGATCTTGGGTTGTGACACGTTAGTGTCTGCATTCCTATCAATACCCCTATTTTGAACAAAGACTTGAATAGAAATGAGAAACATTAGAAAGGTTTAGTAAATATTTTAACAAAACACTCAGGAGGCTTAAACGATCGGCGACAGCTCGCATGACGAAGTGTTTTATTGATTGTCTAAAGAGGACGAAGAGGATAACATGAGTAGAATAAAAACGGAATCCATTTTTGAGCTGATGCACTCACCTTTTTTAAAGAATAAATGGAATTTGTTCCAGCTTCTACACATTTTTTGTACATCCCTAGAAGATAAATGAATTGCGATATTTGCTAGAATTTTAACTTACTTATCCGCAGTCATTGCCTCCTCCGCGTAAACCCGTGGCAATCGATTGGCCAGAGAGGCGTCAGAGAGTGCCAGTACATTCAACTGAATTGGAGCCAATGTCCTTGGTTGCCGGTGTCTACCAGGTACATTCGTGCGCACGTACCGATTTTTTAGGCCTGAATTGTGTAAAACACCCTCATTTTTATAATTACGTGCCTAAATTTCTTCACTGTCAATATCTCCAACCTTGTGCAGATACATCACACGTGCTTTGATGTGGGGATGTCGCGTAAACAACTCTTAGCACCAGTAGCTGGGAGGTGGTAAAGCTTCCTTCAATTCAGTGTTTTATACTTAATGAGCTCTTGTAAGATCCATTTACACAGTGACTCTTCTCAATACCCACTAGCATGCTTTCCCCGTCTGATTTGACTAAGTCCAGCGGTCCGGTAAATATTATTTAAAGTGATGTTTACTGCTAAAACAAGTAACTATAAGTGAGTATATTAGCCATCCAAACATAATTCATTAGGTGATGGGAACTCTAATTCCTTAACTATCAGTTTATTACGATAAATGAAAAGGTAGGCAATCGGGCCTAGCAGTCTCTAGGACCTCTTCTCCTAGGAGGCAAACATTTCTAAATAGTGATTACCGTAAACTAAACTTATTCTGATTGATTTCCCCGAATTTCATTATGTTTATTGCTAGTCTGCCTTATGTGTGAATTATTTCGACGCTAGAAGGATAATATTATTCTGTTGTACGAGGCACCAAGATATGATTACTTGAAATCATTTTGCTGATTTTCCTCTATGATTAGTAATAAGGGGCTGAAAGCGTTTTTTTTTTCAAAACTCGTGCCACCGTAAGCCTCGTGGGCCAATACCAGTAACAAGGGAGGGGACTGAAGAGGGAAAGGGAGGGGGGAGAGAAATCCTAAGCATGAAACTTAGTTGGAACAAAAATTCCGACGTTTTTAACCCGACGCCCCTTGATGTCAAATTTTCTCAAATCCGGTTATTTGTCTCAATCTCTGCCACGCAAGACGTTGGCGCATATCTTAATTTGTTCGAAATTACTATTATTAGATATCCTAGCGAAAACTATCGTTTACCCTTTGTGTAAAACTAATCTTCCTTCGCATTCTCTTTAGCCTACGATAGAAAACAAGAAAAGTACTCACTCACCCACCTTCCTCGCAACTCAACCCGCAGTAATGGTTGGGATTGGGTTTAACCCCGCCCATAAAACTGCACATAGCACTGATTTAGGGCCTCTAATTCAATAAATTACAAGAATTCCCTTCGGACTACAGTTAATCATTTGACATGGTCTACTGAAGAGTAGCTACATCGTTGACTATGGCTTAAGGCGTAAATTTCACAGGAAACCGCTTCTGTTAACGGAGAACGGTGGTTAGAAAGGCATATGTGACCTTAAAAGATATCGCTCACTTTGCGGTATGTGAGGAGAGGGGAGGATAGGTTGAAGATACTCCGCGGACTGAGTCACTGACAGCTAAGGCATCCAGGTAAAAAAGGTGGGTTTGCATTATTTAAAAAAGTGACAGAATCCCAAATTCAATGTGGCGTAATGTGTATAACTGATCGGAAAGTATTTGAAAACTCCGGTTAATAAACAAAAGTCTCAAACCTTTAAAGTACATATCAGAAAAATTCTTCATCACTCTTTGTTACTTCACGTTCGGAGAAATGATCACAAAATTTACTCCTGCTTTCTATACCAACAACATACTTTATTCTACCATAGCATCCGTGCGTTCTACAACCTCAAGAACGGATCACGCATAACCGGAAGAGAAGATCCAGCCCTCATGGAGCATATGCAATAACCAAAATGCCACGAAGCAGGGTACATCACTGACTTGCTAGCCTTCAGGAAAGAGGGTTACCAAAATGTTTTCAAGCTATCCAATTTCTCGCCCGAAAAATTGGCTTATGGTTAGACAGTTTGCAAATAATGTCCACTTAAATTTTGTTCTCATTTATTCTTCGGGTACAAAAGGAATCGAACTATTTGGCCCAATGTGACTTTTGTCAAACATACTTTTAGAGTATCAATGCAAATGCAAACTTTTTTTCTCAATCCTTAGTTGCGTAGGATTTTACGTGTTACGGGGACATGGTTGAACAGAGTATTGGTCAGCTACGGTGTTCCAAATCGAAGCAGGGTCGAAACGAGTCTGGATAACGGAAATATTTCAAGGACTACACCTAGGAACGTGAGTGAAAGGAGGTGGCAGGAAGAAAACGGACATGCTGTGCAAGAGGTAACATTTAGTTAAATAGTTATCAAGAGTTCCAACTCTGGGTGGCCAGGTTTTGGTATTATCTAGAAGTATCTAAGCCCCAATCATTAGGTCCTGAAGCATTTGAGATTTAATAGTGAAAATCATGATAACATGACTGGACAAAAGTTATGAATAGATTAAAAACGCTGGAAACAGCAATAATTTTGAGCTTTCTCTGTATATCAAAAAAGAAACAATAAATTATTACAATAACGATTCTCGGAAAGTGAAGAAATTGTTTTACAAGAAAAGAGACGAAAAAAAATAATTAAATTCCATGTAAAAATTGATTCAACTCTTTGCTTTTCAAGTGTGGGATAACAAATAAGTGGATTTTTGTGGCGCGGTCAGTTTTGGGTAAAGCGTGTCGCCTTAGGGAGACGGCCAGTGCTTTTATCTCGTTACCCAACAATAAATGCGATAACAAAAGTATAAGGGATGCTCTGGCTGAATGTGAACGGTCCAAGAATAACGAATAGTTGTTTACCTAAGGCTTCACATTTAAAATGATAGGATGATGTGTAACAGTACAACTAAGATTATAAAACGTTGTTCATCGACAAAGTCGAGTTGACAGTTAATATTATTGCGAGAATTTTCCTAAAACGACTACATATGAAATATCGCCATCGAAAAAAAAATTCTTAAAGTAAACCTAGAAACCCGAAAGACTCGGAGTGGCATGCTTTTAGTAACTTAACATGACTGTAAAGGGTGTGGCCGCCATAATGCCAATGGGAATAAATGTGGCAGAGTATGTAACTCATCCAAAACACTAGTCTAACCAACTTCGCATTAGTGAGAATGGAAGAATGTACCGTAAGGTGTGTTTTAGGAAGCAACCAAATATTAGAATTTTTAAAGGAGACATTTAGATTCGCGAGCAAATCGACTCACTGGTGAAATAAAGATGCAAGCGTTACCCGAACGAAGATGAACAACACCATGACAATCCCCCGTATGAATGTTCACAAAATATACTGTTTTCGGATTAAGGCTGGGGATAATAAGAATTTTCATTGTTCCAAAAAGCAAATTAGCAGAGTATGTCTCTTGCTTATGATGATATATCCTAAGCATATCAATCAAAGTTTGTAAAGTTTTGATACAAATTTCTAATATTTGTCTTTATGGGTAGCTAGAAAATGGTTTTGGTCCATTTAAAATGACTCCCAAGAAGATTGATGACTATAGTTGAGAAAACTAAAAAACCCCAAATTTGCGAGGTATACTCAGAACAACAATTACGATGAAATGCAAAGTAAGATTCGTAAATGCACTGAACCACTATTATTTCTTCATAAAAGGTAGGAGTTTATTAGTGCAAAAATGAGCATATCAAAAAAATGACCGTTGCCAAATTCAAGAAGAAAAAAGCAGATAAAAAAATACAAAAAAACAACCACATAGTTTAAAATAGTCAGTTGATTTAGTGGAAAGAAAAACGGGATATGAGAGGAGGGGATGGTGCATGATGGTGCAAAACGACGTCGAAGGCGGGAACAGCCGGTGATAATGTGAAACGACGATTTCACTAACCCGATTTTTTTAAAAACTTGTTTCGATAACGGATGAAAGGGGCCGAGATGAAGAAGGAAGGGAGGAGATTCTGATAAAACAATTGGAAATATCAAACTCCAAATAAAATTAAAAAAGTTGATTAAACGCAAACCTACTTTTTGGACCGTAGTATAAATTAAATCATAAAGACTATCAAAACAGTTTGCGCGTGGTTCCTTTTCAGAACAAGCAGCGTCAAGAACATCTCGATATTGTTCCAGAGTAAGCCCCATGAAATCGTCAGAGGCAGGCGAAAGATATCTAAAAAGGAAATGTATAGGTTCGTGACGTACCTCGCACAAATCGTCGTCGCGTCATTAATAAGTTGTTGATGCCGGACTTCCACGGAATCAGCATGCTCTTTTCTAAGCATTAATTCATGAAACTCCTTTTTGTAAGCACTCACAGCCATCAGAAAAGATAAAAGGATTGAGGTGGGATCACCAGCTAAAAACTGGACAGGTAAATCAATGCAACGACATACCTCGACAAAAAATACTAGAAGATTTTCATCAAAGAGAACGTCATTTAAGGTAAGCTGGTCGTTTATAACTATTTCAGCACAGAATTCGTGAAACAGATCACTTTTAATAAATTCCGGGAATAGACTAAATGCATTTGGTAGGAATTATAAAACGGGTACAATTTACACAGAAACTAAGTTAGAATGTGAAAATTGGAGACAGGGTTCAAAGGCGAGGATATTGCGAGGGTTTTCTAAAATTCTTACTGAACGGTAAACAACAAAAAAATACATACACAAGGTTTTGGAGAGCAGTTCAGGGGGCAGATCAACGTACAATTTAGCCCCGTGTGATAAGTAACGAAAGTAGATCGTTGTTACATTATTAACCGACAAATTTAATATTTTTTCCCGCAACCGGCTTATTTCATCGTCCGGCAATGTTGGCCCGTTCGCGGTATACTGGAAGGACTTGTCATGACCACCCTTTCTGTTCACAGAGCCAGATAATTCCAGCCAAAAACGGAAAATGTTTTCACAATTGACACCACGCAAATATTGTGTGAAGTAAGATAGCAATAGTGGATCACTGATAACGTCATCAAACGAAGGACACAGCCTTGAGAATCCCAAGCTCATAGTCGGAAGATGTTGCCGCGGGACGAGAGTCACGCTAACAACCTTGGGAAAGTTATAACTTCTTATCAATGTGAACAATAAGTTACATTGCGTGTTTTTACAAGCAAAAATTAGCGTATTACGGAGGCCGAAATTTTTTGCTGTTAATGACAGAAAAGTATAAGATTTTGATTACCAAAACTTACTTTCCTTTCGCGGAAATCAAGGTCACAACAAACAAACTTATATCACAGGCACTAGTGTTTGTTATGAATTCACAGATTACGCCAAACTGTCCTGTTAGGAACGTCGAACACAGGACGGCGAAGCCCCCAAAAAAGATGATTGGCTTACGGGTTAGTGGTTATGGTACTTATACCGAAAAAGTCATCTGCTTCGCATGGTTCGGACAGTCACAGTTTATAGGTAAGCTTGTTTGTACGCGGCTTTGATGTGTTGATTTGAAAGTTTCGCTTTAGTGTATGTTTAGTAGGTGAAATACTGGTAGAACAAAAATGAAGCCAGCTGAGAAAGTGCCTACTTTAGTGGGTCATAATAATTAAACTGTACTCTTTGCTAATCATCGCCCTATTTCAAAAAAAACATAAAGTTGACATCGGACGAGCACTGTCGGTGGGAATAATTTCAACGTCCAACACGAGAAATTTCCTCCAAGCAATCATATTCGGCCAAATGCTTTTCTTTGTCTTCATAATTGGTCCATATAATTGCGCAGAGAGTGGCTACGCCTTTTTAATTTCGAATGTTATTTAAACGAATGCATTGTATTTCTACGCTAATTCCCCAAAAGATACTGAGGGTTTAATCGACGAAAGTATTAGCTTACTTAACATCTCATCGAGTAAAAATGTCCCCAGTTTGATCGGTCACGTAGACGAAACTCAGGATCTCATATGTACATCCCAACGGCCGCCCCTTCTTTTTCTGATTCGTGAATTTTTTAAAAATAACTCCTTACGACGGGTGTGGCCTGCCAAATAATACAGTTCCAGCTCGAAGTTGAAGCCTATTAGGCAATCCAGAGAGATCTCCTCACTCGATGACACGAATAAATCCGTAGCTGAGCGATTCTTGATTAACATTTCGATCTGCACTTCACGCCGACCAAAACGCCTTCACAACTTTCTTTTTACAATTGACAACCTTATTTTGAAACCCAACCTTAATTCATAATACTGAAGCCTGGAATGATCGAGAAAAAAAGTGACAAATCAACAGGTTCACAGTCGTCCAGTCGTAATTAATAAACACGTACTTTGTTAAAAAGTCGCATTTTCATTTACCTATCTGCGCCCATTTGACAGACATGCATTGCAATTTATTCAACGCAATATTTCTGTAACAATTATTGGAGCAGGTATGTAATAGAATGGCGCTCGCATAAACAGAACCGGGTATGGTAAGGGAAATGGAGAGAAGGAAAGAGAAAAAGGAACCAGACAATATTCTAAAGCGGTAGCAAAGCAATCTAGACGTCTGTCGGTCCTCTGTTTCTGCTCTCTTCATTCCTCCGCCGCCTTGGTAGCAGAGCAGTCGCTAGGTCCGTCGCATGATGAACGGCGTAAACGCGCTCAACACATTGACCAGTCCTTCAGAGAGATAGGAAAACGGACTGATGCACCACTGCAGTGCCTATAACACAGAATGGCATTTCTTAACCTGACTCATTCTACCAATATTTTGACTCTGGCAATCTGTTTTAACTTCCTCCAGTCGTATGAAAACAATGTAAAACCTTAAAGGCCAAGAACTAATAAACCTTATAATTAGATCACTTTCAGAGGTAAAAAAGTACCCACACTTAGAAGAAACATGGTGCCAAAAGAATCGCATCTCAGAGCTTCCTCTTACGTCATTATCAACACCAAGTAAACAAATTGTTAATACTCATAATGCCATAGAAAATGGCAAAAATACAGAATGGTCCATGATATTACCAAGTTTGAAACAAGAGAGATCACTGCAATGGTAGGGCCACCATTCCTCAAGTAACTAGCTCAGTTCAGTTTACTAATGCGGAGGCAATAACATGTTAATCTGGTCGGAATTTTTCTGGCTCAGTTAACACCCACCTGACTAGAGAAGGAACCCATTTGCTCAGGATAAATATGGGTGAGAAAAGCCAGCAGCGCGGTGAGTGAGCACAGCACAGCCGTGAAGATTATGAAAAAGGGCACATCCTTCTTCGGGTATACCGAGACGGTATGAAAACCTGTGGAACAGAGGGAAAGGTATATCCATGTAGGTAAATGAAAACAAAAAAATCTGAAAATGATTCGACATGATTGCGGAACGTAAAAATACACCAATATTATTGCCTTGGCAATTGTGGCAAACACACGTCTAGGCAGGATGATGATGTACGGAATCGGTTTCATCAATGGAACAATTCGTTTGGAAATAATCGCTTGAGAAATGTGTTCAGTCATGTAACAAACCCAAGCCTCAATTAATAAGACAATTGACGGGACTCGTGGGTGCAAAGGGGAAATGTTGACCGAGAGACACTGAAGTGTGAGAGTAAATTATACCATTATTCACAAATATCTGGGTTTGGCAAAAAGGGAGACCAAATGAATGTTCGATGTAAAACACAATTACGCGAACTGGGCCCTATTATAGCCAATTGCATATAAGACACAGACGTTGAGAAATTTTGTAACCCAATGAGGACCGAATGATCTAAAAACTGGTGGTGCCCAAACTGGGCGAATAAGTGAATGTGACATAACATTTAATAAGAGTCGGAATTTTCTTATGGATCAATTTGTACCAAAATCCACTTCTACTCTAGACGCCTTAACAACAATATAAAAGTGTACCAGTGGGAATTCCGCACGTAAAGTAATTGCAAACCACAAGTGAAGTGTGCTTCGTTATGATAAATGTTGATGTGGTTAGGATTGCGGAATAAGCCGAGGAATCAAGCAATGCAAATTAACTCGCAATTGATGTTTTGAAATTAACGAAATAGAGAAGGAACAGATATGAAATGAATGCTTTCTGCCAAATCTACTTTCAACAAGTTAGTCGAACGTCCAAACCCAACAACAAAGGTGGCGTCTTCCAGGGGATTTCCTGTTAATTAAACTTTCCTTGCAATACAAAATACTACAATGTACAGAAAGGCAAGCTATAAAACATACTGGCCTGAAATAGACTAGTCACGAGACATTTGTCCCGTTTTATACAGTGATGCTCCTGGATAAGTTGCCGTGAGTCTAGACTGCCGAGAATGACAAACGATTTCGACCGAAAGCACTTATCAACCTCCTCCCATCTTGACTTAAGAGACATCACTCTTAGACACCACGTCGAGGTAACATTTATTGGCAAATGGAGATGGAAGACCATTCCTACAAGAAGAATGTATTTTATTTTGCCCAGAAGAAATGGTCACCTTCATTAAGCTATTTTAGGCGTTTGATAAAGGTCTGTTAGTCAGCGTGAATGATACTGCATGCAGTAAGGTGAATAATTCTACGTCTTTAATACTACTTTAGCAAATTTCGGCAACTCATAACCGCAAAAAAGCTTTAAAATGTCCAAAAATACATATACCGAAGCACGTGTCTGTTTAAATTAGGGACACAGAAATAGGGTAGGATTGATATACGAACAATGACAAAGAATTCGTAACTAGTGACAGAGATAATCATGCAACTAGCGAAGTAAACGTGGTACAAATGCAAATGACAACTTCATTGTAAAAAGGGTAATATTAACTTCTTTTCCGCATTATAAACTATGCAAAAGTGTCAATGGCATTAGTTTACTGGCAACTCGGTGGGCTATAGTGTAAAATTCGCCTGACAGAGAGGAAATGGTATTGAGCGCCTTTTCGGCCACCTTCCTCAGTCCAGTCGATTTACCGCTCGTAAGGATCATAGCGTTTCTTCAATAAATAATTTCTAGCAACTTGACAATGGAAGAAAGCGACCTCGCAAATACCTTTGTCTATCAGGAATATTACTTTAAATTAAGGGTAATGATACATTTATCTTTCGCTTATTCAGGTCACATTAACATCCGCAAGCACAAACTTGATAAATCTAATCATAGCTAAAAATGAAAATAGATTATAATCATGGGCAAGTATTAAGGATGGAAGAAGAATGGGAGGGGAATGTCGATACGAGACACGCCATAATACTTCCGATGGCTTACTCCCTGATTTTTGAATCATGTTCTTTTAGAAATTGTCATCACAAATCTACTCCCTAATAAGGACTACAAAAAACCCTTTCATCCCGTCTCAAAGATGAGGGCGGAAAAATGAGCATAGGGCATATTTCCCCATCATCAGTGCGAGCTAAATAACAATTTCGTCACAACTATAGGGAGGAGAAACAGTTATAAAAGAGGAAAAAGCTTACTAGGCAAAAGCTCGCGGTCGATAGACTCCGTAGTGTGGGGATAGGGGTAGAAAAGGTTTCCCTTTTCCAAGGGATAGGGGATGAGGCGGAAGGTGCCCTCCCACGTGCAATGCAGCAAGTTCAATGCGCCCTCCACGGCCTTCCAATGGGCTAGGTGAAAGAAGCTATAGGCGATAGCCTCGGAATCACCACGCTTCAGGATATGCTCCGTCGGCAGAATCAGTGGTTTCATCTCCAACAAATACTGAAACGCACACATTATACAAGCAGACGGTTATAATTACCGAATGATCGAAAAAAAAATCACTATGAGCTACTTGAATGTCTTCTAGGCTATTTTGGGTTGAATAAGAGTGTATTCGGGCGTACATTACCAAGTATTTCATATACAGTGGTAATTTGTGGAAGATTAATGAAAAAATTCACACAATTAACGAATGCTTTAAGAGGCTTCGAGATGTATGCCTTCTAGATCAAAGTTGCAAGTGCAATAAATAGAAGTAAATCTTGAAATTCTGAAAAAAAGACAATAGAGTAAAAGCATCTACCGTCCTTAAGGACTAAAACCAACCAAATGGCGAGAATATGTAGTTTTTAAAAAAATTTCACTACACACTGGGCAAAAATATCAAATTTATACAAGGAGTGTATTCCTTACAAAAACAGATTTGCCAGAGGGAACGCTTACTCTAAAGTATAACATAAAAGGAGTTCAAATGAGTAACTTGTATCACGTTCAGATAACGAGTTAACAATGCGACATTATTGGAAAAGATGGTGGACAAATCAAACAAAAGTAGGAATAAAAACCACAAAAATATAAGGAGTCTCGGCACATCAATTGAAGCCATTACGCCCAACGACCAATATTTACTTTTAGCAAACTGTAATAAAACGGGAAATGCTAGTTACGAAAGCATCCAAATGCACAAAAGACATTTGAGTGATAAAAGGGAAGAGTATTCAACAGTAACGATAAATGACAGGTAAGGTACCCGTGGAACATGAGGGTTGAACTCGACGGCGCGGTGAATTGCCTCAACAGCGCTGAGTTCTGCATTATTTAAACCACGTTTGGAAGCAATATCTGGGGAGAACCTTAAAATAAAATAAATTGAGGTCGACAGTGATGCCAGCTAGACATGAAGAGAGGATGAGGAAAAGAACCCACTTTTCGGCTACTTGTCGAGCCTTTAGAAGTGCTGCTGTGTAGCATATGGTTGCAGACTTTGGATAGTGGATGTCTAGAGAGTGGAAAGTGAGATGATGAAAGAAAAAGGTTATCAACCTTCGCTAAAAGGCTAATCGAATAGAGACAAGTTACAAGGAAAAAATTATTCTATGGCCAAGTCAAATTTGTTGACATTTGTGTAGAAATTGACTTACCATCATACTTAGTAAGAAATGCTTGTGCATCTGCATACTGCTGTGCCTCTAAGTAGCACTCGAGTAGACACTCGTGGATATTGAAGAGATTCAAATTTGGATATTCTCGTATAAGCTGGAAAATGGTAAGGGAAATATGTAAGAGGCAAGTAATGCGGTGAATATACCAACAAAAACTACGTATTGTAGCATGCTATTTTCGTTACCGATTACACAGAAAGGGGGTCAAGTAAAGGGGTGGTCGAGTCTTTCCCATGAAGAGTTATAGCGAAGCAAGCAGTTTTAAACACTTCAAATTTGTTGTATCAATTCATTTACAACCGAACTTTCCTGGGTAGTTCACAGAAAACTGAATAAAACGGAACTTAAATTACCTTAAGACCAAATCAACGACAATAGACGGTTAGACGTAACAAGGACACATAGAGGCATAACGTATATAAGGATATTCGGAAAATGTTGCCGTAATAAAATCGTTTCAGTCAGGTTTTCACTCTAGTTTAAGAATCAAGCAACTAACTATGCAAACTACTTATGTTCTGACGTACGTCATTTCCATGATAGCATATCAAAGATGTCGAAGAAAGGCCAGTTTCTAGTTGAAGAAACATAGAAGAGGGAATCATGGAGCCCTAGTGACGTCAAGCAAATATGAACGCAACGAGAGGACGGGGTGGGAAAGAGGAAAAAAGCATACCTCACGCATAATTTTTATAGCTTCCTTTAACTTCCCTAATTTGCGAGCACACATGGCAAGTCGTCGCCGGATGAAGATGAAGGCGTGAATGTCGCGTAAGTAAATTGCATCCTCAGTAGGATTGTGAGAATGAGATTGCTGAGATTTTCGTAGAGATACATCGGACACCTTATAAGCTTGTTTAAACATCTTCTCCGCCTGAAATATACGCATAAATTTCGCGAAATTTTTTTTTAAGGGAATACGCTGCAGTACTACAAGTGCTAATTGACAACATGTCAGAAGTTTCGATGTCTTGACCACTTATCTATCTTCCTTGTTTCATTAAAAAAAAACAGTCCGTGAAGAGGCACATCAATTTTTCGGATAAAAGAACTTACGTCAACTATAGAAGAACATTCTTCTTCAGCCAAAAGTATCATTGCTGTAACGCACTCAGAATTCTTCGACAAAGCCTCCTTTGCTTTTTTTATTCGTTCCTCTGGATTCCTCTCACGCCACGCAGTTTGCATCACTAAGTTGCTTTTTCCATTTAACGCTAAAAGCTTACATTCATATTCCGGTTTGCCAGCATCTGCTTCACAAGTGAAGAATGTTTGGTGATCCTGTGCGGACAAATTCATATCATAATAGGTAAGTGGGTCTTGTCCAAATTTTTTAGCCGCTCTTTGATACTCAGCTCCGCGGAAAAGGCTATATGGGTTTCGGGAGACCTTGCAGTCTAACGAAAGAAAGCACACATAATCAAACGGACATTCGATAAAGCACCTTGAGGTCCATTATGAACACTTGGATCGACGTTATCACAATCGTTTTCGTCGTCATTGCCTCCCAGTAGAGGGTAGATATGCGTAAGAGATATTTGTTCGATAAACGAAGTGCCGTATTTCTTAAAATACCACCATTCGAAGATCTGGTCATGAAGAAAAACTAATTTGACAAACCAATATAAGTCCCGAGAGAAATGAGCTCGTGCCCGTCAAAGCGACATAGAACTTTGGAGTCGGAGCGTTCAAAAACATGCCGCCTAAATTCATTTATACACATTGGAAAAATATACCTGAGTTGAAAACGTCAAATAAATAAATGAAAGGAATGAGAGAAAAAATCGCTAAACCCCAAAGAATTGTTACTGGCCAGGAAAAACACGGCTCTATTTTCTCCGTATTATTGGACGATACGCCCATAATATATGAGAATGGGGGCGAGCACTCATTGGCTCACGGAGAACTGAAGTTATCGTGTATATGATGCGCGTTTTGAATAGCAATTATTTTAAGAAAATATGATGACCAAAACACATAATTGAAACAATAAAGCATGAGGGCTTATTCCAAGTCTTTTTTTGTTAATGCAAACAGAGAATTTAAACGTGGGTGACTCTCATATCCGCAATTTTACAAATATATTACACCGGGGAAATTTTTAGGCCCTGTCGACTACGAGTCTAGCATAATACCACATCCACATAAACGGGTTGTAAATACAGGCGGTGTAATTTGTCTTGGAAGATAATAGATGCGAAAATCCCTCGCGGTACCAACGTATGCCAAATAGATAATGCGATTTACCTTTCATCGGAACGCTTATTTTGATAAAATTCTAAGTTAGATTGGTGATATATCGCTACATTACTCCGAGTCACATGGGATTGTGTATTTGCGTCCTTCATCGTTGTTTGGAGTCTTAACTTAACATCTGTGCCCCATTCATTAGGACTCACTTTCTGTTAGCACAATATTTTTAATGTGCTGCCAATTTGTACATCCTTATTATTTTCGGAAGATTTTACCCGTGTGAATTTTAAACGAATTTTTATTTGAAGCTTGTTCATGATATTTCTTTAAGATTGAATTATGGTGCTCAAGGATTATAATCTCTACCTCGCTGCTTTTCTCTGCCTCAATATAGAATCAATAAGCCCTGTTTCGAGGCCAATCATCATGTTCGCTTTGCGGTTTATAATATCATGCGAGTTTTCGACTCTTGGAATTTGTTTCAAAGCCTGATCATTTACCTTATCAAACCCCCATTTATGCGCTGCATTTTTAAGAGCTCGTTTTAAAATGGATATCGCAATTAGAGGGCCAAGACAAAACATCAAAAAGTTTTTCTATGTTATCCACTTGAACTCAAAAATCTTTTATTCAAATAGATTCGTATTTTTTTTCGCTTATTTGTAGTGTTCAGCATATCTTCGTCAAAAATTTATACCGTGGCTTTTTCGATCGTTTTATATATATTCCTAAGGCGGATTTCACAACGGGTATTTTCAAAATTTGGTGATGAAGACATATTAAGCTCAAACAGTTCACTTTGTTTTATTTGTCCATCCTCCACTGTAGACACTTGATTTACCTTGACTGATGTCGCTGTTAAGGTATTCTCAGCTTCACGCCTCTCATTTTTTCTATTAGTCATTTGCCCCCACCAGTTCAGCGTGTGGTTGACGCTCAGTCGGAGTTAGTCACGAATGCAACCCATGTAGTTGTGCTTAAATCTAATATACCTCCATACGGCCACCGGAAACACTGGTTTCCCCGTACTGAGGATGATTTCGGAGATGGTGGTGCTTTCCCTGAAATACATATGCCTCAATACCCCCTTGGAATGGGGAGGCAAAAAAATTCATCTAATGCTCTTGTAATGAAGACTGACAAAGATGGTAAAGTACGATATGATGAGTTGGTTCGCGGTGGGCACTCTAAAGATCGGATTGTATACTCAAAATTTACTGATCTTCTCCCAAAGCCCATCGACGAAGATGACGAAGAACTACAAAAACCTACCAAAGAGAGCGTTGAAGAAGTGAGATTTGTCTTATTTTGGTTTATATTTTTAGACAACTGAGAAAACCCGAAGGGCTCTCGAAGCGCTTGTCGAGCAAAAGGTAGCAGCGTCTTTGCCAGTCAGAAAGGCTGAACGCACCGGTCCTGCCGAGTATATTAGTTATACCCCAGCTCAACAGGGTCCAGCTTTCAATAGCGGAGCTCAACAACGCCTTGTTCGTATGGTTGAAGCTCAGCGTGACCCAATGGAGCCTCCCAGATTCAAGTAAGCAATTGTTTCTCCTACCTTCCTTTTTAGAATAAATCAAAAGATTCCTCGAGGCCCCCCATCGCCGCCACCGCCTCTTATGCATTCACCATCGCGAAAAGTCACCGCAAAAGAACAAGCGGAATGGAAAATTCCTCCGTGTATTTCTAATTGGAAAAACCCCAGGGGTTACACAATTCCTTTGGATAAGCGTGTTGCCGCCGATGGTCGTGGTCTCCAAACCACGCACATTAACGAGAATTTTGCTAAGTTGGCAGAAGCTCTCTATACTGCTGATCGTAAGGCCAGAGAAGCGGTTGAATTACGTGCGCAGATTGAACGAAAGGTGGCTTCTAAAGTGCGTGAGCGAAAGGAGGAGCAGCTTCAAAAAATAGCAATGGAGGCCCGTGCGGCGCGAGCAGGCTTGCGTCGTAGCGTCAACGCTGAGGATGAGTCTGAGGTGACAACCAGAGACCAGATTCGTCGTGAGCGGGCGAGAGATCGCGCTCACGATCGTAATCTTAGCCGAGCTGGTGGGGAAGGCAAACTCCGAACCCAACGCGATAAAGATCGAGATATTAGTGAACAAATCGCCTTGGGTTTACCGAATCCACGGCTTAACGCTAACTCAGAATCGATGTTTGATCAGCGGCTGTTTAATCAATCGCGTGGGATGGACTCCGGTTTTGCAGGAGGTATTTTTTTCTTATCTCAAAACTCTTTCCTTAGGCGAAGATGATCTTTACAACATCTACGATAAACCATGGCGTCAGGAATCAAATTTCGGCAGCCATATTTATCGCCCTCGTCAGACAGACAATGACATTTATGGAAACGATTTGTCGGCTGCGGGCAAGCAGAGGCAATTCGTTCCCGAACGTGGATTCGCAGGGACCGATAGAAGTCGTCACCTTGAGGGCCCTGTACAATTTGAGAGGGGCGGGGAAGATCCATTCAACGTCAGTACCTTCTTGTTGGAGGCCAAGAAAGCGGATAAGCGGCCTGGCGACTCTTCGACTACTTCCAATCGGGACACCACTTATCGGAAACGTGAGCGACGCGACTAGTCCCCTCCCCATTTCCCTTCACCCTTTTCTTACACTGTCTACTGCAACTTTATTACTGTCTACTTGTGCATAAATTCACTTTGGTTTTCACCATATTTACCTTTTAAAAAAGAGTATTTTGTGGAATACGGGATTTATTCAGGTAATTAAAAAAAACTTGACAAAAGTATGAAGGAGATTGATCACATCGCCCTTGTCATTTTTGAGATTTGTCACTGACACCGAATCATGATTTCTAGAACAAATAATTTATAGTTGGAAAGTATCACAGATGGAGGGTACTTGTTTGGGTAATCTCGTGGAAGAACCAGTTGGCTGTCGAAGTGAAGCTAATTTGAGCGTCAAAGGAATCGTAAGTTAAGGTCTGAATTCAAGAGTCGAGTGTGCTTTTTATTCTTATCCTTAATTTCTATAATCCCAAAGTTAGCCCTTAAACGTTCGCAATCGAGCTGTGCCGTCAGGTGAATTATCATTGTTCTTTACCTGTTCAAATTCGGCGGTGTTCGAGTAATTGAAGCGTCTGATTTCCGCAAGTCGTCTCCGTTGGGCGACCAATTGAGCTTCCAACTCTAGAACGCGCACATGCGCGTCGACCTCAGTTTTGTGCGCCTGGGTATAAGACAGCTTTGCAAAGTCCATGTCTTCTGAAGTAACAAACGCGTGGACAATAAACAAAGCCGAATATAAAAATATATCAGTCTAGATAAAAAAACAATGGAAAAGAGGGCGCCGATGAGAAAGATAAAAGGATTCAATGCAATATTACTATTTTAATTAAAGACAACCGACAACAAACCGACAAAAGAAGTTAAAAGGTTTTAGGTTCTGGGAAATTAGTCGTTTTGCCGTTAATAGTTAACTGCCTTTCAGAGACCTCACCATTCCACTGCCGGCTTTAGGACCCATTTTAGGAATGACTCAACCAGTGAAAGACACGTCTTAGCAATGAGTTACCATGAAACGGAAAACACGAGTAACTTGAGCAGGGAAGACAATGAGATGCATATGCGAAGTGTTATCGGGCTTTTCATTCAGGATGACGAAAGAGATGATCGATGAATTGTTACTTTTTTGTTTCAGTAGCGAATAAATTTACCGATGCTTAACCAAAGTCTGATGTGGACTAAAGTCCAGAAAAAAGAAGCTTGTTTCATCAGTCGCGCTAGAAATATTTAGACAATGCATCAAGGATATTTATAAACTTGTCGTTGGAGAAGTGTCTCAGAAGTGAAGAGATCAGTTAAGTCCACTTACGCGATTCCTCTTTAATTGCGGATGCATTTTGAACTCCGGCGACAATTTGTCCGGTAATCCTAGAAACCTCCTGGGCGGCGGTTTCGAGGCTTCTCAGACATTGCGAACCCTTGTTTGCTTTTACACGGCTGGCCACCAATAGCTGGGTGGTGGAACTTGAAATCTCCAAGGCTGCCACTGTCAGTCGCTCCAAATGGCCATCGTTGTTCGTCACTATGCTGTCTGCGCTTTCGCTAACGGTTGAAAGGGGAATTGTCAGTCAGCAAATTCCATGGGTAGCCAGTTCTAGGGCCAACTGAATGCATAATGGCGCTCGAAGCTTGGCGCAGTAGCTTTACTATTGGCTGATTGGCGCAAGTTGATTTTTCCTCTACCCAAAGGCAGAATCATGAACATTAGAAGTCATAGTCGGCAACAACTTTAAGGCCCGGAAAATCGGTTCTTTTGGACAGTTACACCAAGTCAACTTTCTCTAGTGGCGATTATTACTGTGTAATAGATGTATACTTGTTTTTCACCTGATGAAGAATATTTCTTAGGCCAAATCGTGCTCTTAGTAGGTCGGTTAATCCAGATAGTGAGGAAATCAAATTAATGTCAATAAGACTTCGCAGGAATCGGTGGAAAGAAATTTCTACCATGTCATGAATAGTTAGTGAACATAAATTTCATCACTCTCTTTGTTTTAATGTCGGAACGATTACACGAACTGGTTAGTAGGTCAAAAAAAAAATAAGCAAGTAGTTCAACTAAGATCAACAAGGCCTGCACAACAAATGAATCATAAAAAAAACAAGTGACATAAAAAATAAAGCTTACACCAGTAAATTGGCTCCAACACCAACGGACTTGGCTGCAGAGAAGAGACCTTCGGTCCACCGATGGTGACGTTTGTAGAATTCCTTGGTAGTCGCACTTCCCTTTGAATCAAAGGCAAAAACATCAGCTCTTTGAATAAGTTAGATACTGGGCAAAGAGTCAACGAAAAAACCAAAAGCAAAATAGGTGTATATTAAGTTCTGGATCGGGAGATATGCAGATGCCGGGATAGACGCGATGTCAACTTACCTTTAGAATAAAAATTTTAGCACAAAGATAAATGTTATCACATGCATCCCTGTTTCACGACGCGATAAAAACAGAGTTTCCATCTGTCGATGGGACATATTACAACGAAAAAATACCCAAGTAAACAGTCGGCAGAGCGTTTTTAGTCTCGATCGTTGGAGTAGTGGACAAGTAAGTGGCATGCACTCAGATTAAGCCGCCTGAGTACGCGCACGGTGGGTTGGGGCCTCTCTTCTGGACCTTTGGCCATTCATTCTTTCTATAATTCAATCCAAATTAATGTTCGTGAAAAATCTGTAGACCGTTTGTGAGTAAAAACTCAGAGACTAGGCTTGATGTTACGGAAGGTGGATAGACGAAAATCGAGGAGGATCCTTTTTGTAGTGCCAAGATGTGAGGCATCTTCCATTATGGAAGAGAGAATGGATTCTGTGGGAACCGTTGAGTATGCGAAACCTCAACAGAGAAGGGTAAGGAAGACTTTTCTCCTTCGTGCACAGGAACCACAGACAACACACGAAAATGCCTTACGGAGTGACACTTCGAAATGTCACCAGATTGTTGGTCGATTGAGGGGCTCTGCCGTGCCGAACAGCCTCTTGGGAGGTTTCAGTCGAATGGAATCCTCTTCCAATACGTCAGTATTTACAGAATTTTATGCATTATCGTAGGTCTTATCATTAATAGAGGACGGTTCATGAGAATGCGCCAGGTGAGGTGGAGTAAATGTCCAAGTTCCCCATACCAAGGAGTCATGGTAGGAGAAAGGGTGCGTGGGATGGCGAGGTGGTCATGGGGAGGAAAATGAACTCAAGCAAGTGGTGGGAGCGAAGGAGGAAAGAGAGTGCGAGACGAATCAAGCGGCATTGGCACCAACAGGGGGGGAGGGGGGAGGCTGGCAAAGAGGAGATGGTAGACGGGAGAATAGGAAGAGGACTGAGGAAAAACTATGCAATCAGAGAGAGAGGGCAAAAAATAAGTGTGCTTTTTGTAAACTCACAGTAATTTTGCACGAGAGCTGGAAAAGGAGTGAGAGGAGTTACTTGGTGCCAGTGCTGCCGATAAGCATGACATGCGGCATGGGCATAATGAAGAGCAAATCGAGTATGATAACCGACTTGGAACAAAAAAAAAATACAACGCAACGACATTTCTGCCCCAGGTTGGTCAGAGATCAAGGAGAGGTTGATAAAAATCCCCTTAAAGTTTATCCACACAGGATTCTCTCCACTCATCGAACCAATTAACATGATGGAGTACCTCGTTGCAATCTGAAGATCAAAAGTGTGGGAGAAGTGAGGGGACAAAGTAGTCACTGGAAGGCCTATCACAAAAATTTCCTCATGTTGTTAAATGAGATACTACTTACTACCAACTAAGAACAAAAATGACAGTATGGTAATCAAATTTTTGAAAAAATGTTCACTTTTCTGACTGAATAACATTACTAACCTCGGATTTTTTTGGATATCTCGACCCTAATGTCAATACGGGGGGATAAAAATGCATGACCCTGAGTGAAATTCACACAGGATGTGCAAATCCAGAGCAAAACCGAAAGAACCGTACCACATGGCCTACTTAGAGCAGGAAGGTAAAGACATCACTAAAATTTGTTGCTGTTCCATTGCGAATAAGTGTGAGAAACACGACTCGATAAAGGCAATTAGAACAAAACAAATTTTTTCAACAAACCTTTCATAAATTTGGCTTGACTGATGGCCTCGTTTATCATGTGAACAAGAAAACCACAGTTATTAGACATAAACGACCAAAGGAGTTGACTCCAAACAAAAGATGTCGAAGTAAAAGCATGTTTAACAAATTAAACAATTAGCACCACTCGAAACGGTATGGACAAAAGCAACTCCGAAGGAAGAATACGAAGTATCGTGCCACACTGTGACGTTTTGTTTTAAAGTATACTCTAACCATTGCCTATCGCCATCGTCGTCGCCGTGTAATTACACTCGGAAGTGTGATTTTTCGAGGGTGTCTCTCCCTCGATCCGCGGTTGTCGGCGCAAAGACATGGAACGCTACGGGTGAAGGTGAGCATATCGCGAGTTGAGTATATGGCGCCACGAGTTGCCGGAGCACAAGGGAGAATGTGGGATGACAGGCACGAGTGCCACGTAGACGCTAACTGCCAATTCAGATGCAATTTGTGAAATGACAAAGGAGGCATCCGACACGTGGAGAGCGGCAAATTTGCCGACGGAGGGAAGTGGTACTTCTGGAAGTCGACACACCCACTAGACGATCCGAGGATTAGGAGTCGTACAATGTCTTCAGTGTTCACTCAGAAGACAGGCTGTGGGTCGAGCGGCTGCTCACTCAGACCACAACGAGGTATTACGGTTTCTGATGAGGTTGGGGGATTTGGAGAGTCATTTGGTGAACTTCAGGCGTCTTAGATAGAGGATGAGTAGAGGTGGTTTTGGTTCGTGTTGGAAGCCTCCTTTCCTTTGTACTGCTTAAAATTAGCTCTTCAAAACGTCCACACCGAAAGCCCATGAAGCAATGTTGCAGGACTCAGTCAATTTGACTTTTCTGCCACCAGTGCTTCTACCTATTCTACTGTTCTCGAGACGTTGTGTCTGAAATAAGGCAGCTGCCGATGCGAAAAGGAATATTCTGACCTCCATGGTTAAAGGCGGAGGGAGTAGAGTGATGGGAAGGATGTATGCGATGCGGGCCGCTGAATACTCGAAGCTCTTCCCATTAGAGGCGCTGGTTAGACAATATTTACGTCCGTGGCTGGCAATCTCAGGCTCATGGAGGGAAACAAGGTTGGACTTGACATAGGCGTGTTCACACAAATTACTCTGCAGGCATGGGAGTTACACAATGAGAAGCTGTCACCATGACAGAAGGTAACATTTAGTTCCTCAGTCTAACTCTAAATAACGTTTTCCGCTGGAGGGAAATGCCATAACAAAAGGATATCTCTTCTCGAGCTTAAGATATCTCATAAAGAGGTAAAAAAGGGTGACAAACGGTGCCCCAGGTGGGAATTAAGTAATGAAATCACCACAGCACAATGGATGATCACCTTAGAAGGGGAGAATTTCCGAACCCTACAAAATGCTTCACGGAAGTGCAAAAAGGCACGAAGAACATCTTGAAAGCTGAACACGAAAAATGATGATGAAGTAGCCACTCGGCCACTTCAATTTGACAAGTTTAACATTAAAGTGTTAAGGGGATGGAGGAATGAGGTAACCGGTTTACCTAATCCCCCTCGTTCGCGGTTGGAGACTGGTAGTAGCGGCGCAACTCACCCTGCCTTCGTTGACAATCTCCGTCTGCAGTTGATGGGCTTTGGAAACAAGTATGCTGATGGCTGACATGAGTTCGGTGCAGGGGTCGAGAATCTTGCTGTGCACCTCCAATTGCACGTCCGTCATCGAGGCTTCGGACCGTTCAAGTAGCTCCTGTCAAAGAATTGTCACGAAATCATAGTCTTACAAAACATTTGATACAATTAAGTCATTTTAACGTGCCGAAACGCCATGTTTTGTTAATTTACGCGCACGAACCAGCAGCTCTTGATAGTGATCCATTCTCATAACGGAATTAACCCCTAAAAGTATCTCTTTTGCTGGTGGCTCTAAAATGAATCCTAAGGAGTTCACGAAAAGATAATTGCGGATGTTTAAGCTCTTTGCTTCCACAGCTATACCTGACGGCTGGATAGATGAGCATCCGCGAAAAAAGAGCGACTCCCAATTGTGTCGAGACTGACAGTTTTTAATGCGGGAAGAAGTGGTAGTGGCAACTTGTCATATTATCACCAATATCGGAGGCGTGGACGTCCTTTACGCCGGCCGAATGCGGTGGGGGACTGGGTTTTCAAGCAAGCGGCTTTGTCGAGTGCAAATGGGAATCATCGACTGTAGTGGTAAAAGGGAACAGGAGGCTACCAGAAGCGCCTCACCCTTACTTCTACTAAACGTATACGTTCCCGGTCCTGGCAGCGGATCAGTGCGCAATGGGCTTGGAATAGCAAGTCAGCGTGGCCTCCATGGAATTCCACGCTTGATTAGACGCAGAGGATATTTCAATAAGACCAAGTCGCAATAACTACATAAGACTGGCATCTCATGCCACAGTTTCCCAGGCAGTGGTATTTTTCATTGTTAACAGAGGCTTTTCCAGATAATCTAGTCAGTGTTGAACATAGTCAAGAAATTTTATGCATATCTTGTGGCCCGAAAGATTGATGATTTGTTCTGTCACTTGATCGCACTTTACGAAATCGAACTCAATTTGTTAAAATATTTTAGGCAATTGCTCGTATGGGCGCCGATTTACCATCGAGAAAGTAATCAAAGCTCAATGGAAAAAGCGCGAGCGAGTCTCGCTAGAGGCATGGAAAGTTAATTCCACGCTCCGAATGTACGACTCTGCGTTCCCCGAGTGCTCATCTCCCCTGTCTGCCTGTTTAAAATTTCGGCTGTGAATGGTCTACCAGGCGACCGAAATGTGAATTTCCAAACGCATTTTAAAATGTCGCCAAAACAACAGGATCCAAAATCCCACCCATCTTTAAAACGATGTGCATTCACATTGTCAGAAGTGGCGATTGTAGTTGAAGCTTCACCATGATTATGGCGATGATTGTATGTTGGAACAAATGAATGAGTTTTATTGTGTGTAAACATTTCAAAGCCATATTAACAAGCACAGATCTTCCACTAAATTTTTCCTAATGGCGTCGTGGGTTCGAGATGACACCCGGAATTGTTTGTTACGCCTCGTCATAAAGGAGGCCATTTAAACCATCTTGGGTTTCCTTGGTAAACACTTTACTTAATGAAATAAACCCTAACAGTTGGACTACAAAATATCAGTGGGCTTGTTCCCAAGAAGATAAATTGTTTTCTATTCGACTAATTCCTGTTGCTTAGACAAAGGAAAAAAAGAGGCGAACAGACCGAATTTAGTGTAATTTGTCGAAAAGGTCGCAATTGAGGATGTGTTAAAGATTGCGCTACACTGACTTAGCTAACCTTAAGGGGACTTTTTCCTGACCATTTGCCTTACCAGTGCTCTAAGGCAAGGGCTGGATCGACGTCCCTCAAGGCACAAACAGACCCGAAGACAAACGGGAAATAGACTTAACAAGTTTTGATGAGCATGGCGCTGTCTTAGACGCAGGTGAAAATATGCTATGACGACTGTGAGTTGCTACAGTCAAAGGCTCACCTTAAATTTAGTTTCCGCACGTGCAATGAGTTCAGCTGTATGCTGAAGCTCCTGCTCCAGAACAGAGGCCAAGTCCTCCTCGTTAACATCCTCGAAACGTGGCCTCAAACTCTCAGCTAGCATCTGCATCCGTGCCAGGGCCGTCAGCAGACTCTCCACGTGGTCCAACACCGCCGAATCGCGCGTGGCGTCGGGGTCTGCGCATCCGATAAGTGAGAAAATCTCAAGGCTTTCGGTTAGACATCGCGTGGAAAGGGCCGCCAACTCTACAAAAGCGACAGAGAAAGCAAGGAGAGAAGTGTGAACTGCGTGTAGGCTTACAAAACGTACCGTCCGACTTGACAATATCTGAGGCAGTGTTGGATATGGCTTTAGCATGGAAGATGGCGGAGTTGAGACAGGAGGAGAGGTGAGCCAAATCAAGAGGCAGGGTCGTTGCATCTACGTGAATATGTAAAAGAGATTTTGCCATTTGAAAGATGTGTTCAACCACTCAGTCGCAATTTAACTTCTCCCCGTTACCTAATCTCCCATCAACTCATAATTTAAATTGAAATACATTCAACCACAACCTCCTTATGCCTCAACTATTCCGAAACATTGGGAAATCGTGGCTACGACTGTACAAAAGCATTGGGACTTTCGACGACAAGAACTCGGGAGCCGTAAGAGAGAGCTGGTCACTGACGGCAGCATAAAATGGCGGGAGGATGCCAATAAAAACCTTAAGGGTGCCAAATTTAGGAAGGAACACGGGACATACGTTGTTCCTCGGATACCGTGATCATTGGTTTAGCCTAGAAATTGTCTCACAACCCCTTTTCATTTTTTATACTGCGCCATGGTGAGAAGAAAAGCTAGTGGTATGAAGTCACATGTGGACTTTGAACCGCAAAGGAGGTGAGCGAGTAGAATTGGTCGTCGTTTGCTCAAACGCCATCGAGGAGTAGGCTTTTCCTGCAACGGTCGAGACTGGGATCGGCCCTCAACGCCCATTTTGTCCTCCAATTCTCGCTCAGCCCTGGGATTCCATAACTACACACCCATCTCGCCGAACAATCCCACTACTTGCCATCAAACACTGTTGGAAGACACACATCGCATGCTTTTGATTCGCTGCCCACAGTGTGGACTGAGACTAGGCGCAGTTATTGTGCTGGTAGAAAAAGGGCCGAAGAGAAGTTGCTTTATATCTCGCGATGATGACACTCCAGTCCTTTGGTATTCCTTCACTCCTCCCTTATATGAGTGGACTGCCCACTCAACTGCATTTATTACTGTCATTCTCAACGGAAATCCTTCCGTGTAACGCGTGAAGGAGAACACTTCGCACCAAGGCGGGTTTGCGTGGACTTCAGTCGTCATGGTAGTTCCATCACCTTGGTAGCCTTCGTGACGGGTCACTGTCGTGTTCCACACTGTGACCTAATCTCCACGAAATGGCGGTAAGCGGTGAGGTGGTAATAACAACAGCAAAATGTCACACAAAGTGTGCGAGAAGTTGGGCAGCCCGAACCAAGTTGAATGAAACCTGGTTCTGCCATCAACCCTTCTACTCGACTCGAATTCAAACCTAAGGCGAGATTGCGGCATTTTCTGCAGAGAAAATTTAACGAAGGCGTTCAAGCACTCCAAGTGCATGGGATGGTGTTTTTTAATTGTTAGTTTATTGGCTTTAACTGAAGTTAATTTTCACGAATATCCGATTCATGATAGACGAGATATCGAGGAATCTTTACGGAAAAATGACAGGGAAAGTAAAGTAGTAAGGGAAAGTGAGCTGAGCACTTCTCGGCTTTAAACTGTAATCCACTAAAGGCTAAATTTCAGTTGTCAACACAGAAAATGTGAGTGGTTAAATGAAACGCGGATAAGTATAGCAAGTGTACTAGTGTCTACCTCTAACCATGGCATCTGACAAAGTCCAAGTAAGACATGTCAAACAGTTCTCCTCCCTCCTTTGCGTTTATCTGCGCAATTTACCAGTTTGTCAGCTTATGTGACAGATAGAAAGGGTGAAACAGTGGGCCTACCAGTGTCAGTGGCCTTTGAAATGAATTCCTTCAGATGCAGCACCTCGGCGGTGGCGCTCTTCGCAAATCCAATGACGATATCTGGGGAAGAGAAGAATTCGGAATGAACCAGAGCATATGCGGACCATCTTCAAAAATAACGCCACGATATGATAGGCGGAGATGGGAGATAAACTGGTTAAAGCCAGTAGAAAACAATCAGGTCGTCTGCGACCTTCGTTACCAAACGCAATCATGGAATTACAAGGTTTCTTCAGTAAACCGTCAGTCGACTTAAGGGTAAGTAAATCTATAGGAATGTCCTGAAATCTCCTTAAACTTTTATCAGTTTATTCGCTACAGTCGTGGAGGCGCAGCAGTTGCCCAGAATCCGGTCAAAGTCACACTTCTCTTCTCTTACTTCTCTCTTCGGATTTGTCCTTTTGACTCTGTCAACCCAGTAATCTTCTTACGCTCACATGAGGCGGCCAAGACAAAATCGTAGTGCTTCATTTTAAAACAGAGTGTTTTTAACTTTAACGACATGAAACAGAGGGTCCCCTAAACAAGCATTTTAATAAGGTCGCGCGATCTCCGCTTCTCGTACGTACGCGTCCTCCCAAGGCTGACCGATTTCATTTTTACCGGACGTGGCACAGACTAAGGGAAAAGTTACGCTGACAAGGAAACATAAGCGACAACCGGTGGAGGTGGTACACCGCCGCCTCCGCCTCCGCCGTCGCCGTCGCCGTCACCGGCGCTTCGCCTACCTGTGAAGCTCCGACACTGGCCAAATTCCGCGTCCTCGATGACAGCGCTGATGGTGTTGGCGTCTTCCTTGGCGCGCATGCATGCGGACTTGAGCAAGAGGTCGTGTAGTTCTTGATTGTCTGCCTTGCGAGAGCTTTTAATTTGTTCCGCGAGGTCGGCAGATCGGTTCTCAGCTACCTGAAGTGCGTTTCGAGCATCAGCTAACTGGGCTTCTAAGACGAGTTGTGCCTCTCGCCATGTGATGCGCTCTGATTCCAAGTCGGTTGTTTGTTGCTGAACAAGGCAGAGGAGAGGTAGAACACAAGACAAACGGCACAAGGAAGACACATTTGTAGGTGTTGTCGCGTGTTGAATGACGTCGGATGGACTAAGTGGCGAATGAGGGTTAATGCGAAGCCTCACAAATGACTAGTTGCTCATTTCCGGAAATCTAAAGATGAACTGTAGATTGTGAAAACAAAGACAAGCTTTAGTACCTGACGCACGCTAAAATTTACGCTTTAATTCCTGGCACACGTTGGAATTTACGCTTTGTTCGTTGTGCCAGTGTGGGAACTCGATGAGGCAGAGGAAGAAGCAGCTCCTACACTTTCACCTTCCATCAATGCCGCGGAAATACACAACATCGGATAGAAAACCATTGTCTGATACATTTTTTACAATTTTTACTATTATTAAAAGTCCTTCACATTCGTAAACTTCCTGTCGATTTTATAAACAAATCAGATGAGAATGTGCAATACTCCTCCCTTAATGATGTGTAAATGACAAATGAAAAACATTTGGCAATTTTGGTGGTGTTCTCATTACTTTTCACCCACCACCGAAGATTCTAAGTGCGAGGAGAGTGTTTTTTTTCAGCTTCTGTCTCACAAAATGATCGAAACGCCATTGAGGAGGAGGAAAGACTGCTTAGGGAACGTCTTTGACACCAGCAAACTCAGCAGTGAAGTCGCTCTCCCACGTGACACATCACATAAGATCGCGGCAGAAGGAAAGTTGACAATTTTTTGACTCTGACCTCCCACTGTCCACTCCAATTAAAATCTGTTCTGTTTACACAGCAACAATCGTCACACAACCGGTTGTAGCGAGTGTAGTTACTCGTAAAATATTTCGTTTTCATGGGGATTGTTTGGAAGGAGAGTGGAAGAGTCAGAGGCAAGAAGGAACAATTCAAGTTACGTTAAAACAACTCACCTTAGCATCGAGTCCACTTTTAGACGTTGTCTCCATCTAGACGAAAAACAAATCAAAATACTTTCCCAAATAAGTGGAATGTAATCCCACAATTAAAAATCATTGGGGCTGGACCTCCTTTGAGGAAAGTTTGCTTCGAGTTGGATGCACCACTCAGACATGCCGCCTTTGTGTAAGTTTTGCGAGAAGTAGCAAAACTTTACTTATTCCCAGTCGATGGTGGGAGGGAAAACTTCACCATTCCCACCAGAAAGATAAAATCAAGTTTAGATATTCTCGCGTTTATTCAAAAGGATATTAGAGCCCCATCTCTGGCAAAGGTAATTAGCATTAGAGAGAAGAGGACGGATTTGCCTGTACACAAATGACTGTCGGTTTCACCCTACGCGATCATCATAACCCACGAGACAACAAATACGAGAATCAACAGTAAAATCAACCTCGAAAAAAGCCGTAAGCCATACATAGAGTAAACTGAAGCACAAGTGCCAAGTAAACAAAGTCAGTCGCCTGGACCAGTGTGTGTGAATGTGATAGGGTAACGAGTCACCTAGATAGGGAAGTGGATATGACTGACCTAAGGTGTATAGTGAACGCACCTCTTTGAGTACATCGACATGCTCCTCCCGCAGTTTCATGTAGGCAGCGCGGATCTTCTCGTACTTCTCCTCGGAGGCGGCTGCCGCGGCGGTTAGAGTCCTCACCTCGTCGATCAGCATAGTTAATTGCTGGGAGAGGAGACAAATGCCAAATGGTCTTAGATTGCATGCTTATACAAGAATCCAGAAGTGGCAGATAAAGGGGCAGATTTAAGTGTATTTTGGGAATTGTGGAAACACCACGTACACTTAGGCTGAGATTAGTTGTAATTCTGGAGTTACAGGCGGGGCTAAAGAATGCCTCCGCCTTTAAATGTCAAACAGTACCTCGCTGATTCGCCACAATCCCGTCACCACTGTCAAAATGTATGAGATTCAGACTGTAAGGCTAACGAAAATTGACTCATTGGAAGCAGCACAACAAACGAATACAATTTTCACTTAGATTTATGCATATGATGACGAGAAATTCGTTGGCATTAAAACCCAAAAGGTATCAATAGAAATTCTCATAATAATTTCCCTAGTATAACAGAGGAAATAGAAGGAATTTTACGAAGTGATTTCTCAGCTTAGGGAAATGTTTTGACAAAAGTCTCAAATAAGTGTGACTTAAGGGTTTGAGATATAGGCAAATGCTAAACGACTACAATGAGGAATGAACGAAATAATAACAACGGACCTCGTCTTGCCTCGATTTGACCTGAACCAAAGCCTTGATTTCATCCTCCAATGTCATGATCCGATCAAAGAGTTGTTCTTGCATGTCCGATCTCTGAAAGGTCCCATAAAACGTTTGCGTTTTCGAGGGAAACAGCATGATTGACACATTCATGACAAAAGTACTTGTATACCTCAACTTGAATTCGCTGAACTTCCGTTTTCAACATTTCAATTGTAAGGATGTGTTCGTCTCTATAACAGCAAGCAGATCGTACTTCAGACTGGAAGATATTTCGTCATAATAACTGATGACAATGCGAAGGTTACTTGTCCAGTGTTGATGTGAGTGAGGACTCAAAAGAAATGTGAAGTGGATAGGAAGCGGAGGGGCCTGAGAAACAACTTCAGCGAGCAACTGTGACAGGATTGAGGTAATCGACGAAACTCGTTTTTTGTACAATGACAAGTACTACATGGATTCATTTCAACTGGCCTTTAAGGAAGCAGTACCACGATTGGAATTGTCCATACTCTGATGGGATTTGAGCGTAAAACATCGGTTACTTCGACCGATCAGTGCCTCCTATTCCCATCTATCCAACCTTTCCAGTTTGCTCAATGTTGGAAAAGCAAATGATCAAGTTTGGACGTTTTAGAAACTCGTCTAGAAGCCTAACTTTAAAAGATAATTCGTGGACAAAGGAAGAAATAGCCATTAGAAGTAAAACGTAGACACGGAAGAGATAAAAGGGAAGACTAACTGGCCTTTTAGACATAACATCAAAGTCCTCCGTTTTCCATTCATTTTTTTCGGAAACGGACTTCTAAAACAGGAACAAACCAGCAATATAGCCTGATTGAATGAAACAGATGAAAGTAATGGTGGATTGACACGAAAATTCAATTGAGTGGATCCTTGAGATTTAAATTTTTGGAATTCATTGTGTTGACACCCCCGAAAGGCATGCAACGCGTACACACGCCAGGCACCAAGAATTGCCTGAGGTAGTTGAGAGCGAATAACGAATATGACTTTATAGATGAGCTCAGACATGATTTAGAGATAGGTGAAAAAATTTGCCGTTATCGGTTATAGTATTTAGACATAAGAGCTAGGTAAAATAAAAGATAAAATGGGAGTAATATGGAAATAAATAGACAAAACCGGTAATCATGAGTATATCACCTCAGAGTGGTCAAATTCCATTAATTGACCCGATGTTTTCTCTATTTCAGGCGTTTCCAAGACCGTAATGGTCTGAATGCCGCAACCAGAATTGAACAAATTGGGGTAAGACTGAAAAATGAAAATCACAAGAACCTTTTGGTACTTTTCGTATAATAATAATGTCTGGTGGGTTGATGGCGGCAGAGGAAAGAGGTAGAAAAGAAAATATGAACGGAATGAAAACAATGTAATCGCATGAACAAAAGTAAGGGAAGAAAATGAGTTGGAAATTTGGTGAGGACGGAACGTGAATGCGAAAACGATAAAAGGGGAATATGAGGGAGAACACAATGAAGTGCGTTTAATGGGAGACCAAGAGGAAATGCAGAATGTAGGACAAAAGCTGGAAAAAATTAGAGGAAAATGCATAATGGAAGTGAAAAGGAAGTAAAAAACTGGCTCACATTAGGAAGTTGAGGAATCTTGAGGTAGTCACGAATGTAGTCATAAGAATCTGCTCGGTTGAAGAAGCTCCGTAGATTAAGATATAATTCGTTGAACCGTTCTCGAGAGGCACCAAGTAATTGTGGAGGTATGAGAGTGTGAAGTTTAATCAATACTTTCAAAGTCAAATCGTAGAGAGCGGCACAGTCCTGCACGAATTGAGTCAGTGCTGAGAGCCTGCAGTTGATAGGCGCAATAGGAACAGGAATACAGTGGTCGACGGTTGCAAAAACAAGTGGTTGGAAGTTCAGAAGAACTTCAAGGTAGTCCAACAAAACCACGCAGAAAGCTGACCTATTAGCACAAAAGATATTTAGTTTTAACGTAATGTGTATAAATTGTTACCAAAGACCTGAAGAATATTGAAAAAATTGTAATGGGTTTACACAAACAATAAGATAGAGAGGATAAGAATAAAAATAGCCAATTAATGAATTTCATGAACAGTAGAGGAAGTACCGTAATTTGGAAGTTAAAAACATAAAATAAAACGCACAGACTCTCGGGGGTCCCACCAATTGATGTCATAATTTCTTGTTGAGATATTTCGAAGTCGCCTGGAATTATGGGATACTAAAGGCACTTGTCCAAGAGGAACAGCAATTACCTTTCGATGGAAAGCAAATTTCTTAATAATAACATTGCACAAATTGAAAATCAATTGGCCGTAACAATTATGAACAGGAGCCTAGTGTACGATGATAATAAGGTCACTTACATGGGTTCGCTTAATTTCTTCAAAAACAGCAATTTTCTTAGGATCATAATTCACTGCCTTTAAAGTAATACAAATAAGTAATTACTTTACCTCTTTATAACCACTCCGCAAAATTTTGTGCATTACAACCAGGTACTTCCAACATGCAACAGAGTTCGTAAGAACTTGCAGATGGCGAAAAATTGAATACATAAATTTCGAAGATTTCCCATAGTGCGTTTCCAAAATGATTGCTCGGACGTGCTTAGGTTTCGGAGGAACCTCCTCGGAATTTATAGCCTTTTGTATGTGAGCAATCTAAGAGTTATATATAAAGCATATTTACTAGTGCTTTGGGGTAAGCTTCATTGCCCATGGAAATCATGGAAGTGCGATTAAGCATTGAAACTCCAGCGGCCAACAAATGGTACCCAAAAGCTGCCCAGCGATATTCAAATTGGGAGCAGCGTACATATGGTCGACCTAGAGAACAAAAATGCGCAAAGATCAGCCTTTGTTCACGTTAGCAATTTGCTCTTAAAAATGAATTTGAAGGATTCAGTAAAATTTCGACCGCAATTTTATTTTATTATAATTACGAAACTGAATTTTGGTTGCGCTGGATTCCACCCTGATAGAATCATACAATCCATTAGAGGCGGAAAAGCACGTTGTACTGAGATTTTTTTGAATATTTTTGAGTAGACATCGCTCAATGTCAAATTCCAAGCTACTGAGTTGAATTTTCGGCTTCCAAATTCTTGGTCACACGATCTGAGCGAAGTGTAAAATATCGCGTCGATATTTAGCGTACGAGCGATCTCGACATTTTTTGACTTTCTTTTTTTGAGTAGGCATCCTTGAAGTACATTAACGTTAACTTTTTTGTCCCCACCAATACACCCCTTTTCAAGCATATTTGCCTGTCGATTCTTCCGCATTCATATTAATTGGATTAAGATAAAGGAAGCTGCATCCAGTAAGCGGAAATTTATGAAATTTCAATCGACGAATTAATGCCGGTTTGGCGTGAATTTCACTACGCTTGTTGACTTCGGTTAACATTGAGCCATTTTGCCCTTTTCTCTGCCGCATTATTTCTAGATAGCAGAAATACATGTAGTTTCAGGGAGGTTCTATGATATAAAAACGCGCTGAAAAAAATGAAACTTATCGAATTACCGGCGGACAAAAAAATTTTTATTAATTAAAGGCGCGACGCGGTTATCACTCCTGCATGGAAACCCTTCGCGAATGATTGAGAATCTCGGAGTCCATAAGGGTTTTTTCAGTACGGCTACCCTCGTAAATCCCAAAATAATGGTAAATCTACAATGACCTCCGAGAGACGGCAACATTGATTCAAATCACGTCCCGCAATATGGTATTTGAAAAATGGTGTTTTTATTGACATAAGTTATATCATATATTCGGTTAGTGCATGGTGTAACACAGCTGTGTAAGCCTTTATGTATTTCGGGCATATCATCGCATTCTCTAAGCCTGCAAACATAATTTGACTAATGTGTAAGTCTTGCTCAAGGTGGAACCAAATTTTCCAGTGATCGTGGTAACTAATTTGAATGGGAGGCTGTGTAGGCCGTGATATCATCAGTACGTGCTTCTCTCTCAAAACAAATGTCCAAGTGCTGGGTTTTGTTTACGTATTTCCGAAAGCTCCTTTATTCAAACAAGCGTTTGGGTCATATCTAGATTTTTATAGTGATCCAAAAGCCATAGTAAGGATTTTGCAACTTCAAGAATAGTCATTTGCTAAAAACTCCAAATGTCATTCATTACGAATTAATTGTAAGAATGTAAGCAGTGTCAGTAAAGCTATCCTTCTTTGAGGGTCTTTGGATTTTTTACATGCACCAAGTTCGTCGCTTGCCCAAATTTCACAAAGTTTAATGTCCGCTCGTACAGCCATTATAAATTTACAGTATATTCTCCATCTGCATAGTGTTCATTGGTCTATTGGGAACATTTTGCTTATTGGTTCTCAGAGGATGACCGAGGTTAGAGAGCCTTTGGCGAGCGAGGATGGGGATCTGTCCAGTTCGAATGGCCAAGAATCTGAATCTGATTTAACTTTATCGCCTCCATCGCATCCTACTCCGAGATATCTTGTTGCTCCGGAATTTGCCTATTGTAAAACAAGTTCTGTCGGACATGAGGCATCACAGAACTCAATTGGGACAGATAAGGAGTAGGCCCTGGTTGTGTGCTCCATGTTACTTGCCTTCATTCAGTTTAAGCATTATTTTCCGTGATCTCATCAACAAGAGAATGTTTGTCGTTTATTTGAGGAAATGAAGGCCTTATGATTACGTATAGATCTCATGTTAATATCACTTTTCTAGTCTACAAATTTGCCCGGGCCATTTCTGGTGTTTAAGAAATTTAGTAGACGCCAGCAGGTGGTATGCTCTATTAGTTTAAGATGTTCTTGATTTCTTGTCATTTGTAATGTTCGCATTTTGTGTAGTATTATTCTATTGCTACGTTTTAGATTGCAGACTTCAGCAATCGTCCAGTCAACAACTTTTCTGCATGCATATGACAGACCAAGGTTGGTCACGTTTTTTAAACCATTAATCAGGATATATTTGGGTATTTCGGTTGATAGAACCATATTGACTTTAATGAACTGAGCTTAAGACAAGTGAATTGAAGTCGTTTGTGAACAGTTGGAAATCTTCACCTCTTCATACCATAATATTGTTGTGTAACTACAGCTCACCATTACCGGAGACCTTATTCTTATTTATAGTGACCTTCCTCAAAAGAACCCACAAGAGGCTAGGCGTCATCGAATTGAATGCGACAAGATGAATCAGTACATATCTAAGAGACGTGAGCTCAGGTTCTAATAAAACCGCTCTCAGTTAAACACCTTAGTGATTCAACGCTTTTTTTGAGATGTATTGGAGAATTTTTTTAAAGAAGTTAAGTATTTTTTAATGATATCAATTTTTTTTGTGTTTTTTTATTCATATTCCTTAAGAAAGCTTAGTGTAAGGAAAAAACCGGCATCATTAAATGTTTTTCTGTTGTCAAATTACCCTTCAGATCAGGAGAGCATATCAAAGTTTTTGGCGGAACAAGAAAACCGCCATGTAAATGAGACGAAATTTGAGAGTCGTGTAAACTATTGGCGTGACAAGGTTATTCCAAACTGGGAAGCATTGCAGCGGAGCACTCAGCTTCTGGACGACTGGTGGCTTGGAATACCCTCACCTGTGCGAAGTGAGGTACCAATTTTTTTGCACTTCGAATTTCCTTTTATTTCCTTTTCTCAACCATGTTGGTCTATATTATTTTTGACAGAACGTCGGGTATGTCGCAAATTATTTTGTGGGTTATATCGGGTTGTGTTATTAGTTTTTTTTAACATCCTCGTGGATTGAAACTTCCGGTGATCCTTTTTGGATTTGTTGAAATGCTTATTCATGTATTAACTGATTTTTATTACACTTCTTGCAATACAATTGGTGTAGTCCCATCAATCATGTGATTTATGCGGCGGAAACTGGTTCTCGTCATCGCCTGTTGAGATCAGTTGATTAGTTTGACGAGAATATGCGTCGTAATAATTTCTTATGCTCACGTGGGCTTAATCTGAGTCACTCTTCGAACTTCTTTTGTCGTGCCTTTTGTATGATGGGCTTTAAAATTATCACACCGATTTTTAGAGCAGAGGACATGTTTTTACTTTCGTTAAGTGATCGTTTACCAACGAATAGAATTAAATTGTTTCATCATCCATACGTTACGAAACTTCTATTATATCAGTATTCCTTTTAATTCTGCATACCCCGTAAGTTCTCAAAACCTCACGTTCTGTTATTGCTACTTGAAAGATTATGGTACTTCACGGTCTTGTAATATTTCAATATCTAGGTGTGGCGACTCATAATAGGCAACCCTTTGGGTATCACGAGAGACCTCTTTGACAGTTGTCTCGCTCGGAGTTCCCATATCATACGCCGTCTAGAGCAGGAACACCGCCTTCCTGATAGTTCTGATCTCACTTCCTCGAATCAAATCAACTTTGCCACTGCGATAATTCCGACCAATCTGGGGTGTTCCAACTTCCTCTCCTCACACGGTAATAATGAAGTTGGTGACAACATCATGACCTCCCTTCATCAAGAGCGTCAAGTTAGCTCTCCGCCACGTGATATGGAGGTTCCTGTCACCTCTCGACGGGCCTTCACTGCACCTACGACTCCTCTCGCATCGCCGTATTCTCTCTCCGTTTCGGGGGATCTTTCGTCGAGTATGGTTGTTTATTAATCGTTTGTTTAACATATTTGGTCGATTAGTCTAGTCTTGTGGCTTCTTTCTTTGTGGTAGTTTTCTTGTATTTCCGGGTTAACACGTGAGTTTCGTGCATGTTTATCATCCTGTATGCCTATTTTGACAATTTATACTATCCATTTGGTTTCTGTGCTGTTCGCCGCTTGCTTTTGGCATCGTGTAGACTGTATAACAGTAAAAGTTAAAAGATTTCACTCAAATGTATGGATTACCTATTATAAATCGGAGCTACTTGTTACGATGTGGAGGGCTGCTACACTACGATCAAGTTTTCCTTTCCTTCTCATCAGTAATACTCTTGAGTCCGTTAGTATCTGATAGTAAATTTCTAATTCCTTAGTTAATAGCATCTTTTATTTGCAAATTGACCTAATTTTCCGACTGTATGTTTTTGTCATATAAACTGGTATATCGCTCATTCTAGTAACACACAAATTCGTTATGTTGGACATAAGTTGGACAAGAGGGTGAGAAGCGTGTCAGCAAAGATAGGCAACCATTGCTTTTTCTCATTTTTGATATGGTGGGGATATTGTTCTCTTCACTCCGGTTATCATTTAACTCACTGTTGAAAATAGTTGTTGATAAAATTAAACATCATTTTCAATCATTTTGGTGTTGGGTATGTGAATTTTTTGCTTGTCTTTGAGGTACTCGAATCAAATAAACTTCAGTTTCTGAATGCTCTAAATGTGTGTCATGTTATTCGCAATGAAATGATGTATGCACTAGTCAAAAATATTAGTATTTGTTGATCAGAAGAATATCTTCTCTAGGCATGCCACGGTTTTATAATTTTGTCGAATATCAATTTGTAGGTTTAACATTGGCTGATGACTGGATAGTACCTAATCCATCACATTTATTTTGCTGGACTTCTTTCTCAATTTGGCTTTTCGTACCATTTTGATAATGAACTCGAAATGACTAAACTGACTTTGTCTTCTGATTTTATTGGGTTTGTTTGACGGAGAATGACATTTCAAATTTATTGTATAATTTTGCTATTCGTATTTATGAGACAAATTTGGAAAACTGCATTGGATAAAATAGTCTTCAAGTTTGCAGGCTTGAGGAGGAAAGCCCCATCAAAAGTAACAACTAGCTTACCTCCATAATGGTTTCAAACTTTTTGATAAACACTTGCAAAATCGTTTTCTTTTTTCACAGGAAGAGGGTAAATATCAAAGGGGAGTTGGAAATAAAAATGACTAAATTTTGGCAAATTTAAGACTTGAATCCTTGTCAAATGAAATTGTCTTCTGCTCTTTCTGTCTAAAATTTGTGGTTTTTATTACGCTTGAGCCCTTTTGCTGCTGAGTTAGCTATTTCTCAGGCTTCCTTTAGTCCCTTGATTGTTGCTATTCCCCTGCTTAAATTGAAATTTTTTCGATATTCGGCCCCCAAGACCTCTCCACTCTCCATTTCCCCCCGTTATCTACAGCTTAGTTTTGTGCTTTCGTCGTTTCTATTGCTTGTTATTTAGTGTTTGCTCGCATGACAGTTCGCCGTTACGTTTCTACAGCTCATTTAAAACTTTCTCTTGAGTCATTTTGTTGATTCATTTCTCTTCTTAACGAATTCAGACGAAGATGCCTCACTTCTGGCTATTCGTCTCGATGTCTCACGAACCTTTCCGATGCTGGGAGCCTTTCAATCAGAAGGTTCGCACAACCGTAACCTGCACGACCTACTGGCTGCTTTTGTGGCCTACCAACCTGCGCTCGGCTACCTTCAGGGCATGTCCTTCATCGCTGGCATTCTCCTCCTCGTCTTGGATGATATCTACGCCGCATTCGTTGCCTTTGCCACTCTGATGAACCGACCCAGCTTTTATGCCTTTTACAGTTTGGATGAATCAGAAGTTTGTCTTTCAATGTTCTTCTTTATTTTCGAATTCAGAATGATATTAATTAGTATGTGTTATGCGTTCTCATTCTGGGCACTTCGTCTTTTAATTATGCTTTTTTATATAAATTCCCAGCATAAGTCTGCACGACATTTTGTCACCATGGTTCTTTTGATTCAGATTGTAATTATTATTCCGTAAACTTTATTTGTTAATGAATGTACCTATAGTTCTTATGCTGCCTCTAATAATACAGGAGATTTTAACATCTTTGTCTATCAGATCAAATCATAATGCCAATTGATCGTAGCCGAGGTTCCACGTAGTTTTATCATCAGCAATAATGATTTATTTGTCCAACTAACATTCCGAATTTCATTTCGTCTATCCCAATATTTGCAAAAAGCCATAACCTTCCTTTTTCACAAAGTTTTTTTTGTTTTGAGGCTTTGAACGTTCGCTTGATTAATATATGCCATCTATCGTTCTATAAATTCCCTTTGAAGTTATTTTTTCCTCTTGGCAGAAATTTCATTCATTGGATTCAACTTTGACAAAAGTATCTTGTTATTTGCCGACAATATTACCATCTTTCTTCACCCTTACCAGTACAGGCATCTTGACTCAGTTCTATTGAGCTTTGTACTTCCTAGTTTTATTTAATGTCGAGGAATGTTGATTTTTAATATCCAACTGCTTACTGTATTGCCTTTATCCATGATTTTAGAGCTGCGAAATGAGCTTCCCTTATTTAATATACTTCGATGTATATTATTATTCGCTAATACTCCCATTTTCACCTTTAAGTTCTCGGCTTACTTTGGAGCGTTCGATTCGTTGTTAGAAGATCAAATGCCTCGACTCTCCACCCACCTCAAGAGCTGTCGGTTGGACTGCAACTTTTATCTCTTCGATTGGCTCTTCACCGTTTTCAGGTGAGAGACCAGTGGCGAGGTATATGCCCACCTCCGCGCCGTCTCAGAAGGAGGTTTTAGGAATACATGGGTTGGAGTCCTTTTTTTCAAAGTGTGGAAGAATTTGAGAGATAGTGTTTTAAGTTGGACTATATTGTTTCAACCAGAATGCTTTGTAGGTAAGTTCATTGGGTCGTAAAGGTCGTTCACTTGCGAAGATCGTTTATTCTCAATTATATTTTCCATTTATTACTTAGAAGCCATCTATTCGTTTTTTTTCTTAAACATTTCTAAATAATGAATCTTAAAATTATCAACTTACTTCATCAAACATTTTTTAACATGACATCTACGTGTTTATTTTCGCAGAGTTTTGTCTGCCAGTTTTTCTTTTTCACAATTGTTCTTTTCCTGTGAGTAATCTATGATTTCATTTAGTTTTACATCTCTTCTTAGGCGTCTTTGAAGACGTTTCTAACCTTAACAGGTAACAAGTTGTAAGCTTGTGAGATTTAGTGGAGGACACAATTATGTGTGCCCTAACAATCCACACGGGTTATACGGGTACTGTGTATAAAGAATTGCATGCCACTCATTTAATGTTGTGTACAAGTTACCGTTATGGTACCCTTAAATTATTTACACTACAAATTTTCATGGAGGATAAAATTATGTATATTTATTTTTCGACAAAGTCAATGATACACGTTTAAGTTAAAGTGGCAAGGTTTTTATGAGAAAATTCGTGCTTACACCACAGGTAGACCTATTTCACTAGAATATTTAAGTGTCACTCACTCAATGAGTATCTGACTGTTTTTTCAATAAATATTTGTGTAATTGAGATACTTGGAACCAAATATTTAATGTCCACCTCTCATTGGAGTATTTGTAATGGTATACGAGCAATTTCTAATTGGGTGAATGACGGAAAATTTGACTTATTTACTAGTCGGAGTCTTCCACTCCATGTGAATTTGCGCATCTGGGATCTGTTTTTGCGTGACGGCGAGGCTGCTCTCCTTCTGGCCTCGCTAGGTATTCTGCGCATGTACGAGGACCGCCTTTTGCTCTACGATTTTGACCGTCTCGCTTCCTTTCTCACTGGTCCTATGCCGGAATCCATGTCACCCGATCACCTGGTCCGTTTATATTTCAGTCTTTTTTTAATATTAATTTTGTAAATCGGTGCTGGTTTTTCGGGAGTGCTTTCATTTCACTATTAGTGGCAATTTCGTCGCAGCCAATCCCCCCTCCCCCCCAACTTCCCCACCCCATCTTTAATGAGGTATTTATGTGAACAAAAACTCAAAAAATATAGTTTTAGTACTTTACATATTCAGTCAAAATAAATCTCTTTCTTGTGCCTCTCAGTATCTGTTGTGATGTAACCACGCAGAGAAAAATGATGTAACCAAACTAATACTTTTTTTCAAACATTAAAAGTTCTGGGTTTGACTTTATGTCATTCCTTCAGAACAATTTCGCTTTTTGATAAACTTGTTTCTCCCTTGCATCATAATTTATTACTCAAACTACCCACTCATTTCCAGAAAACTTTTTGACAACAAAATTTCAAGATTATTCGTCCCGTCACACTAAGAAAGTACAAATTAAACGCGTTGGCAAATATATATGGATTGTAAGTAAATAAATCTAAGAGGAACTAACTGCCAATAACTTACAGCGAGCGAATAGAAATATCACTAATTCACTTTCTCAAATCACTTGCGATAGTTTAAGTAATGTTCTTCGTCCTTCTCTTCGGGACTGATGTTTTTCCTATTTTGAAATGCTTTATTTTAGGTTTCCTGCATGCGTTCTCTAGGTCTCTCCATAGAAACGATTAAGATTGCTCTTGATAGAGCAAGAAAGTCATTCGACAAAGGCAATACTCCGCCATTGGCTGACTTTCGTGGCGATTTCAACTCTAGGACACTCTCGCAAATGCTGCAGGCGCAATCAGAGGATCAGCGGCGGCGATGGGGTCTTCTTGGCGTCTGTACTCGGCGTACGAAGCCACAGATTAGCAACATCAACACTCATCACAAAAGCGAATCAACCGTTCCAAATTCCAAATCTTCATCGTTCCGACGAAAACCAAGTGCCTCCTCATTATTAACAGCGTGGAGCCGGGAGGTTTGCCTTAACTATCCCAAACGGGAGGTATTATAGTTTACATTTCCTGTGTACTGCTGTTACTAACAAGTCTTGGTGTGTTTCTAGTAACTCGTGGGTTATTTGTGGTTTATTATTAAATTGCAGTGTATCTTGATATTTGGCATATTTTTAGCTGTTCGGGATTAGACCACTTCATCTGTAGCAACGTCACTAGATTGGCGTGATGGGTAATTCACGTGTGTTCCGACGTGATGTTTACCAGTAGTCGAGTGCTTTTCGTTTCTGCCAATTTTACAATCCATATGCCCTGATTGCCTCGTTCTCTTCGGAAGGTTGTTGCGTGAAATATGGGGAGGGCAGGATTATCAGGGCTGCGGGGCTGCAGAGGCCAATTTGTAACTTGTGGGGCAAGGGAGCTCTACTGCTGATATTTTGGAGGAAGGCTATTCCGATGGAATTTAGCTTTGGAGGGTCTCCGGTCTCATCTGTTTTAGGGTTTGAATAGAGTCGTTCGGTGGCTTAAGAGGACAATGCTAAGATCTGAGTTTGGGGATTTTGTCCAAAAATGTGCGTGAACCCATTCGCATTATACTAAGTGAAAGTTGCCAGTGGGCTATTTTCTTACTATGAGTGTTAGGTGTATAAGAAGCAGGGGCCAATGAATGGATTAGACGCATCATACAATTAAGTTTAAAAAATTGAAAAGCAGTATGAAACCTGATAGTATAGTTGCCTGTGGGTTCGGTGATAAGTGGGAGCGCGAAATGAGAAAAATTAGCACCTTTGGATCGCAAATTATTTTTACATGACTAACACCCAGTTGGGCGCTTTAGCATATAATAAAATGGCGAAAATTTTAAAAACAAGCACAAACTCATTGTTATACGAACCTTAATTTGGTATTTTTCCGGGGCAACATTTTTCTATATGTTGTTTTAACTTATAAAACCTCAACTATTCCCCTTAATTCCCAATCCGATTGGACTTCAATCTCACTGGGCGGGTTTACTCTGGGACGTCATCGCCGTAGGGTCCGTCCTCCACGCCCCAGATTTTAGCAATTCATAGCGTTAATCATGCGTATTAATTGTCATACATACATGGCTGACATCATCACTACCCGACTATTATTGATCTTAAAAATTACAAGTTCTCGATTTTTGCTGAGAATTCTGCATAACCAACCATGACACTGAGTTCAAATATTTTTCACACTGTACCTTCGATACGGCTTGTCTTCCATCAGGTTATTTAAGAACTAACTTCTACTGGAACCTTCGGATGTAAATCTGTTTAAGTTCTTTCCTCTCAATGGTGCCGTTTTATATACTTGCTCCAAGTAACACTCAAAGCCCTTAACTCCCGCAATAATTATTTTTATTCTGTTACAATGACTTGCTTACACAAAGTAAATTAGGAATCATTTACGCTTTTCTTAAATTCCGATCTGTTTTTAATGATCTATTTCATTGCCTGACTTCTGTCTTGAATTATTGTATGTGGTCTGCTTCCTTCTACTTACTATTTTTTCAACATGGAACATTTTTACTGGGTAATGTCCACTTGATTTGATTTAATTTCAAGCGATGGGAATTTGATAGGTTATACGTTTTGTCAAATTCCAACTTCATGTTTTATCCTCCTCTTTTTCCTGCCCAGGTCTTTGAAAATGCGGTGCAAGAACTATCTGCTAGTGTTTGTGTCCTATTTCTTCTCACTGGGAGCTAAATCAGTGTCAGAGACTAGTGGGATTAGTTGCTTCGATCCTGCGTGTTCAACCCCATATTTTGTTGGCGAAATTATAACCGATTTGCAGGATCATTCTCTTCGGAAAGGCACTGTCGTGGAGGTGTACGCTCAATTAGAATCAAAGGACCTCTTGCGCATCAAAGTTGGTGATAATTTTTACGAAGTGCACAGCAGTTTTGTGCGTATTATTAAGGCTCTACATGAGCCGCGATTAATGGTACGTATGAAACCGACTCTGCCTGATCCTTCTACCTCCGTCAAACTTCCTTCCGTTTCATTTAATGATGGCTTATCAACTGCTGAGTTAGATCAATCTGCTCTTCCATCTGATCATCCAAATCCAGAACAGCCGGAACAACATTACGAACCACCAGTGAATGCTCATGCAGGTGAGATACAGCTACCCGAATCAAGTGTTCACCTCCGTCAAGGACCTCATTCGTTATCATATAAAAATATTGCAGATATTCATACCTCGGGAAATCCTGCTCCCGAATTTACCCTTTCTGTACCTGTGGAAGAGGTACGTACTCAGCCCGTTCTTGAATCGAAGGCTCCGGGCCTTGCATCTGATATCAGGAAGGTTGTTTCGTCTGGTGAACAACGCCAGGGACAAGAATCCAAGATTACGCCACAATCATCGTCAGATGCGCCAACACATGCTTCGGGGCATTTTAGCCCTTTATTAGCACCCTCAAAACCTTCAGAGAAAGAACATCCTAGTCGTGAAATGAAGTCGTCAGAGCATACAACCGAGAATGATTCGATGCCTTTATCCAACGGGCAACATCAAGGCCAGAAATTTCATATTGCACCACTTGCACGTACAGATATAAGATCGCATGTTTCAAGACCATCTCATTCTGATTCAGACTCAACCATCGCAGTTGATGAAGTCCCTCCAGTACTTCCTAACACCAAGTTATCGAAGCCTAAAGTTGAGTCCAAGACAGTGCCTCCATCTAATGAACAGCATCAGCAAAAAGAACCTATGGCTCAACCAGACATGGGTTTGCGAATACGTTCTTCAGAGCGTGTTGCTTCTACGACGACATCCTCAAAAGTCCCCGACAAAAGTCGTTCAACTCTCGAATCAAAGCCATCGGAACCTAAATCCGCTAGTAAAACTGTGTCTCCGCAAGCTGAGCTTCATCATCAAAGAGAGTTTCAACCTGTGCCGAAAACGACTGCGGATATGTTAATGGACACTTCAGGACCTTCTTCACCTATTGAGAAGAGTAAGAAGTCTCCACTCGCTGACGAACACAACGCGAACCAACCTGTTATGCAAGCGACTTCACAAGGGAGTGAAGATGTAACAACCCCTGAATTACCGGATGCTCGCGGTCAGCGTAGTTCAGTAGATTATTCTTCATTGAGTAGTGTTGATACTTCGGAACCTCATTCTAAGGCCGTTGAGGACGAACAAATTTTTTTGGAAAGCAGTCTTCTTCGAAAAAAGTTGATTCTATTCAACTTGGTCAGATGCCGAATGAAAGTATATCGGAAGGGAATGATCAAAGCGAGTCCGAATCATCTAATCAAGAAGCAAATGAATCACCAGAATACGATAAAGGTAGACCGGAACATGTCCATAAATCAACTGAAAAAACTCCGTCTTTTTCGTCCGAACTTCGTTCCAAACGTACTGGTGAACTAGATTCGCATGTCGAAGTAGATCCAGCTCAGCGCCCATTGTTGGACATTACGAAGGAGTCTTCCTTCTTTCGTTGTCTATCATATGCTTCAAATGGAACATTTATAGTTCCCAATACAGATCAATTTTTATCCACCCAGAAAAAGTCTCTTGTGGCAACTATGGTTTTGTCATTTGCTAGGCAGTACTTCAACATGGCTCAGTTTGTTTTGTCTAAACTACCATCGGAAATCCTCTCTCCCCTCGATCATCTCCTCAGTTTTACTTTCCACTTGCCCCTGGTCTTCTTCGCCACCTGGGTGCTTTTCGTGTTCTCCATACTAACCGCGTGTCTGGTTGGGAAATTTTTCAGCCGTATTTTATCAGGGCTCGCTTATTCGTCTTCCGATATTGGTGATCCTACTAGACGTTCCCTAGCAGAGTGGCTGACGATAGAAGAAAACGCAAATCTCTTGGCAAGCACTCTGACTGACAAAGAAGAAGCCTATGGACGTCTTCTCGTTTGGTCTACTAAAGTAAACGAACGCTACGAGACTCAAAATCGGATTCATTCCACTTCAGAGACGCGTATTTGCACCCAATTACGAGAAACGAAAGCGGCACTGGCGGAGAGTCTGGAAGAGAACAAGGAGTTAAAGGATACTCACGACGCATTAGTAGAGCAATTGTCTAACGTGAGGGCAGAAACCGCCCTCACAGTCACGCAACTGAAAGAGGAGGTAGTTAAGTTAAATATCCAATTAGAAGAATGCACTCGCCAATGCGAAAAGAGTATCGCTGAAAAAGAGAAGAATAACGAAAAAAGGATTAATGTTTTGTGCGAGGAGAAGGCTTCTCTACTTCAAGAAGTTAAGAGCTACCAGTCGCAACTGGAAATATCTGAGAAGAAGGTGGATGATTTGAAAGAGAAAAATTGCAGGCTTACCGAAGAGTTTGCTACATTGGAACGCGAGCTGTCGAGTTTACGGGAAGCCTTCATTGAACTTAAGAGTGCAGAGCTGAAAAGCAGAAAGCAACAAGAGGAGGTTGACTCTAGATCTGTTATTGTGAAAAATGAAGGTAAAACTTCTACTGATGGTTGGGAGGTGGAGGATGAAATCGAATTAAACGAAATGATTGAGGAGTTTGAGAACTCTCAGAATAAAAAGGAAGATAGTGATGCGGAAAGTTGTTTTAAATGGCCAGACTTTCTCGAATTAGGCCGTCTTCGGGTGGCACTAGAAAAAGCTGAGCAGCAGGTCGGGGTAGAGAAAGCTGCTCGGGAGCAGGAAGCGGAATTGCGAAGTCAATTGGAAGAAACAGTCCATGTGCTTAAAGAAGAGAATGCTGATCTATCGCAGAGATTACGAGTAGCTACAGAGGATTGCGAAGCTTCCAAAAAGAAGTTCGAGATTCTGTCAGAGTATTTTAAAGAACGTGAAATGGTACTCCAGCGAGACCTCGGTCGGCAAGCGCTAACTGAGTCAGTATCATTGGAAGAGCTCAATTTCTTGCGCGACAAAAATCGCTCCTATGAGGTTGAAGTAAAAACCCTTCGTGAACAATTAACATCAGCACGTCGCGAGTTAGCTGAGACAGAGCGTATAAATAGGAGACATACGACCGAACTGGACAAACGACTGCATGATAATTGGTTGGCATCAAGAGCTCTGGAGAATATGGTGAAAAGTTTACGCAGTGAAAATGGGATGCTAAGACAGAAGATATTTTCCGGCGAGCGTGCAACTGTTCATCAACTTCTCTCTGGAGTAATACCACCACCGCCACCACCACCGCCTCCACCACCTGTAGTTGCTTTGGGTTCCGCCAGTTCCTCGGAAATTCGATCCTCCTCGCGCCAGTCTGAGAAGAATTTTTTCCTTCCGTTTTCCCAAATCCCATTTGGAGCCGCGAATGTACCCCAATTAGTCCCCCCACTTCCTCCTCCATCCCATGGAATAGTTCCACCTGGTTTATTCCTTCCCCAATATCGACAATCTGAAACAAACAGACAGAGTCCGATTGCGGCACCGCCACCACCAGCCGTCTGGGATGCCTTTCGGCCCTCACCCACACCTGCATCCAGCAACTCGGGAAGTAATCGTTCTGTCAAAAAGCCGCAATAACGGTAACGACAGTTCGGTTGTGCTGGTGCCACATTTAATAATGCATTTCTAAGAAACAGAGGTGCTTTACTATCTTCCCATCTGACTTGTTGCTGTCATTCTGGGGTAATGAAGCTGATGTTGTTCTTTGCTCCGTCTCCGTTACCCCTTGCCGTTCGTGATTTTCATTTCTAAAGCGCTTTCATCTCGTTTCCCACTTCTCACACCCTCTTTTTTCTGTGCCTACACTTATTTCATATACGCAAATTTCAAATAACGTGGAAAAACACAGGATATACAGATCCGTTATAGATGCATATGTCTTTGCCAATACCCTGACTGTGTTCTTTTGACACTAGTTCTATTATTTATTGCTGAAATTGACCTTTCGAGAACTACTTTTTCCGACGGTCTGGAATTTTGGAGACAATTCTGTGGTTATTTGTCCGTGGTTTCGTGGAAAAAGCTATAACATGGACGGATGTGAAAAGTACACGGAAATACCGGGATTGCAGTGCCAACACACTTCCCGTTCACAAGCACAAGTGCGCTTGCGCACAAGTGATGTCTATGGCGAGGCACGATCCTGACTCCCTGAAGTGCACTTCTTAACTCAAGAAAGTCGGTTTTCCGTTAGTCTATGTTAATGGACGGGAAGGATGCTGACTCAGATGGATCCAGAAAGGGGAAAAGATTATGGTTACCGGGAACGGTAACCTCCGGACCCGGTTTAAAGGTGAGGGAGACGGCTAACATCGCTTAGTGTTCCCATCTACAATTGTCAGCCAAGGCAAAGATGCGGTTTTTCCTCCCGAAACTCGTGTAAAATGTGCCAAAAGTTGGCGGGTTCGTACACGTATGTACGTCTTCGCCAAGTAATGACAATGTCTCTTCTCCAATCGTAATGGCAGAAGGGGAGATTAGGAAATAATATTGTTGATTATAGCGTAAATGTACAAACGGATCCAGTAGTACTCGAAGATTGTAGTAAGTCATTTTGTCCTTGACCATTTACAAAAGGGAGGATAGAAGGGAAGAAAGAACCCCTTCCTGAAAGACGAGCGAAAGTACCGAAGACTGGGGGTACGCTTGAAACCGATTTCTTAAGTTATTTTTTTAGCCATCCTTCGACGTTTACGTTCCGCCTCTAGGGCCATATCTTCTTCGTCTTCACGTGCAGCGAGTCGCATACTGAAAACAAATTTTAAAGTTAGTGATCAACTTTTGAGTCTTTATTCCATTAACTTCAACAGAAACAACGGATTTTCTGAGCTATTCTAAGTGTAAGGCTATTTCGCAAAAGCGGCAAACGCCTGATATCAGGGTATTTGAGACCAAATATAAGCACTTTTCAGATATACAAGCTTTAACCTTAGCTGAATTGACAAAATATGTCTGATGCCTCGCCAGGCGTAAGGATGTGATCACAGCGTTCACGAAGAGATTAAGAAAAATGAAAATGTTGTTGTACAAACACGTCATTGTTAAACTGCACGACGTTTCATAAGTACTCAAACGGGGTAGAGTAATTAAACCATAAAGTAAAAATGTTGACAAAAGTCTCACATGAGGTGCATGCAAAAACCTGCTGTCATAATTTTAATGATACACACACTAACATCAGCTCAAGACCTCCATTTACATACACTCCTTTCCGTAATACACTAATCACGTTAGTTTTGCCTCAAGGTTGCCAACAATTTACTTTTTGGATGATTTTCTCTGAGTGCAAAACGGTAGTCATATGGTATGAGGATGGAAGAGGGGTGAAGAGCATCTCCAGGCCAATAGCAATGATCCAATTCTCAGAACAAAAAGTCCACTGTGAAGTCGTAAGATGCTTCGTCGAAAAACTATGTCTTTTTCCAAGTAATAGATTGTTCAAAATTAGCTGCAACAGCCCCTAATCTTAACTACTTAGGCTTCCAACACAAAAAATAGGTCACATGTAATCCATTAAACCTCTATTCTAATCCATATCGAACCGGAATTTCAGAAAATATGTTTTTTAAATGTCATAAAAAGTTGATAGGAGGATTCCGTAAAATTAAAGTGAATCTGATACAGCATGAATTTTGATAGGCAGCCGTTCTCGTGATATAAGAAGATATAGAAAAATAGATTGGCAAATAATATTTGTAACATAGCGCAGTAGCACCGTACCTTAACTTTTCCTCCTTCTCGATTTGCCGATAGGATGACTCCATAGTGGCTAGGTCGTCGTACTTACTAACCTTGGCATACTTTGTGGGATCAAAGTGGAGTGACTTGTGGATGTCTTCTACCGCTTTTAGATATTCTTTTGCAGAGGCGCAATCCGTATCATCAATGAAACTGTCATCGCTGGCGTAATCATCGCTATCATTGTCCACGTAGTTGTTCGGACACCCACCACAGCCAATTGGGCCCAGAGAACCGTACTGGGCAGCGATGCCTCGTGGTGCTGGCACAGAAAATTGTGACCTGTCCACTAGAATAGTGGGCTGTGAATCAGCTCTGGAAGGCTTGAGTGGAGCCTCGGCTCTAGAAGATAGCTTGTGTTTGTCAATAGGCACTCTTGCTGGACGTAGAGACTTGTTAGCATTAGAAACAGATGCTACCTTCGGTCGTTGGTTTACAGAGATGGAAGTAGGTTTTTTCGGAAATGATTGCGAAGGAGGATCGAAATTAGTCTTAGACGCTGGCGCTAATTGGGCTGCAATACCCTGAGGGCGAGGTAGAGAATTCAGCACTGTTGGAACTTGAGACAGAGGCCGAGCCAAAGGAACACTTCGTTCCCAGATTATGAGAACGTGAAATGGAGGCAACAGAGGTAGGAGATTTGAGGGGAAAAGATGGTTTATTTTGTGGTTTAGACTTCAACATTGGGTACAGATTTTTATTAACATCGGAGGACTGAACAAAAGACTGTTTGCGGGTAGCAGAGTTAGAGGCTGGAGGAGGAACCTTATATGGAGTTTTCATAGAGGATAAACAGGAAGGCTCGGGTTGAAAAGTTATTTCAGGACGATTTATGGGCCCATAGTGTGCCGCAGCCGAAAGCACCCCGGAACATTTTCGATTTAACTCAGACGAATTAAAACTCTTCGACGAAGGATTATAGGGTGAAGGGACACGTTCACCAGATCCACCCTTTTCAGCATGGGGATAACAGTTGGAGGGATTTGTTTTTTTCTTTGGAATCACGCTTTGGTTTTGGTGGCAAGATGAAAGAGAATTAGAAGAACCAGAAATTTTTGGAATCCTAACGTCAAGTTTTCTTTTCTTTGCAAAAGGGGCAGGTGATCTAGCATTCATCTCTTCTAATGCATCCATAAGAGAAGAGGGTTTCTTTTTTTGGTATAGGTGTAGGGACATAGACAATTTTGGACGAGTTTTTAGTTTTTCGTGTTATGTTGTTGCTCGGTAAATATTTTGGAACAGACTGTTCGTTATCATTGGTAACCAAATGGGGAGTGATAGGGATTGACGGTTTCGGGCGCCTATTAGCAGCAGCGATAGACCTACGTTCTTTAATAAGTAATTCCTTCCGTCTCTTGGGTCTTCAGATATTTTTTTAACCTAATCCAATCAAACCAAAGCAAAATTACCCTATCATCATTCCGGGTCTGATTTTGCTGGGCCAATTTCAGGAAATTCTGGAAACTCATAGGTCTGCACACCAAAACTCCACTCGAAATCTCACTGAGAAGTGGGATTAAGTTAAACTACCGTAAAGGACTTAACTAAAACCATTAAATATTTTGCATTAACGCAATTTTCTAACGCCTTCTTTCTAAAGTTGAGTCGCGTTTGATACAGTCCTATTTGAACCGCAATAACATGGGTGTAGCATTTTCTATTTAAAGCAACGTTGTACCTATTCCCGCAATTAAACCAAACACGTGTACACATTATTAGAGGTAAAAGCCTATGACTATTATGTCTTTCCATTTAAACCTTATATCTCACGCTAATTAATAATAAATGTACTTTTCCAAATTTACGAAATTATGATTCCATAATTGATACAAATTGACAGGGCGTTGTCATATATGATTTAGGGCACTAATTTCTGTTTTTGTTTCACTTTGTCTGCGCTGAAGGTCTCGCAGCTGACCTTCACTCCGTCCTGCAATGCCTACCTACTAAGGCTCGATCCACTGTTCGTTGCCATCATTCGCAGGGCTTTTATTTTACCTTTAGTTTCACTGATTAATGCATGCGAATTCTTACACAACATCTAAGATCGCGTCTCATCCAATTTAGTTAACCGTTTGTTGGTTTATCACTTTCGTCCGAAAAATAATCACCATTTATCCCCATCTTTTCTTGCTCGCTACTTTTATGCAATTTGATGGATGAGGAACTCCTTGCTCGACATCGTAAAGAGAAAAGGGACCTACAAGGTAAACCTACACATCATTATAGCACCACTTAGCAAAGATACAAAGCCTTAAAAAAAGTGTGCCTAAGGGGGACCGCAACCGACGTAATGCCGTTCAGCAAGAAATCGCTGTTTTAGAAAAACAGCTCGCTGAAAGGCAAGCTGAAGAATTGAACCAGTCCAAAGCCTGTCTTGATACTTTTCAGCTTCGTGTGGCAGGTATGTCTCCATCACCTACATAAATATTCGCTCGAAGAACACGGTTCATTCTGCGATGGTGACGTAACGCCGCCTCTGAGGCTAAGTAAGGCAGCTAAACGTCGGGAAAAGGCCGCTGCAAAAGCAAAATTGCTTAATATGTCTGTGGAGAACTCGCTTGTCAAACAGGCTTCTTCCTCATCCGCTCTCGAATATTCCGAGATCGAACGTGCTCTGTCCGACCGCGGACTTACGCTCCATATGGTAAATTGTCTTATTGGTTTGTTACCCTATTTATCCATGAAATATTCGCTCTCATTATGAATATCTGACGCCCTAGTAACCCTTGCTCTTCAACTCTTGATGCTGTGTATCCTCGTTTTTCCTTGTATTCTCCCTCTAACTTTTTCAAAGGTTCCATCTGACGGCGACTGTCTCTTTGCATCAATCGCACATCAGTTAGAGGTGCTAATCTGAGGGATTGTCTGGTGGAGGCTTGCGAAAAGTTCGGTGTGTCGCCTGTCGCATCGGAAGACATGAAGTCGACCGCTCGGTGCCTACGGCTCCTTGCGTCCGCCGTTATACGCCGCAATGGAAATGATTATTTGCCTTTCATTTGTTCCGAATCGGATTTGTCCCTCACCCCTTCGGGTTAGTGCGTATTTCTCGCTAAATCCATTCTTATTACCTCCAATATTTACTATTTATGTTTTTTGCATGTTTTTGTACGGCCTTTTTAATTTAGGTCAGAATTTATCTGGTCGACGTAAGATCAAGAGATGCATTGCTGTACATTCCTTTTAATCAAAGATGTCCGTTATAGGTTCGCGGCCACACTTAGACATTTGTTTGAAAACTTAAACACGACCTTTATCGAATGGAGTTTTTGGTGATTTCTAGCATTTTTGCGCCTTATGAGGATCACCCTAGTTTTTTGTATACCCACTGACTATTTTTTCACTTTTTGCTTGCCACGATTAAAGAATTCTTTTCGTGGAGCGAACGCATTTGATTGCTGTCGTTCCTAGCCTGAATTCTCATTAGACAATGTCACTTGTGATCTACTGAATTGGTCATTGTTTTACAAGACACTAGACCGTATTCAAATTTCAATATCACCGCACGCGCTAACTTGTTCTATTTTACTCCTAGAGACGATAGACTTTTACTGCAAGAAACTGGAAACACCAGGTTCGTGGGGTGGGCAAATAGAGGCAAGTTTGTGGCTCGTCTTGGCAGTATTTGGTTTTTATCTTTTCAACCTTAGTCCCTTTTGCTAGATTCAAGCTCTCTCCACCGCGTTGGAAAAGCCCATTGAAGTTATGCGCACGAAGGGTCCAGTGATTCGAACGGGTGAAAAGTTTGCCAATTCCTCCAACCCACCAGTACCTCTAGTTATCACGTGCGTCCACTACTTGTATTCTTACTGTTGTAGTCCGACCAAACTGGTGTGATAGACAAACCTGGTTTTTATGTTTCTTAGTCATGCAAGTAATGTACGTGATTGTACTTTTCAGGTATCACTACCACGCATTCTCGACCGGGGAGCACTACAATTCTTCCAAACCGATGCAACCATGACAAATCCGTGGATTCCAAGTCTTTATCCTGCTGCTAATAACACTGAATTCTGAAAGCAACTAAGGTTCTCCTAATTGCACTGGTGATTTTTTTCGAATGTTCTATAAAGCATTCGGAATCAGATTAGAGATCTTATTTGATCTTCTCAATTTTGACGGTGCACCTCTTCTACTATCAGCAATTAGCATTTGCGTATCCTTTATTTAATAGGTTATAAACGTAAAGTAGTTGACTGGAGAGTCAAAGAATTCGAAAAGCTTGTTTTTATACGGCCTGGCATCTTTTGAATTTTCAGATCTGCCTCCACCCCCTCCCCTCGAAATGCGCTTCCTAGAGATGATGGTAAATCATCAAACGTCTCGGAGCGCACGATTTCGGGTTGATGTAAATTCAGGGTTCAGACGTGAAACGCAAGTTGATAGATTTTGGTCTATCATAAAAGTGCCGTTATCACGCGGATTGATAAAGAAAACATTTACTATTTTAAATGTAATACCAAGTTATTAAGAGGGTGAGGTGAGTTCGCATTGAGGAAAAATAATTACGAAGAACCGGCGAAACAGTCTGCAAGGTGAAAGATTAAAAAATAATCGGAGGGCAAGTCAAATAAAAGGTTGGAAAGCCAGGGTCAGCCTTGTAAGAATTTATAATAGCATTACACCATCGGGAGATCAACACCTCCATTTGTAAGAATTTCAATTTCAGGTGATGAGCGTGATATCGGGTTTAAGATGCCAAATTTCTCAAGTGCCCTACCATGCGGACAGCCAGTCAACTGACTCCCAAGTGGAAGTAGAGCAAAACCAAAAGAACTCGAGCACGAAACCACCACGAGAAGAAATATATATAAATGTAGAAACATCAGGAGATTCATTGCGGATGTGTTACTTGGTAGCATTAAGTTACGATAAAAAATATGCCTCCAAACGGTTTCATTTGAATGTGAAAGAGCGGGAATATATCGCTTCAAATATACCTTAGATAACGACAGTCATGCGGAGATGTTCCACTAAATCGAGAAGGTTCTCCCACTTGACGAGATTGTGTGCCTCACGCCAAAGAAAACATAGGCGCTGGGGAGCACCAAGGTCAACCCCTGTTATTGTGCAATGGGCGACAGTGGGAACGAGGGCACGCACCAGTGCTTCGCGGAAGATCGAGTCTTTCCGCAGTCGGCGTATCAGAACCTCGGCTTCCATTTGAATCGCTGTCCACGGGAAATGCCTCCCAATCAGAGGACTTCCCATATCTACATCACGTTTGGATTTTTTCTTTCGAGTTTGCGTCGGTGGACTGGTGGAGGGCACCGACTGAGATATTGGGATTCATTTTTAATCTCTGTAATGCATCCAATCTCTGGGCCTAATACATTGAAAAGTGGAAATAATTGAAAACTTGTTGAATTACGTAAGCCCCAGAAGTCACAGGGCTTTATAAGAATCATATATGTAAGTTCTTAAGGCACTATGATTTATGGAAAGCGAATTCATAGGAACGAAGTGCATTAATAGTCTTCTTAAAGAAATGAAGAAATTCCCTTTCTAAAGCGAAATGGAGTCGAAGTGCCCTCCTGTTAAGCAAATCTTACACATTTGCCTCCACCACACACAATGGAGGGGTTTGTTTCAGTGGTGCATGATTTTTCTACATTTTCCCTACTATCGTAACTATTCAAAGGGATTCTCAATAGCATAATGTGTTAGATTTGAAACTATGAAATAGCCTTCAACATTATTCATAATATTCTATTGAAATATTGCCATCTACGATTTGAGGCCAACAATTTGGCAAGTCATATATGCATTTTTGAGAAAAATTTCATTCTCGGAGTTAATATAATTCTTTTATAATGTCGTCTTTTTCATATTAAAAGTAGTTCCTGATTACAATAAAGGTAATAAGAGCGGAGAAATATCGGGTTGAATGTAAAGGATGTGGTAATTTGCAATATAGCAGAGAAGTTATCTAATCTGTCGAGCGTAATTGAAGCTTTATGTGGTCGTCATCCATTATCATCGTGCAGTGGTATTGCGCCGCGCCGATTGAGCAATGTTGGTTGTTTTCTCAATTGTTTATCATGCGTGACACCACTTTCACGGAGGCACGGCTCCGCCGCTGTTATGCTTTCGTCCGGTTGCAGGAAGGAATAGTGGATCTTGACTTGCGCATTCGATCATACGGTAATTTTTAAAATGTTGAAACTTCGGGTTAGGGATGTATCCAGGGACCGAATTTTTATCCACCCATTTGCTTGCTCGTTTTGGATTATCATACAAATCCCACTTTTCGTCATAAGCGATGATAAGCTTTAAAAACGGCAACAATCGTGTAGTATAAAGCAACCAATATGCGCACTTGCTCTTGCTCTCGATCTTCTGCGATTGAGTGAATTTTTTTACCGTACGCATGTTTTAACACATCCAAATTCACGAAAAGTTCCTTGTGTGGATTGGATCCCACAGTGGCCTGGACGAGACTCAAATCGCCATAACTAAGCTTTTGGAACCAATATGGAACAGTTTTTTCACTAATGAGTTCATTTCCAAATGCCTTTTTAACATTTATCGAAAGTCATTAAACTAGATGATGATTCAAATTGGACTTGGACAGGAAAAGAAGTTATACACCGCGTTTTGTTTCGAGGCGGTTTCGGCGAGAAACAAAATTAAAATGAGGTAGAAACACGAAAAGATTATACGAAAATGGTAAGAAGAAGAAGAATATCTTTATGCTTTGAAAACAAAAAGATCCAGCTCACGTTGCAATGTATCTCAGGCGCAGCTGAATAGCGACTAAACATAAAACGCCCGTTACGTAATTTTCCACCTAATAACCCAGGATTCAGTATCTGAAGCGAATAAACTGACATCAAGAAGAATGAATTCAGATTATCAAAAAGGCATTTGGAATTATAGAATAAGACCAAGATGAAGGGACATATGATTCTCTAGAATTGTAAAAAAATATCATGCATTTATGGCAATATACGTCGAAAAAAATACTTCAGAACACGAATATGTATACATTTGAAAAATTTTCTCATCTTCCTATGGTTTTGCAAAATTTCATGGCCAAACAACCATATTCTTAAAAATTTACGAACAAGCTGGAAGATGCAGTCAAGTGATTGACTCACCGCTTTCTCAATTAATTCCGTCAAGTCTCTAATTTGATGTAAAAGAAACTCCAACGAGTCAAAATCATCCGCTATACGTTGAGCTGCCGCAAGATGGGCCGCTCCAACTGGATCGCCGGCAAGGAATAGCTTGCAGGCGGGAGCGCACTGCGGTACCTGTGAACAAAGATGAAAGGAATAAGGAGTAACTATATTTGCATCATCAGCAATATTTAAAAGGCCCCTTTGGATCCATTGTTAACATCTACAGAAAATAGGAATTCACAAGGTCATCCTACCGCAATTCTAACGTAGTAAAAATTCTAACCTAATCTGCAAACGCATAACCACAAAACCAGTAAGTTATATTACCAGATCCAGGGCCCAATTGTCAGTAGTATGTCCGGCATCTTCTTCTGAAACGGATTCACGCATGAGATTGTATGCAAGGGAGGTATATAGTTTTCCGGACATCTCTACAGATTCGTCCCACTTTTTCCGGGTATTTTGGATCAGTTTAAACTGTTTTATGATATTATCCATGATAACAGTCTCGTCTGCCATGATCCGGATGCCTAAAAGGGAACAGTTGAGAAAAATTGAAACGTTATCTATCAATATAAGAAAGCATTCCCCCGGAAGATAAAGACGGGCGTGTTAGTTGATAGTTAAGAATGGCAGCCAAAATCAAGGAAATGCTTATTTTTTTAAGGCGATAAGCCACACACCCTCCAACGTTTTCGCTAACGTCAGACGTGAAATGATTCAGATAATCCAACTAAAGAGATACGCAAATAGATCAATAATAATAAATAGTTTTCGTCACCAAGCACTTGCACGCCAATGAAATTTGCCTTCCGGCGAACCCATCCGTTCGTCAGAGGTAATATCCAAAATAAATGTTTTAAAACCATATGACAGGGCCGATCACTCAATGACAAAAAAGAGCTTCATACCTCGCGCACCAAGGTCAAGAAGGCACGCCTCATGTCCGCCAATAAAAAGTTACTTATTGTGTTCATCACGACACTGGTAGCGGTATCCGTAAGTGTGACATAGGGAACAAAGAAAAAATCGTTAGAACCAGTGGTATCAAAAGAGAAGAAATAATATAATGCAGTCAATTTACGTATAGAAAGCTTACCAGCTTTAAAATATTATTATAATAAAAATTTTGCTTTTACTTTAGCCCGATTCCGACTACTTTATCGACAGTTCATTGGGGGTAGATACAATACGCGTCTTTCGAAGTTTGCGGCGCATTCGCGCGCGTTGTCCTTAGGCAAATATTGGGCTTCTGGTGCTCTTTGAAGCTTGCGCAATCCACAATATATCCTAGGAGATTTGGATAGCTCTTCACATCTTGTCTTCTTTATTGGCCTAGCCTTAAATTACTGTCAAGTAGAATATTCTCCCGGAGTAGCTCGCAGCATGCCCGAAAACATGCAGTGTGGCGTGTGCAAGGTTGCTGAGTGGAAATACAAGTGCTCCACTTGCTTATTAAAACAGTGAGTCATCTTCTTAATCAATGTGTATAAGTAGTTGTTCTCTCGATTGCTATAAGCAGCACAAAAGCACCTGTCACCCACCCGAGGAAAAACATCAAATACTAACCGACGCGGATAGTGAGTCGCCCCACAGTAACCACCTTTTCTAGTACCACTTGTGCCTCTTGATCTCGGAGACGACTGTTCCGATTATATTCCCACCCGATTGCTGGAAAAATTAGGTACCTTTTGCCTTTACCTAATAAATACGACCTACGGCTAAAGGAACGTCCGATAACCTCAAGCAACTCCTCTCCAATCGACATTTACGGGACTATCTCACCCATCTCGACAGTTCTCGCCACCCTGCGAAGGCTATTGAAAGGGCAATGAAAGAACCTCTTTTTATTGAATTTGCAGATGAATGCCTACGCATTATTAACCCCTAAGGATTACTCTAATAAAGCCATTTGTAAATTACTATAATACTTTACTTTTAAGGGCCCCCTCAGGAGAAAATGCGTAAGAAGAGCAGTGTTATTAAGCAGCGCGCCACATAATGCAATACCGAATGGGTTAGTGCGTCCGTGAGGGAAGGGAAGAGGTAGTCTTCCTGAGAAAGACAAAGCATCGTGCATTCGAATGGTTCTTTAGTTGTATGTTTTCTCATCCGGCATTAAGGAGAGGCTTCCAATGTGCAGGCTGTCCCAAATCAATTCGTGCAAAAATGACTCCCAGGCTGGGTCTTTGCCGTTCTGCGCCTCTTCATTTGTACTAAAAAAAATAGTATGCTTGTTTTTTACAGAAGTTAGGCAATATATAAAACACTTTTTGGTGTGTTCTCAAGTATGATTCCTTAATAAATAGCTTCTTATACTTTGCAATTTGGCCGTGATTAACGTAACTTGGAGGCTTAATCCCAAACTTGGTGAATTACAATAACCGCTCAAACGTAAAGTATTAGAACGAGAAAGAATAGTATCTATAATTAGTTGATTTTGTGTGAAGTATATCAACTTTAAACTAGATTTATACAGTAAAATAAACTTCGGTCTCGGTGTCTAGTAAATTGTTCAAGCCTTCATCAACACCATACCACAAAGTACACTTGCGGCGAATTGCCATATGCTACTTTAGTAAAACAAATTTAATCATTTCAAACCTGAAAAGTTACTCGAAAAATTGAAGTAAGACAAGTAAGCATGAAAACTCCTGCCAAACAGGCCTTAAAGTTGATTAATTGCTAAACAACCACAGAACGCCATTCGACTAACTTCGAATTCGGCCTTGGAGTTATGTCATAAGGAATAAGGAAAGAGATTGATTCAGACGATGGAGGGACATCGATGCCCTGGAGCCCCTCCGCTTTTACTGTTTCGGTAGTCGTGGACCTCCTCGTATCAACGTTTCCATTATTTTCCTCCGCTTCATTATTAGTGTTCATGTTTCCCTTAGATTGAGAGACCCCTCGAGGTTCAGAATCTTCAGCCTCATCCCCCGCCTCCTGTCGAATATCTGCCCGTGGCTCGATCACCTGTTAATCAACATGGAAAAATTTAGAAGAGCATTTAATTTATAAGTTAGAATGGCTATGGTTTCCTGATGGGCTTGTCGGAAAGTAGGCCATTCTTTAGGTAAAAACAATTGACTACGCAAGGCGGTACAAATAAAGGATTCGTTTGCATGCGAAATTAATATAGAGAATACTCTATCGCTATAACCTTTTTTCTGCGCTATGATATCAGTTTGTACCCGAGACGGTGGTTGTCGAATGGCACGGATATAGACATTATAAATCCAAGCATTTAGGCCATGATCTTAACCCCGAATAATATTAAGCAACTCCTTCAAACGGGCAAAAAATTAGCGTGACTTATTAAAACAAACCCCTGAGTAGATAATCTGTTCAGAGTTGGAAGGTCTATTTGAAGATGGAGGATTATGTAGACGAAAGCGTAGACTTTGGCCCAAAGGGTAGGTAGAAGGTGAACCAAGGTCAAACAACTCTTGTTCATCGGCATTAAGCAGAGACCTGCCGTGACTCTTCGGAGTAGACTTACGTTGTGTAGTTTCGTTGGGTTCAAAAAAGTCTGGGAGGGAATGGTGTCCGTTGAGATTCCATGACCTCGAGGTAAGCAATCTAAACCTTAACACTTACAGTCAGATTCCCTTGTCAAAAAGGCTTCAATAGCAGCAGGAGATAGAGAATTGGGGACAATTGTGGTGTGTGTACTATTGGTGGAATTTTTGAGACGATGCACTTCGCTAAGGTGAGTGGAGAATGACTTATGAACTCTGTTTGGATTGCCTCCTCCGTTTCCAGTAGAATTATCAAGGGGAGGATAAACGCAAATTGGACAAAGAACAGCCGGATGATTAGAACTATGTTTTTCATGAACATGAAATCCTAAATCGGCGACCTTGAACCCCGGAACGCCACAGATGGGACAGGTGTAACTCCTCACCATATCGTTTGACTTCTTAAAGCAGAGACAAATAGTGGAAAGAGGCGTAATGCGTAATACTCCAAAAGCAATGACTAAGACTAACAGCATTTGGGAAAAATATTTTGCGATCCGACTCGAGAATAAGACATTGCATTGGATGATTTTTCCGATGCGACAGAGCCTCGGCATGCCTATCGTAGCAAGGGCCGCAAAGATCAAAGTCAATGCACCGCAGACATTTATAGCGACGGAGCCGGAATGCGTTTGCCTCGCAGGCGTCGCATTTAACGCCTACAATCAAATGAACCTTAGATGGAAAGTCAATGGCAATGTGAAACATTTGAATCCGTGACTAAACTCAGGGGAGAACTAGAGCAGTAGAATAGCAGAAGTAATACCTCTTTTTCTCCCCAAAAATTCTAAAACTATAAATTAGTTTATAAATATAAAAAGAACGAAGGCAAACTCAATTGGGAAAAAGAGGAAAAACGCAATATTGCAATAAATATTTTAAATACCAGACAAGCAAGATGGGAGCAAATAAGTATGAAATAAGTGACTAGATAGCAGTTGAAATACCTTCCTCTATGACTGAAAACTCTGAAAGAGATGGAGGAAATTTTTGTAGAACGAAATCAAAATATTCACTTGAAAAAAGAAATTTGCAACATGCGGCTTAGCACGAGTGAGAAAAGTACAGGGGTATACCAATAGGAAACAATAATAAGAGACTAAAGAAGAAATGTAGGGGTTAGCCATCCAGTCTGAAGGGATTAAAGAAGAATAAACGATTACTATAAAATAGACAAAAAGAAAGAGAACCGACTCTAGTTTTATCGTTGTCATAATTAAACGATTATGGTGAAACCGGGCTAAATATATATTAAATAGTGAAGCCAATATAAAATGATCAGATCCAAAATAAAAGCAGTACGTAGGCGGGAGGAGAATTTGTAAAATAAGAACTAAAATGACAGAAAAGACGCCTCGAGGCAGGGGTGGTAAGTTCTCCAGTAGTTGAGACATGACGCAAACGGAACAATGTAAATTAAGGCATTTTGAGTCGAGTCCCGAGTATGAACAACAAAAGTGACATAAACTAGTGAGAAAAGGGAGAAAATGAAAAACGTACGATGGATGAAGTACATTAAAGGAAATATCTATCAAATTAGTAAGGTAGAATGTGTGATGCGAATAAAAGTAATGTCGACTGGAGGATACCAAAACCAACTAGGCAAAAAACCAAAGAGGGTGGATATATTAAGTAGTGTGAATAAAGATCGAATTAGAAATTGTGCTTTATTAAGTACTGATACATTCAGAATGATATGAGTGAATGAGGGGTGTTAAGATTTGAAAAGTAATGAGGCAAACAGTTAAAAAAATGGCAGAAAAATTCAAAAAACAAGAAGTTCCGGGAATTTCTCTGGATTCTGAGGGTATATAAAGCAACGCCACAACCGATTTGTTGATTTTGAAAGGGTTCTCAAAGCGCAACAATAATAAAACAGGAAATTTCTGAGTAACTCGAGACGTTACGATGCCACCAAAACCAATAAATGAAATGAAATTATGGAACCGAAATAGCGGAGATGATTGATCTATACAAACAGCTAGAGTGCTTGCATGACTAACGTTAAAACCTTTAGGTGTTAATACAAGTAAATAATAGGTATAAATAAACATAAAGAACCAAGCAAACGCAGAGTACGACGCAACATACCCTCGTGCCTGGAAGCCATCTACAAGGCGCAGAGAGGAGACAAGGCCGCTAAGTGTATCAGCGCGTTCGAACAATCAACTTGCTTATGTGAGCCAGGTCAAAAAAGTTAATTAAATCAGCAACAATTTCGACTGATTAATTAAATTATATCTTTTGCCAATTATTATGTAAGGAATGAGCTTTTTATTCGTGAGCGTTTATTATCAGTTACTGTTAATTTCACCTGACAGTTTTTTTGACATCTATACGGGATTACCTCCCGCTTTAGTCTTCTCATTAAATTCAAGATTATTTGTGTGTGAAAGAGGAGACATCACAGCATTTCAGAGTACCTTGTCCAAATGCGGCAAAAAACCTTGTCTATCTAAATAAATTGGCTGTAGAGAATTACGGCCGATAATTAAGTGTATTTTCCAATTCAATCAACGTAAGAAATTGGCTTTGCCATTTCATAATTTTTTTCAACAATTTATGCCACGTCAGTAAGTATCAGTCAAAATACCTAATAACGTAGCCGTTGAAGCTGAAATATGAGGCAAATATACCAAATTTCACGGCCAGTTGTCTCCATAGGAAGAGAGGAAATAGTGGAATTGTGTCTAATGAAACTCACCTATTTATTGATAGCGTAGGCCTTCTTCTGCGGGTTAAGCTTAGAGATAGCATTAGCCAGACATTTTTATCTATTCCACGAAGATTGTCTTTTACAATGACATTGATGGAATGCCGTCTCTTTCCTTTTGGCAATGAATCTTATTCGCCTCGAATGCACTCCATACACGTCCTAACATTTTGGCTTTGCTTGTCGCAGGCATTGTAGCATTAGCACTAGCCACTCTGACATGCAACAGTTGAAGTGTTGTTAATAGGCCTCCACTGAACAATGTCAGAACTCAAATAGGTTGTGCGACAAAACTTTTCCACCGGTCACTTATTATTTAATCCAATAAGAAATATCTAATCCCACTAACGATCACTTGCAGCTAACATTTACCTTTTCCTCGATCAATAAACTTTTAAAAGGATTGAAGTAGGTCACAACTATCAGGGAATTGAATTGAAGTTGTTTAGAGCCCTTCGAAACGTACGTTATCAGCGGAACCCTTTCGTGAGAAGAAAATCAATTGTAAGTGGATAAGATTTTGTGTTTAACACTCTTATCCTTGAAACTCTAGGGGGCCTCAAGATACCAGTCGTTTCATTTGGCAAGTTAGTAAGCCCTTCGAGACGTAATGTGAAGCCATCTTCCTCATAACTTATCCTCGGCAATGCTTACTTTCAATATATATGTACAAAGGCAGTGAATAAAGTTGTCATTCGGAATTGAGTGATATTTAGTAGATTCGCGCAAGGCGACATTTTAAACATGTCTGCCGCCACTAAATTATCCGAGTAAAAACTGCATAGAGATGCAAAACTACTCGAGTGAATGGCCCGCATTAGGCAAAAGCAAGAGCACATTATGATAAGTCAGCTTTTCGACAGTAAAGAAAAATTTATGAATCCTCAGTGAAACAATAAATTAAGAGTTAATATCAATGAGGGACGGAATCGCTGGTAAAGTAGAGGCTTCCATTGCAAATTCGTTTTTTTGTAAAATATAAACCACCTCGGCCAAACCGAGGGAATAATGCACAAAGCCACCGATTACCAGAGTAAAGCCTAACCAGTCTGTTGTGTTTAAAGACCGGGTGAATTCCACTGTGACCAAGTTGCAGATGATCACGGTAAAATCTGCTACGATGGGGATAAGGACCCATTGAAGACGCCTTCGCATCAGCATAATACCGAAGACTATGGTCACGACAGCCGCGAGGAGACTGGAAATGGCTCGCACAGCATTTGGATGATGGAAACCGCCGACGTGAAGAATAACAGAGGCACAAGAAATGCACAAAAGTGTGTAGAGAGCATGGATCACCAAGGCCAAAATGCGAAAGTTGCGCCTCATGCGAGGTACCACGTAGACAGTCATTAGGCAGTCCGTCAGTCAAGGAGTCGAGTATTTAGTGTCATATCAGTCCCTCACTCCCTCTCTGAGTGTTCTGTCAAGTGCTCTTTAACTGCTGAAATTCACGTGTACCCACATGACTTACTTTTTTTTCTTCTGAGAGTCTCGTGTATGAGAGCATATGCCTCGAGATTGATCCTCTCGACCCTCATGGAGGGAATCGGTTTGTTATGTCAATGTAATTTACACTCTTTGAGGAATTGTCTTCTCTCCCATCATCGACATCCGGCGAGATAATGTCATCATTATTCCTCCCCAACGATCCAACTCCACTCAGCCTATTTAACTCAGTCCGCCAAATGATGTGGCATCCCACTGCCTCCCGTATGTCGTCATATTCCGCGAAGGTGTGAAATCTTCACATACGCCACAGACGAGGTCCTTCTTCCTTCAAGGTCACTCACTGCCTTTCCGCTCAAAGTCTTTCGCATTTCGGGAGTAAAATTTCCAGTAATTTTGCCTCAACCCACGGCGGAGGTAAATTTTCTGTCTATTCTGCGGTGACACCCTTCATCTCTCCACCATCCCACCTTACACGCAGCTCACAGTTCTCTTTTGGTGCGTCCATGGAGAAGAACAATGAGGTCAAGAAATGAGGAGATTTCCAGCACCAGCGGTTTAAGCCTAGAGTTGAATGTTAGAGAACTAAAATCTAATATTTTGGAACGTTTTCAAATCTTTGCCCGCCCCCTCCCCCCCTCGCCAACCACAAGAAAGGCAAGATCGAGTTTCTCACGACAATCATTCTACTGTTGCGTATGCCTTTTTCATACCTTCGTAGGACCAACTAACATCCTCCATTGGTAATGTTATGACTTTTTGACAGTCACACGATGCCACCGTCATAGAAAGAAAAATCCTCCATATGTCAGTTCTCTCCAGTCATTAAATGTTTGAAACGAGGTCGAGTGATCTTGTGAACATCATTATTCGGTCTTTTTTACTTTCATGGTTCTCTCAAAAGTAGGTGAAGATGTATAAATTCCTCGCGTTTCTTCTCAAACCGACGGCTCAAAGACTTTACTGATTACTGAGAAATAACAGTATTCTGTGTATAGTATTCTGAAGAGTTTTGGGTGATCGTTGCTTCATCCCCCTCGTTCAGAAATCATGCTGGATTCTGGAGGGAAGTCGTGGTGAAGTTTACAAGCAATCAACTTTCCAATCCACCTGTTCCCACAGTTTAAGTGTTTGTTAGCCACAGTAATTGCGTCCCAACCAGGAACATAAACCTGCCTTCGCAGATTCTCCAAAGTCTGACTACTGCTTTGATGATTTTCTAAAAAAATTTATTATCTTTCTTCCTAGTGAGGACTTAGCCTTAATGACAAGTGGTACAGAGACGGAAAAAGATTCCAGTCATCAATCGGTTCATTTTTCGCGAACCCTGCAGCCGACCTGACACCCTGACGAATCGGCACACTTCCGTTTCCTCGCGCATCGAATGCGCCATTTGTCACTTCTACTAAAAATACAGTGACGGAAGCCGTTGACGGCGCGAGGTATCCATGTGTTTCCGCTCATCGCGATGGCTGGTGGCCAAGTCGACAAGTGTAACTTCCACTGGTCCTAACTGCACATGCTCCCTGGGTCCAGTGAAAGTCGCAGGCGAAAGCGCCAGTCAGTACATCAAAGGCGGAGAGGTGAGACGACTTAGTAGCGGGAGGAGGAAACCCCCCGCCGGTGTGTTGCGTCCTTATGGAAGCCTGCGACCGCATTTAACTCCAGCCAGCAATTAGATAGAGGGATTGGGTACTAGGGCCGCAGTAGAGTCACAATTTGACTACACCTAATAGGATGATTGTGATTTTCAAGAGAGGGTTGTTTAGAAAAGGAGGTCACCTTAATCCGTTAATGCATTATAATTGTAAATCTATTGTGACGAATGAATAAATCAAAAGCCGGCTACATAGCCACGTCCGTTACCTACTCATTAGGATTTGGTAAGTAGACACCAATTTCCATACTCTGTCCGTCAACCGCGATTTTCTTAGCTGGTACGTTTGATACACCGCCAATTTATTTCATCTGCAGCAAAGTAATTTCAAAGGAGGGCATCTTACAAATCATGATGTTTGACGCAACTTTTAAAAAAAAACTTCCCAGCATTGCCTCGCTCCGACTAACCACGCGGATCTGTGGACGCGACCGTCCCATGGTGCCGCACTTATTCGCTCATTAATAGATTTGGGAATTTGATAAGGACAAAAATAAGTAAACAAAATCAGAATTGTCGCATCCGATGTCATCCAATATATGATGCAAACAAAGCTCTGAGCAAAAGTATTACTAAAGTATCGAAAAGTTGAAAAATCAAGTCAGTGGAAGATCACAAGTGTTGATGTAGGAAGATTCTCAAGTTAGAGCCTCTCGAGGTACTTCAATTGGCCATCTTCGAGAAGTCGCGTTCGCAGAAGGCAGAGCTCACGAACAATGCGCATTTCATCCGCTGATTTAGCCTCTAGCTCTCCCTTCAGTTGGGTTATTTCACTGTAAAGACTTGCTATTTCCTCCCTCGCTGAATTCACACTTCTCGCTAAAAAATTATTGAAAAAACCTTTGTTACTTACAAATTTCAGTAACAACTCGTAGAGGTGAAAGGAGCAAATTCATCACGGAAATGGAGGAGATTGAGACACACCAGTGCCCCCGACGCAATGAATTATAGCATTTGTGCCATTAAATCTGGAGATTTGTCCAAAATAGTCTACAAAAACATGTGGTAAATCGTCTAAATTAAATTCACCTTAATAAAGGCGCAGATGAAATTCGGGACGTGGCATTTAATCTTCGAATCGGCCACCAGATCTTACAACAACGCCTAACAGATGCTGTGAACCTTAACACCTTTCGCAGTTGAATTTCAGAGAGCCTTCGAATGACTGCCCAACGCCACGCGCGCATGAATTTCTCGTTTCTCCGAACTGCTAACTCATGGATTTTCGCTACAGTGTCGGCCACAGATTGGTCAACTTGTCGCGAATGGGAGATCAAGGTGTCATATACTCTGAACCCTACATGCTCACCTGCCCAGTCCGGGCGAGGCCATGGGGCATCGTGCTACTTGACCTCTCCCACATCAACTGCTTGATAGCCAGTCAGTAACGGTACAGAAATTGACAGGACAACAGAGGAATTTCACGATGCCCGTCAAATAAGAGGTGAGTGGCGGAGAAACGAGAAGTATTGGCTAATCTCACCGCCTGTCAATGCTTACCATGAACTGTGCATACTTTAAAATTCATTGTTTACCCACACGTAGAACATTTTGACCCCACGAAAATGCTTGTTTTATTCTTTTGTCTGACCGCGAGAATTTACTTAACAGGACGCAGCTGAGAAGACGAGAAGCCTTTCGGACCTTCTGAGTTTCGATGACAAGCGGCTATTCTGGATTGATAATTTAGCAGCCTTTCTCTGACGAACGGGAGTGTTTAGGCCTTCACACCACTTTTATGTTCCCTTGAGAAACTATAGGAATTTTGATTCGTGTCTAACACCTCGACTTGACTGAAAAAGCTACATGAACTGTGAATCACAGAAGCTTCAATTCCGACTTCGGGAGCGGCTATCCCCCAGCGGTACCCCTTCCTCCTCATTCTTAAGATAACATGGAAGTAAAACAATTAAGTATAACTAATGCCGGTGGATGAAAAAGAGTAAATAACTTGCCGGCCTGAATTATGAAGTACCCTACTCCGGTGACCTTTAATCCAACCGACCTCACCCCAAAACTAAAGTTATGCTGGTGACTAACAAAACAAACATGGATGTCTCTCGTAAATAAAATTGGACGAAGTTGAATCTTAAAACAGGGGATCAAAGGGCACTGTGAGCTTCAGCGTAGGCGATAACTCGAGGATACCGGAGGGACCGGTTAGTTTACAAGGGAAATTTATATTAACAAACTATGAAAATTGTGTTTTTGCAAAAAAGGAAAAGAAAAAGAATGAAGCAAGTTTATCGATGTCATGCGCAAAAATTGGTGAAACACCTGATCAAATTTCGTGTGTGGTTGCAATAAGAAACCGCCTACTGAAATGGGAAGCCGAAAGGCAAACGAGATGATACATCAGGCTGCAAAAGGAGCGTAATTTCTTTAAATTTAGACATTGGGTTTTGGTTAGCTGAAGTAAAGTGAGCTCAGTAAGCAAAGTCATCGCTAACGTACCACCATCCATCTTATTGGCTTTCGTCTTCTCCTGAGGTGTGAATTCAAAATCGGCAAACGATGGTGCCAGCTTGTGGCTTATCAGCTGATAGTCAGTACCCTTCACTCCGCCCATTCCACGCATCGAATGCTTCATGGAGTTGTCTATGAAGACGAAAGGTCGAGGACCCAGCAGCCGGCCAGCATTCACCGTCTCCACCTCAATCCTCGCCTCACCCGGTGGCATCGGGGGGACGCGGATCCGGAGGCAGTGGGTGGCGCTGGGCGCCAGGGTCGGCCACCGGCCGGGCACCACCGTCCAATTAGTCCGCGGCACATTATAAACACCAACGAATATCTGAGCATATCGCATCACCGCCTCATTCAGTTGTGTCCCGTAGAGACACACCTCGTAGTTCCCTAAACATAAAAACACGTTAATTGCATAATCGCATACCTTGTTTGTTATATAAAATGTTATCCCGGGAGTATGAGTGTTTATAAAAATATGAGGTAACCCTCTAAAGTCTACATAGATAGACAAAGAAGATAAACTGCCTTGGGATGGCCTTAGGGAGTGTAAGGTGAAAAGCACCACCGGTCAGCATATGTTTTTCCCCTCAGTTTCAGCTTTCTTGTTCAACAATAGCTATCCTCTATGCCAGCGTGACATCATGTGACTCCCTCAGCCTCGTTGTACACACAGAAGAGGCCTCGAATGAGAGTGACAGCTGAGCCAGTATTTAATGGTGCTGGTGTCTCTCTAAAGCATTCATTCCACGTGGACCGCGGGGAGTGATGAAGAGGCGAAGGAAGGATGCTTTAGGCAGTGGAATACAGTAGCAGAGGGAATGTCGTCTCGAAGAGGCGAAGCTAAAATTAAATGGAAATGCAACTCTTGGTAAGTCTACTTGGGGTTAGGCTTCTCCTCTGCCACGTCAACTTCTGTCACCACCGTAAACTGACCCAATGTGGACGCTCCAGTTTGAACAAACGTGGAGTCTTCGGTCGAAAATTACGGGAGCCGACTCAGATAATGTTGATTTTTTACACTGGATAACTGGACACTTTAGATCAACCTGAGTAGATAACAAAAGACTAGCCCAAGTTGTTGAAGTGGATTCGTCATTTACAGAATTCACTCTCCAGAGTAGCCTTATTGAGGAAAATAAAAAATTCACACAAATGGTACAGTGTAGGGCGTCGCGGTCATTCATAGTGGAACCCATGAGACTAAATACTCGTCGTAGCACGACCAGAGGATAGACATAACTCCCTCCAACAAACGAACGCATGAACCCTTAAGGCAAACAGGTGGATTAAGACCTTAAATGTGTACTTCCTCGGGTCCTTTCTGCACACTTCAGCACTAAACGCCTCGTTCGCCTGTTCGCCTACCTAAAAGACTATTGACGAAGAGAGAGTCTGCTTCATTTGCATTATTATTTGCATTGTTCAATTCACAGCCGTGAGCGAGGTCCTTCCTAAAATTATAGGCCCCAGAATACGTCTGAAAGCTGTTAAAGTGGCTATGATCAGTTATGGAGGCATATTTTGGGAAAAAAAACCTCTACTTCAGTAGGAAAAAAAAAACAGTGAAAGTGGAAGAGGAAAGACCAACTGTCTACGTAGAGCGGAAGAGGCATAAAAGGGTGAGGGAAAATAAGTGGTAAAAATCATAAAAATCACAATTGCATGTCATGCAATTAGCCCAATTTACTGAAAGGGAAAAGGAAAGGCAAGACAATAGATCGCCTTTCAAATGTCCAAAATGAGTGATCAGAAATGGTAAAGAAATAGGCAACGCGTTCAAAGGTATAGCAGCAAGGTCCAAAATCCATCCTAAGAACGGAAAATATCAGAAAAAGCCTTCAATGTCTACTTTTGAATTGCGAAGTGCGGGTATTGAGGTGACCTTGGGGGGGTCAAACGCAACACCACTTGACGTCGACGACTGACCAGCATAAAGCACCCCAGTCGTCTACGACTGCTGTTTTGGGGCAGTGACTGCGTCAAAGCGTTCATAGGGCTGCTCACCTCCTCGCTCCCCAACGGTAGGAGTGGGAAAGAGGAAAGGGACCCAAGAGCCTGCCCTCTACGGTTTTTCGGATATCGAATGAAATCAAAATTGACAACCCGTCATGCTTGAAAAGATAATAAAATGATTAAAACTTAAGCGCTCGAAGAATTAATTTGCTGAGGTTAATAGACAAAGATGGTAAAAGAGAATTTTAAAATCAGGCGCAGATAAGTTGGTCCATCAAAAGGGATTGTGTGACGTCTTAGCGATTAGAAGATGGCAAAGTTCCCGCTCGAAGGCGTGCATTAAAGTTGAAGAAAAGCTCAAAATGTCCCCGAAAATTCGACTAAGAGAGATCATTAGGACAGTGAAGAGGAGCATTCACGCCTCTGGGAATGGAGAAGAAAGGTGCTCAGCCTACGTCAGTTTGATTAAAAGTAGTGCTAGACTCGAGGGTTTATTAATAATCGGGGAAGTAAATTCACCTGAAATATACTGGAGCATAATTTTTAGTGCGATTCGAGATGAGGAGAATATTAAGCACCTAACATAACTCACCAGCAGCGGGTCCTTCCAAAGGATCCATGAGAAGTAACTTCGGATTAGTTTTGATATCCATAAAAGGTTTCTCATCAGTGTTCGGAAGGAGGCTGTCACCACGAGCCGAGTCCGAACTATATTCCGTAGAATTTTCTGATGTCTCCTCTTCCACTTCCTCCAGTGATATCTTGTACTTCTCCTCTTCATATTGTTGACCTGACACCGTTGAAATTGCACCGATAGGATCGGGACGTTGTTGATTTCTTGCTTCAACCGGGCTTGAGGATCGGGATGAGTTAACATCTTCATCAGCAGCATCATCGTCATCATCTTCTCCATCCCCAATAGAGTGTTTCGACGAAACATTAACAGCCTCCCTCACCATCTTTCCATCATCTTTCGACTCCATCACTGGTGAAGTGTAGGAATCGTTCTCCACCTCCGCTTTATTAAAAGTGGGACTGGGAATTGGAGATTTGTGAGTTTGAGAGAACGCTAGATTTGGTGTTCCATATTCTTCAAGAATCTTGCTGTTATACAAACCAAGGGTATCCTCAGGGTTTGGTGATAAAGGTTTGGGCTGTGCACTCTCCCTGTTATTCAGCAGTGGACTCGAGGCATGCGGTCTTTCCTCTTCTTTTTTGAGGAGTATTGTGAAAAACACTTTCGGGCGTCGGTTTAATAAGCTCCGAGATTGGAGAAGGCGATTTTTGACGTTGTACGGATGCAAGGATCGAGTCTGTTGACTTTGGTGTTTTAGTCTCCTCTTCATTATCACCTCGAAGCAGGGAATTAAAAGGTGAACGCAATTCTTTCCTGGAGTTTGACGAATAGTCATCATCATCTACATCTGACGATACCTCGGGCTTTCTTTCCTCAATGCCCGTCACAGTGATGCTTTCACTTGCCTGTTCTGCTATTGTCGGAAGCACAGTTTGTAATGGCTTAGACGCTGAACAACAAATAAACATTTACTGGAATTAACAAAATACTATATCAGAAGTATGTCTGATTCATGTTATTATACTGCTTTTTGGGTTTTAAGTAGTTGGCCTCTGCAGGATAACTTGACTCGTACCTACCTCTGTCTTATCTTATCTTATCGTCCAAGTGGGATTGATGGCGTGGATTCCGGGTCGAACCTTAAAAAGTTTCTACACTCATCCTAGAGGATGAGTTAAACCAACACTACCGCCGAGTTTTCCTCATAAGCGTGGTTTTATGACAAAGTGCCCCCCGATCACCCATTCATCACTTTCAGAAGCAACACCACTGAGAGCGGTTATAGTAGGAAAAAGGGGCAAAAAGGCTTCGATTTTGCTAACAAGGCAATATGTGAAGGAGAGAAACGCAATAGAGAGATTCGTGTAATGCAAAACAATTTCGTCAAACGTGTTATAGTGACCTGGGAATTCTTTTATTTTACTTCGTAAGTTAGTCCCTCCTCAAACCACCGTTTGAAGAGTGTGGCAATCTGATTGTGGCACAAACTCGAGATTCCATTTGAAGAGCAACACCGAACCGTTTTCGTTCCTTGTCGACGTGACATGGATTATGGGGAGAATGTAGAAAATTCACCGTCCGATTTATAAACACCGAATATTCCTTACATTACTAATCAGTTAATAACCATTTACTGAAACTCCACTTCCTTCATCAGTGAACCATTGATGAGCTTGCTTAGACACAGCATTAAAAAGTATTTTAAAAAAGCCACGAAAGGGGCAGATTATTCTAAAGTGTCATTTCACTACGGAACTCGAAAGGCGACGTGAGGGGCCATAATTTGCCGCGTAGTACTCGGAGAATCACAGTCAAACCTTTCTTTTTGACTTTTAATGTATATTCCAAAGTCCATACTGCAACAAATCCAAAAATATGCTCAATATCATGTCTATTCCCTACCGCAACACCACGATGAGGAGACGCAGCGAAAATGCCGACTTTTTAACCTTCCACGAAGTGGAAGAAGGAATTATCGAAATCATCGTGTTTTCAGTGGAAGTCCAAGAGCTAGTCAAATCAGGGTATGAAAACGCTCACCTATCGCGCGGAAAATGTTGCTTCTCAGCCAACAATAGAATTGTACGGAAGTGAGGACGGTAAAAATAGGAAAGAAGGTAGAGGCTGGCAGAACCAACGCTTTATCGCATATTAGTTTGAGTAACCCTGTCTTGCATTCATACCACAGACAATTTTATGCTAACGTAGGATTCCTCAAAATGCCAAATGTATTCTTTGAGAGAAAAGTAGTCATTTAGCACTTTCGGCATTATAGGCAGAGAAAGGAAGTAACCATTTTGCCAATTATTGTATCCATTTGTATGCTAGTGCTTCGGATATCTTCATGAGTCGTCAAAAGTTGAGTTTAGTTGGGGTGAAATTTTGACATTTTCTAATTTATGATTTGGTCAGGGTGGCTAGGAAAAGTAGCACAACTCTCATCCCACCTACGAAAATACCTCCCATCAATCTCCTAATTGACTTCCGAGGAGACAACACTCTCTCACCCCTCATAGCTGAAACCGTTTTCTCCCACGATTTGAGACAATGTCACTCACTTGAGGCCATCACTGAAGCCCTATCGACGTGTAATTCTTTGTTTCCCTCAGTTGAGTCTTTTTCAGGCAGGTAGCTTAGCCCGAAAGAACTCCCCCCTCGTCGTCATGGCACTGAGCATAAATTTGCATTCGTTTCGCACAATTCGCACCTGTCGCGTGTGTTTCGCTGTTGGACCACCAGATTGAAGTAAAGCATGTCTCAGCAGCGCCATGTATGAGCCTCCGTACCTGCAACTCTTTTCGGAATCGTGTTTACACCCCATTAAGGGGTAAAGATAGTCGCCACCGCGTGAAGGACGAGGCGGCTTTTGTGGGTTACGTTACAAAGTATACAGTTGTTAGAAAGGCCGTAGACACGTTGCATTTAGGTTCTCAACTCTGGTAAATTGCGCTAAAATCCAGAAAGGAGGTGAAATGTCTATTCGATTCGGAGTTAGGTTAAATAAAAGTGAAATAAGAGTACTAGAAGACACATTCGTAGTGATCTTGTCAAAGTGACTGCATGTTCAGTCCTTTCAAATTCCCTATCTTTGAGCTGTCAAAAGCAAAATTCCAAAATCGAGTTTCCCCTTCGCGACAACTGACGCTCGAAAACATTTTACTTATTGGCACATTCATAAGTTTAAAGCGCAAACACGCTATCGTTGGCATAATTATAAACTCGGTTCTGGGAATATGTTACGCGCCGCTAGTTAAAGTTTAAATCATCCTGCTCTTAGAAAGACTAGTAATTAAGTTTTAAATGACAACCATTCTCCCGTCTTTGGAAAATTGGTCATTTAGTAAAACGAATAAATTCAGCAAGAGCCGCCGCATCTACGGTGATGGGTCAAAAAAGACCGTTAAAACTATCCTCATCGCCGGTACTCAGTATTTTCTTGTATACATAAAAGCACCAAACTGAAACACAACTAGAATGAATCTGTTTGACACGCCCGGTACAGAACTTACTAGGATGTCTTTCGGAAGGTGGGAGTTAGGTGAGACGATGATACCTCCTTGAGTATGGATTACCGAATAAAAGCACAAGAGAACAGAGAGAGTTGGGTTAATAGGCATGAAATTCTACGAAGCTGTGTTGAAAGCTATCAACAATTCTCATTAGCCAGCGTCTCATCCAAACATGGTTTGTTGGAATTGTCGGAGGACATGTGGAAAGGACTCGCTCGGGCATGGTTTTGGCGTCGTCTCCTCAGAACCCGATACCTTGGTGCCAGAAGGTCCAACTCCAAGGCGCTCCCTGAGATGTGGTGAAAGCCTTTTGAGCTAATGTATTCCCCGCCGCATCACAACCAAACCACCGTGTGCATGGGTCATAAATGCTCAAAGAAGTGTAGGTGAAAGTACGTCTGCCTGGAAGCTTCGCCCTCTGACTGTGTGGTGTTACCAGCTACCTGAAGTTAGCTTCCTGTTGGCAGACTGAGACATGTTTTACAGAACGAATGCGACAGAATTTAGTAGACGCATAAGCTGTTCATGGTAATAGGTCCTCTAGTGAATTTAAACACATCAACGCTGAAACATGCCTAAATTCAATAGTAAAGAATTATTTTTTCACAGGTACCTCTTGTAATTTCAAAAGCGTCACTTCGTCTGCTAATCGCAACAATGTTATTATTTGCCCTGCCTGAAGTAACACGGTGGTGTGAAGGTGTACCCCAGACAACGAACAACCAGAGTAAAAGCTTCCATATTCAGACTGGCATACTGAAAGCAAATATTTACAGTGAGATAAGAAGATTTGTTTATCATGACTTTACCAAACCATTATTTTAATTCCCTAAGTGAGTAAAGGAGAGCAACCGAGACCAACTTACTATTTAAAAATAGGAATTTAAGTGACCAGAGTCTATTTTTTCCACCTCGTGGTCTTATTTGAATTAAATAATGGTACAAATAGACCCGATGTAACTCACTAAACTCCTCCAAGACGAAATAACGAATTGCAATTCTGACTTTCTTAAGATTCAGATTGACAATATGGTTTTCATCTTATGACAGGCTTATTACATCATCAAAGTGCGTAGTGATGATCTAATTACAGCCACAAAAGACATTGAACTTAACAGAAAATTGTGAAACCGGATTATTGAGCCAAGCAATTTTATCCATTCACAGCATATAAAAGTGGAATCTGGCCACTCTAATTCACCCGTACCTATGTTCCACAACAAAAACAGACTACACCACAATATTGCTCCAATAAAGGATAACTGAATTATTTGTTAAATTCACAGCCATTTAATAGATTCCGCATAAAAAGGGGATTGGATAGAGTGAAGTGAGAAAACATGGTTTGGTTGAAGTGTTTGACAGCATCTAGCACTTCTCGAGGTACTTAAACATGCCGTCTTCTAGAAGGCGCACTCGCAGACGACAAAGGTCCGAACTGATGCGATCAACATCCGCCGTCTTGCTCGACAATTTTGTGGTCAAATCAGCCACCTCGCCCCTTAGTCTAACAATCACCTCCTCAGCGTCGGCTAGCGAGTCTAAGTGCACCTCTGAAAGAAACACAAGAAACACACATGTGCACGTGCATACGTTGTGCGTAGGAATCACATAAGCACCGTCTACACACCTACGCAGGTGCACTCGACAAGGTAAATGCTCAATTACACCACCTTGGAATTGGGCCTACTCGCCTAAGCACCGCCGCAATGCGTAATAGGAGATCATGATGCCTATTAACGAGGGTGAATAGAAACTATGACTGTAAAGAGCTAATATTTCACAATTCTGGAACAGAACTAGCAGAAAACCTTAGACTTATGGTGTCACTTTGGGGTGAGAAAGCCTGTACTTTCGCAACACCTGGATAACTGTATGAAGTGGCAGTTAAAATGGAGTTTTGTATAATCTTTGTTTTAAGTACGTGAATGTGAAAAATAACCCTCAACTCTAAGGAGTCTACGTAAACATGAAGTACATAGAGGATAACTAAAGCAAAAACCAAGGTGAAAAATAGAAGGGAGCCTTAGCAATGAAAGATTACTGATAAATGGGAGTTGAAAATTAATGCCTTAGGCCAAGTTGGGAGAAAGGTGTATTAGCGACTAAAGAGACAGTTTGTTCAAACACCGCCTCGTCAAACTGTATTGTTGGAAGAAGGAAAGGATGCGCGAAATCTACCGCTTATGAGTAAACTCAGAGCCGCCAAGGTGAAATCATGACACCATACTGTTAGTTTGTTGTGCTAATTTTGGGTAAGTCAAGCGACTGCTTTTGTGCAGGTACGTATTTGAAAGTCTCACATATAAACTGTAATCTGGGTATAATATGCATTTCAAAGTGAGGAGCAAATGTCGAAATGAGTAAATGATAGGAATGAAGTAGTAAGGCTTGTGTTTGTCTTGCCATATCATTGCATGCACATATTCAACTTATTATTTAATAGAAACCCTTACTAATGAAAATGGATTTGGCACAAATTTCCTCCTACCGGTGCCCAAAATACGTGTGAAAATAAGCCCCATAATCCACTTTCCTTATTTTTCGCCTAATGCGCCACACGATAGAGAGTGAGAAGTCAGTTGCTAAATTGGATAATCGAAATACCCTCGAGCAATCATGTAGTATCTTTATGGCTACTTCTTTTCCGCTCTGTCCTTTACTCGTGGGATGCATCAAATAGACAAATATTGGCTGTGAAGTTAAATCACCTGTGCTGTCCTGACGGATAGGAAGATCAAATTTGGGAATAATTCATTTTGCACACACTGCACGATGCGCAGAGTTGCACGGTAAACAATGATACTTCAGAGTTGCTAAAAACTCCAACTCCCCACATTTCGTAATTTTGTCCACCAAAAGTGAAATCATGACCCTCTTCGTGAACTTATATGTTTTTCTTAGAGTCAACGTTTGATTTAACAAAATTTAGCTGATCTTTAATAGTAAAAATCTCAATGAATTCACTAAACAAACTGCTTGTCATCCTCAGCCAAATTTACTCATTTCTATTCTAAAAAAATTGACTTGTGAAGACCATTTCACATAACTTGCCAATGCCTTACCATCTGCTGAATAAATGGTATTAGAAGCGAGATTATTTTCGCTGAACGAATCTTCTGATCCAAGACCTGAGGAACGATTTCCAGCACCGTTTGTGATTTCCGTAGACACTGGTGGTGTCTGCTTAGCACTTCGCGTACTGCGCCGCGCTCTAGTATCCGAGAGACGGATACTCGAATTTCGAACGAAGCCACTTTTTTCTGTGGTTAGTGGATTGGTTGCCTTCATTGGTTTTGCTAAAGTTAATGTAGATGTCTGTATGTTCGAATGGGACTACATTATTATATCCATAACATCATATAGAAGAGCCAGAGATATGTGAGCAAAATTCAAATGTTTCCAACGTATCTCAAGTTATTTAAAAATATGAGAGCTCAGACCACTATCAGTCATTCGTTAGCATTCTTAAACGGACACAAGGAAAGTTAGAAATGACTGTGTTTACCCTCTTCTGGTTTCCGTATACTACGTCTGGCACGGCTATCAGATAGACGGATGCCAGTGTTACGGATCAGTCCTGCCTGTGGCAGTTTCACTGGTTGATCGGCTAAATGGAGAAGGCAAAATATTGGTAAAATTCAAGAGTGATTAGTGAGCTAAATAGTATATATTTGAACCCACCCACTGGCGTTTTCTCATTTTCTTGGTAGACGAAGGGCGTGGGACACCGGAGTCTACCACGGCTCATTGTTTCCACCTCGATCCAAACGCGTTCATTACCAGAGAAGTCCTTCTTGGGAGGGACCTTTAGGGTTATTCTATGGGTCGCACGAGGCTCCTCTGACCAAGAGCCTTCAATAACATTCCAGTTGTAGGATGCAACAGTGTAGTCATCGATAAGAAGAACTGCATGAAGCATTACTGATTCATTCATGTTTTTGCCATATACATGAACTTCGGTTTCAGCTGAATAAAATTCAGATGTTAGAACAGAAAATGATGGCATTGTAGATTTTGTAGTTAAAAATTACCATTTGGCGGACCGGTAGATGGGAAAAGGGACAGAAGAATGGGTTCTTCCTGAGCTGCCGACAAATGAGAAAAAGTAGGGGGTGGTGATTGGGTTCGAATATCGACGCCTTCATCAGAAGAAGCGGAGGAATGAGTTTTTCCCGTTAAATTGGAAGTAATTGGCCTTTTATTAAGCCTCTTGGAAGGAGTCTTCGTGGATTCTAGAGCCACTTCTGATCTGCCGACCACTTCATCAGCAGAGGAAGGAGGTTGGGATGTGCGCCGATTGCTTTGGACACGTGGGAAAGGATTTTCTATGAATAAAAAAAGAAGTAACGTTTAATAAAGCCCAGATTAACAACGTAGAAGACATGCTAATAAGGGAAATTCCTACCAGCTATCGGTGCTTTGAACTCTCCGCCTACAGGTTCGATACCACTTCCCCCATAAATATCACTGCCAATGCCTGAATGAGATCCAAGAACACTGCCATCTAAAAGATCATTAAATAATTATGTAATGAATTTACGTCAGACGGTACTTTACTCACCATTTTGCGGAGGAAATAAGGAATTCATTGATTGTGACATACTATAACCGAGTTCGCTACCATGTTTACTGCTTATGTGAGAAGCACCACTTCCGTGTTTCCCATGAATATGTTTGATCGGATTCTTCTGGTACCAGTGTTTTTTTTTTCCACTTGCAGTCGAATACATACTTAAAGTACTTCCCGCCATAGATGCCCCGTCTTCCTTGTTCTGATGTCGATGTAGGTGTCTAAATAAGATGCGAACGTTACACAAAAAGGTAAAACAAGGTGAAAAACACTTGGATGGGCTCTCAAATTACGCAGATATTCGAGAGGCGCTACGATGAACACGGTCAGAGCTGAGTATAGATGCTTTCGAACTTTTCTCGAAACCGAAATCCTCGTAATATGACTCGGCCCATATCCAATAATAGAGGGACCCATAAACTTGAGAAACCTTTTTGGTAGGTTCAAGTTCAGCAACGCGAAGATTGGCGGTAGTTGACGGTCTCGTAGTGGAACCCGACGGTCGAGGTGGAATTTGAACGAGCGGAATTACAACTTGACCAACGTGGTGGTCGTCAGAGTCCGTAACTTTTAAGACAACTGGTTGACTAACATCCGCAATTTCACTAACAAATATCGATGTATGTAACAACATACAATGTGGCTTCAAAATCCCAAACAGGATTGCCGTTTGGCTCATTTATAATATATGATTGCATTGTTTTCTTGCCACCCTTAATTTTAACTTTCCATTTAAAATTATCTTTGCGATCTATAAAAAGATCTAACGTATGTTATGGACTTGCGTTTCTTGGATTCCACATATACGTTCTTCAATCCCGATGCTCTGTTAACTACGGGAAATACGTTGTTATCCGCATTATCCTACCTTTAACAGTTACAACCTTGGGCGGGTTCCTCGGTGGACCTAACATGATTTCACTACCTTTGAACCAAGCGCTCAAACTAGTAATAACATTATAACCGAATCTCTAATGTAACAATGCACATATTCAAATTAAAAAGCTTAAGTAAATAATTTTTACAAAAATGCGTAGAGTTTGTTTTAAGTCTTGGTTGTTATGGTCACAGTGAGCAGCTTTTCGAAATACGAGTTGTTTGACCAATGCGCAGTAAGGCGAATCTGTTTGTTTTCGTCATTTCTAAAAACTTCGGTGTTGTCGAACGTTTTGCCAGTCCTTTTCTCGTACTGATTTTGAGCGATGGATTGAATACTTTGCGGCACCCCTGCCCGCGTCATTTTCCGTTTGTTCTGCACGTTTGTTCCATTGGTATTTCAAAGCTTATGTCTATTCTGTCGACACTTATTCTTCCCTTAATTATTCTGCCGTTACAGCATCAGCTTGCGTGTAATCGTGCTTCTACCCGTTTTATTTTCATATGCATAACAGCCACAGTTGGTCTTCTGGAATATACGTCTAGGATTTTTGAATAAAGCATTCACTGCCAATTTCCCGCTGAATTTATATAGGTCGCGTTGTGTGGTACATCATATTATTCACTGGTTTCCTTATTTTAATTTCGTATTTCTCGTGTATTATTTTTCCGTCAATGTGTTGTTCTTCTGAATTACTTGTGTGTATTCTATTTGACAACCGTCAATCATTGATAAAATAAAATTTGTCACGTACTTTTCAGCGCACACCACGTGTCAATTCGCCTTGCGATGTTGAATAACAACTTTTATAATTAAGGTCCTTCAATTTTTCCCAAATTTTCGTTATTTTGTCCTGATTGACGTTCCCAAAGTCGTGAACATTTCCCACGCCCCTATTAACTTTTCGCTGCTTGATATATATAGTATATTTTGTTTATTATAGTATTCTCTAAACCACGACACTGTTTCTAAAGACCGGCACATTATTTGTCCAAATAAGCGCAATCTGAATTTATCTGCATTAATATGGAACATAATTGTTAAACTGAAACGGGGTATATTTTGTCATCTCACTTCATTTACACTTTAATGTTAGAAGTAATTTCAGAACTATACTTCTCAATCTGCTTTCTTTCTTACGCTTCTTATCACCACATTGTCAAATGGACCTACCTCTTTCTCAATTGATTGGTGATAAGGTTTATGCATCACTAGTAAAGTGTTACTGCATTAATTGTTAATCGGTTGTGATTATAGATTATGCTGTCAATGTAATTCATTTCCTGTTTTCATTTCGGTAGAGTTTCGGAAGACTTAACATTAACGGGGTAGATATTCTGGTGAGATTAACGTTTTTTCCAGACATTGAGCTATTTTATGAGGTCTTAGAATCTGTCTATTACTAACCAAATCTTGTTACATGTGCGCGTTAGACAACTTATTAAGCCAATCGCTGCCCCTTTGATAACTGTACGCATATCAAGGAAATAAGTCATATTTATTTACATATCGACATTTTTATTAATAAAAAGCGAAAATATCGTGATGTAGTAAGTTAATTAATTGAGCGAAATTTTCGTTGAACTTTGTTGCGTAATTTAATTAATCCGGTAGTACGTTAACCGTCAATCAAAGTTGGCACCACGTCATAGATAGTGTCATTTTTTTGGGATACATTTAGTTAGTTTTGACTCGCCCCTGTCTATCGACTCTTTACAAGATGCATTTCGGGTCATTTGATGCGGGCATGCTTCTAATTAAGGAGTGAAAAAATTTTTTGAGGTACAAAGGACGTAAACCATGTATACTTTCTTTAGTTTACTTAGTCTTTTAACGGTATTTTGTCTTTAGCAAATTCTTAAAGTTTTTTAAATTAGCAAAGTTCTTTCGATAACATTTTTTCGTCTCGGCTTTAAAGAAACCTTTATTAGTCTATCTTCACGAATGGTATTAGCGCAAATCTTTTACACTGTAGGCAATACATATGCCTCATAAATAGGTCATAAAATTATCTTTAAGCTACAAAGACATAACCAAGTCCTTTTTTTGTGACCATCACTTGTTAAATACTACCGGCCATTGGGCCTTTATAATGTACAAATAAAATGTTTCCTCCAAAGATAATTTTAAACTTAATTGATGTTTCTTTTATCCTTAGTAATTTCGCCACCACGGGCGAATGAACTCCTCTTCAGCCTACCATTCGCGTCCCCAAGCGGACTATTCTGAGGCGTCGAAGGACTATTCTACGCGGCCCCCGAATCGCTATCGTGCCACTTCTGTAGATCCCTTTCATTCTCTCTCCTCTTCCGCTTATCACACACCATCACTTCGTAATGACCTAATCTTTCCAGTCTTGTCAAGTAAAAGCGGCCTATCTCGGCCTCCACCACATTGTCAGCCCACATCCTGCCGCTGTCCGTCGCTTTATCGTTCCCCTATCGGTCCAATGCCCACCACTGGCCGCCGCTATCGCACAACCGAACGTTCAGACTTTCCGCTTGGACCATCACCACTGCGATCTAGTTCCCTCTCCAAGTTCGTTCCTTTTCAACCGTCCCCTGTGCATCAAGACCCCACTTACAATATCTCCAGATCGGCGAATAATTATTACGCACCCTACATAGACTCACAGTATCCAAGCCATCACCATACCACGTACTCCTACGACTCCTCAATGCCGCCATTCAAGCGCTCCAGCTACGATATAACCGGAAAATTCACCTCTTTGTCCATGTGTCCGTCAGAAGTTGGTACTAGTGCAGGCTTCCGACCACCGTCTTATTCTTCGAGTGAGTTTTTGAGTCTTACGAATAAGGCTAACTTTTTTATTATTAAAAGTTTGAATTAGAGAAGAGAACTGAACTCCTCCTCTTCATGACTGGCTAACAGCTTCGAATTCTCAATTATTTATTGGCTTTTTGTCATTAGTTTCCTCCGTTTATACTTTGACTTTTGGTTTTTTGCTCAATTGTCTACAAATATATTGCCTTTTTATGCGGCGTTCCGGAGCACAAAGTTCCCTCAATTTTATCCCGAAATGTTACTTTTTTAATTGTTAAAAGGAAAGTTAAATCTACCCTGACTAACTTGGGCAACCAGTAAGCAGTTTTAAGAGCGCTCCCAATGTGCATTGAAGGCCTGATACCTAGTCTTTGTACTCCTTGTTCTCCCATTTGTACCATCCACATCGGGTGACGATGTATTTATGCCTACTGGACTGAAACTCCGACCCAATAACGTTTATCTTACTAGAACATTTTTGGCTCTGTGATTGACCTTTATTCCAGAAGCAAATTATAACACGTTTCATGTTTACGTCGCCCTGCGTCCTGGACTTTTAACTGGATAAATAAGCCTACCAGAAGTTTGTTAGCCCGTTATGTAGGAATCCATGCCAACATGTTGTTGAGATTTCTTGTGTCGTGCAAGAGGGGAAATGACTATCTCATTTTCACTCCACTACTTCTCTAATGTCATTGCGTAAATTTTAAAGTAAAACTTGAGTTCACTCGACAATTACTTCCAAAATCTCCATACCTGTTGCTTTTTTTGTTTTTTTTTTGTTTTTTTTTGTTTTTTTTGTCGCATATTTCTAATCCTAGACTCGTAATTATGAGATGGTTAGTGTGGGAAAGTACATCAGTCATTGTCCTTTTAATTAATTCCCATGTCCTTTGTTTGCCGAAACTTCCTTGCCCCTAAGAAAAGATACCAATTTTGAGAACCGAAATACCCATGATTATGTTTTATTCAACCTAATAAATACTCAGTATGTATTAGTGAACCAGAGAATTGCTTTCATCACTTCCACTAAGCCTTTCCTTGTATGGTCTTCTGATTATATTAATAAGTGTCGGTACCTGAAACTTTAAATCTACTTTTGATTATCACATGACTTCCCGATGGGTCTAGTAACAAAGCCTTATCTCAACTCGTATTGTGGCATGTCTTTGTGGATGCTCCCATACTATCTTTAGTGCTAATTATAGTTGTTATCGTTAATTTGATAAACATGTATTCCAACTTCTGCATTATAATTGATTCATTAACATATTGTCTTAGTCTTTTTAAATCAAAAATTTCCTTTCTCCCTGAATGACTTTAGAGCTTTTAATCGAGAAAAATGTCGAATTCTGAGTGACCTACGACTTAATCTGTTCTGTGTGATATCACCTTGCCACTTTTTCCTTCATTTTTCAGTTTATACTCCTCGAGGATTGCATAAAACGTTGACCTTATTTTTTTTTTCGTTAAAACGGTTGATGTGAAACATGCTTAAAATTACAGTAAGTCGTATTCTTCCGAATTAAAAGCTTGTGGCATCCTCTTTTACAGCCGAGCCCTTTTCCTTTCGGGAGCGACAAATAGAAGTGCAAATTAAGGCGCAGGAAACGCCAAAAAACAAATTCACAATCATCAACGAAAATATATAGTCGAGATTCTTCAGCCGATCGACGAGAAGGTAAGACTAGTGTGACAATGGGGGCGACAACCATCTCGCGTTCAAGTTCAGGTCGGAGCACCTCCCCTGCCGACGTCAACAGAAACAACACTACCTCTCCCACCTCTTCAGCCTCCGCCTCCGTTTCTTCTGGTGCCTATGAGCGCAGGTCCTCTGGTCTCCACGGTGGACGGGCTGTTACCGCCGCCTCCTCTTCCACCGCATCCATATCTTCTTCCTCAAATGCAGTTGACACCAATTCCTCCTCTGCCTCACCGACTTTTTCTGGTGGCTTAGTCGGTCTCAGCAACCTTGGGAACACGGTATGAAGTAGACTTCCACTTACAAATTAATATGACATCAAGCAAATGGACAAATGCGTAGGTGTAAATTCTCTTCAGCTGAGTTTCCAAATTATGAACCCAAATACTCGGCTGGCGAGTGTGTAGCCATCACTTATGCTATTTTGAATGACGGTTCGGATGAGGGATGCACGGGCTGGGGGTGGCGGGAAGTAAAGGCAAAACTTATCAGCTACGAAATATACTTGCAAGAGACTCATTTAAAGTGATGGATAAAGTGCTAATTATCGAAATCAAACCTTTAATGAATAAAGAAACGCTAAAGGTATAGTTAGAAAGTTGTGAAATTCCATCGACAACGTTCACCCGCATGGGGCATCTCCTAGGAGAGGCTTGTTTACAATGTCTCGTGTTCCAGTAATGTATACCTCCTCAATTTTCACTTCACTTTTTCATTCACAGCCAGATGAATTGTTTTACATAATCGCCTGCCTTTGTTCATTTCCTTAGAAATGGAACATTCCTGTGCCGTGTGCCTCTAACCCCCAAATCGGCGCGATTAATTACTTCTCATATTTCTGCTGCGGTAGTCTTGCACTTTGCATGCACTACTAATGGTGGACTCGAAGTGTTTAACTTCCCCACTTTCACCGGTTTTATCCCATCAAATCACGGGGACCACCTCATTAGGCCAAATCTTCGACCTCAGGTCATCGAAAACGAGCTCCTTTTCTTAGTCTTCAGTGCATATCCTTTTTAGCAAAGTTTCTATGGCGTCAGTCAGTGAAACTTTCTCTTCACTGGTCATCGCTCAATTCGACTATTATGATCAGTGGTGATGGGAGCGGGGGGGGAGGGGGTGGAGGGGTGGAGGGTAAAGACTAGTGGAATGCAAGGATATTCTCTTGTGACTTTTGAACATTCCCCCGATCGGACAATCTGCCTACTTAAAATACCAAACTGCCACATTCATAAAATTTTCCCTCGAGAAATTCCTTGTAATTGAAGTGTAGTTTTATTGTTATTAATCATAATGACTGTATTTCCTTCTTCAGTGTTTCATGAACTCGGTCATTCAGTGTCTCAGCAACACCCACGAATTGCTACGTGTCTGTATCGACTACGTCTACCAGTCTGACTTGAATGTTAATAGCAGTATGAAGGGCAATCTCTTCACCGGTATGTGAACTTCCCTTCTTCCACCTTAAACGTTCACATTTTTGTTACTTTCACCTGTACGAATTACACACAAACACAATTTGAAACAATGTGTTCACACCAATTGACCTCACACAAAAATGCACAGTTGGCTTACAGACCGCGCAATCCGTTGCCTATCCCACGTAACACGTTGACACCATCTTTCTTCATTTCCTCTAGCTTCTATTCTCATTATATTCCACTTTTTTGATAAAAGGCAGTCTGTCACTGATAAATTAGTAAAATAAGAATGTCTTGTAAATCAGAGGGGATGATATGCGCCCTACGTTAGGTTATACGGACATCATCCACACTAGACTGACGTAATGTAGGGGAATCTTGCCGTCCACCTTCTCAACTTCTTGAGATTCGATTTCAGTGTCGGTAAAGAAATCCTTCATTACTTGTCACCAACTAATGAGTAGAGAAGAGCGCAAAACGTCAGGGGTGGTAGCTTAAGACTTTTACTGGTATTTCAACGCAGCTGCCCAGTCACTTTCAAAGTAGCTTATCAGCTTTGACGCGTGGCGTAGTTTTCTGCCACCAGACAAAGGAAGGGACACTTTTTCCCACTTGCTCTCAGTATAGGTGGACAGATAAACCACTCTTGTCTCTTACTTCCAATTTGGTTTTTTTCTTCCCACCAGTTTCACTGTACAGTTTTAAGCCTATACTCTCTGCCGCCTTTTCACTTTCTACTGTGTAACATTCTGTAGAAAGTCATATTTTATTTGAGTGGTGAGAACTCGCCTCTCATTACCCTGTACAGTAATGAGATGGTACAGTGGCAAATATGGTTATGAAAGTCCACTTAAACAAGCCATCGTTGCGTTGTCATAACACTGCAAGTAGTTGTCATTGTTGGCCTTCGTCACCTGACATTTATAATCGTCTCTCATACTGTGCGTAATGTTCGACAGCCAGAAGCGTTTCCAATAGAAAATTTTGGAAATGCCTACCTTTGAAGTTAAGCATTCATCTCTTAAGGTAGTGGAATTAGGAACGTAGCTACGATGCTCTCCCATTCTCCTTTTCCTTTCTTCCCTCTCCCTCCCTCGCTTCTCTGGCTCTGTTAAGAGTTCGACATCCTCGTTACCTGATTAATAATGCCCTGAGCAGGCATCATCTCGACCTACTGCTCATATTTCCCACATTGTAGACGCCTATGAAAGAATGAAAATTTGCAATTCTAATGCATCCGAATGGGTATTGTAGGCGAAATTGCACACTTATCCGATCATTGATGCATCCTGGCGCCTAAATGAACTTATTACTGCACTAAGTGGAGTCAAATGTATTGAGAGGCTGGTTGACATTGTAATCGACTATCCCGCATCAACAGGTTTGGGGTCACCTTAGAGGCATTCATCTAGAAGTGTACTTTATCCGACGCTGTTCCTTCCTCAGAGGGACGCAGTGTTTTTGACGGTTTTATCACGTTTATACCTTGATGCTTTAAGAATAAATACATTTATGGATTCCTTTGGAGTGTCTCATGTGCCCCCTTAATAGTAAGGTGGACCGGCTGCATGTCGGGTTTTATGTCCTACCAATTTACCGGCGTCTAATGAAATATAGCCAAGGAGATGTCCCATGACTTTCAATAACCCTGACGATTGTGTACTTCATCTAACATTCTGATTCTTAAACAAACCGTTATCTCCAAAGATAGTTGCCTTTTTTAAGCGCCACAATCGTTTATTTTAATTATGGTCGAGCAGAAGTGTTAGAGGCTATGCCTGATGTTTAAATTAAATCATGATATCAGAAGTGTTAGTTTTGCACGTATGCAGAGGCGACACTTTTGTTCTGCGACAGAGTAACATAACTTCTTACGCACCACCTCGTAGAGATGCCATGGGTCTTGCAGGAACAAGTCACATTGTCAATGTTTGACCACTACATAAATATTTAAATTATCTGTTTTATGGAATTTTATTCATTTTCGGTGATTTACCATTTGATATGCTAGGAAATAGAATTTAAACAATACATTTCTGTTACTTTCAGCCTATGCCGATTTAATGCGCCAAATGTGGGTTTCGTCCAGTTCTACCACCTCCGCCATCACCTACGTCAGTCCCCAGCGCTTCAGGTCGCAGGTGCAGAAATTTGCACCGCGGTTCATGGGATACGCGTAAGCCCACCTACACCCACCTCCCCACCTCATTGTTCCTCTTTAAAGTTTCCTGCCTTTCGCCCTTTCTCTTTGAAGTCAGCAGGATGCTCAAGAATTTTTGCGCTATCTTGTCCAAGGCCTTCACGAAGATGTCAATCGTGTGACGACAAGACCATCTCCAGACAATCCTAACTATGAAAAAGAGGATCGAATGCCGTAATTAAATTTCATATTCCACATTAATAAGAAGTTATCTCCTTTTTTTCATTCTAACAAGTTGGTTCACATCCTGAGGTTTTCAGTGCCACTGAGAGAACTTTATCGGCGCACCTCCCACTTAGGTTGTTTTTTGGAAATGAGATTTCTGTGTGTAACTGTTAAGTCTCCTCCCATTTACTCGGCTAAAGTGATGTATTTTCTGAGTGATACCCCGATTCACCCCTTTTTCCATTTCTTTATGGGGCTATTGATAGTAAAATATTTAAGTAGTATTACTCCAAACACTTAGATCAATTTGGCCTGGCCAGAGAGAACAGAAAATTTAACAGTATTGATAGTCTTGTTCGCTTTATTGCAAAGGAACGATAGTCAACTCCTTACCAGTCACCAGTCTTGGCATTAATCCTATTTTTTGTCATAAACCTACTTATTGTCAGGACGTTCTTCGCCAGACCCTGCTGATGATGTGGTTAGCACTCAAAGTGGCTACAAAAACTTTGCCCTCGGCTACATACAGCCGTGAAACTGAACTTCAACCTTTGCCAAGTTGTTTTCCGAAAATGGAGTAGACCGAAGGTTCACACATATCGGCGCACAGAAACCCCTTCGAGTTGTTTAAAAGTTTGTCCTACTTGAAATTAACATCTTTCCACTGCTGCCTATCGTTGAGCAAGACTGTTGAAATACAAGTCTGATTTGTTGTAATAGTCTGCTAAGTGGCAATTTTGCGACCTTGTGATTGTAACTAAGTCAGCAGAATTTGACCATGTGACACCCACATTATGCAAAATAGACTCACGTGAAACTAAGCCGACGGGCATGTTGGTGCACTATCGTTTACTAGAGGCGCATAAATAACCTCTTACTAATTCCTCGAAAGACCTCTCCTATGAAGGGTCTTATCTACGACCAGTTACATTGATTCTACTTCATTTCCTCCCCGACATTAGTTGACCGCCTTGTCGTGCGATTGGCTGCCGGCATCACGTGATCTCTCCTGTGAGTGGCGCATTTACTTTCCACCACTGGCAAGGTGGAGAGAAAAGAGAGAGGCGAGGAGAGGGCTCTGTTATCGAGAGTCACCTTCCCTTTGACCTTATAAGGCCTTTTGAGTGTGTAATACGAGATGGCCTCCAAGTGGAGACGTTGCAGTTTAGTCATCAATTTCACCTAATCACTCCCTACTTGCCAACAAAAACATCACCTTTGGCGACTAGTGTGCGCTCCATTTGCGCTAGTTTTCCCTCCCAAGCCCCAATAGTTATTTTCCCAAACGGCACACTTATGCCGAGGAATTTGTAATTTATCCAAAAAAAAACGATTGTCATTAGTTTTGAGATTGAAAACACGATTATTTGGCTACCTCTTGTAAGGGGCAATACCTATTAAAAGAAAGCAAAAAGATGCATGTAAACTAGACATTTCCCCATTCTCCGATTTGAACGCATTTTTTGTTTCAATACTCACAATCTTTTTATTCCCATGGACGAGATTTCCTGGACCTGACGTCTGAAAGGGCCGGACGTACATCAATTGTTTCTTAACTTTCATTTGAATTAACGCATTGAGGTAAACTTGTTAATAAAATTTTAATTTACATTAAAAGATAGTATTAACCTGTCAAAATTTATCGCGAGACAATCAGTTCTTTGATGCTCCACTGTCAAAATGTGCATTATCGCTTCTACCTCGACTTAATTTTAACATGGGAAATAAAACTCTCTCCATATCAACTTATCCTTAACTTTGGTCTTAGATACAATATTTTATTTGGCTTCACTAGGCAATTTTGTACAATTAATTCACATAAAAATTCCAGTTCCTAACCCAAAAAGCCGATCGTAACTACTACCATGGAGTATGGATATTCGTTCACTCCTTCTTTTGCATTCAAGGAAACTTAAGTATGGATTCTCTTCTGACTCTATTGAGCAGTTAATTCTGACATTTATACTCTCAACAAGCACTTATCATTGCCGAAGTCTTTTTAATCGGTTTGCTCTCATTTGAGTTCGCACTTAGACAATTCATGATCTTGACATTTACACCCTCCTTCAATGGTTTTCACTTCTGGATGTAATTGAAATTATTTGGCTAAATTCACTCTAAACCCAACAGCTGCACAGACTAGTTTTCTGACTGTGGGCAACATTGCGTTTTTTTTTCAGGGATACCAAGAAAGCAGCGCTGTATTGGCAACGCTACAAACGCATTGACGATAGCATCATTGCAGGTGGGAAATAATGAGGATGAGGACTTTTATTCTTGCTGAATTTTCCGCACTTTTCACGACTCCCTTATCTCGTAGATCTCTTTTTGGGCCAATTGATGAGCACACTCGAATGCATGTCTTGTGGTCACAAGTCGACCACTTTTGATCCCTTCTGGGACCTCAGTCTTCCTATTCCCCGAGTAAGTTCAATTTCTTCTCTCTTTGTGAGAATGTCGAAAGTTTTAAGTATTAGATGCTTTGAATTTGGGAAGCCTTAGACATAATTTACTGCATCGAAAGACAACTTCTACGATTATTAACCACTTTTTGCCTATTTGCGCCATCCATAACAATGCAAATTAGTGTTGGATCGGGTTAAGCAACATAATACCACTTGAATGTCACTTTTGTCATTGTATCCGCCCACACGCCTTCCACCTTGACATATTCGATTTCTAAAAAATGACTAAAAGTCATAAATCTCCCCTTTTCCGTGGACCTTGTCAGTACTCACTGAAATGTGAATTTATTCGCTAATGATGGGCAACTCTTGTCATCGGCACCATTTTCAATCTGCCAAGAGTGGCTACGATAGTTGTAAAAGTCAAAATGGGCAAAACTATCTGTCTACACAATCACTTCTTGGTCTCACCTATTTTTTTCAGCTTATTGTCAACAAACACACACAGAAAACATAAATTTTCCCCACCTCATGCCTTACTACTGGAGGACAGGCTGAAATACTGCCAGCAGGTGCTTTAAAACATTTAAGCAGCAATTAAGTTTCACGCGTCCCATTAAGACATTACGCGGAGGTATTAACTAAGTCGTAAAAGGTGCCCACAATCTGAGCCAAGTTAATGCACCTCAACATATCACTCCACTCCATGGAGGCAGTCAAGCCTCATTTGACTGTCTACTGCATTTCTTTTCCTTCAACTACGCAGTTTTAACTGTTGGACTCTCACCGCAGCCCTATTGAGTGACTACCTATCACTCCTTTTTGTTTTCCTCATTCTTTTCTACCTGAGTTTCGAGAAAAAGCACATCCGTGTCACTTCTGTATGGGTTCCGTTAACACTGAGGAGGAAATTTCCGTCCTCTTGTCAACAGCACACCGAGAGGCTTTGCCAACCATTTGGCAATTCACTTAAACCATGCGAGTCCGTTCTCTACGCATATTTACCATTCTGTCGACCAACCTTTTCCCCATTTCTTAGTCATTTTGGCAGCGCAAGAACCCTTTAAAACTCATATTCACCCTCACAAAACCTCCTCTTTTCGTTTTTATTGAGGAACAGTGAAATTTCAATCATCCGTTTGCAATAGAGTCAGTTGGCCATTATTCCGAGAGTTTAATACTTGAATCTGTTAACTATGTTAATGAAGTGAATCAAAATGTACCCGGTTAACTCCATGACCTTAGCGCAAATGACAAATGTCTGGCATGGACCTGTCACTTCATGATTATTTTACCAATCGGCTGATTTTAGAAAGCCATCAAAATGTATTATAGGTTAAAATCTTTAATTAAAGGAGAGGGAGGTTATCACTTGACCATAAGGAGAGCTTAAAACATTGGAAAGGGAAATGAACCCCCACTTATCAGTTCAGATACGTCAGTCGACGAGGTCTTCTCTCCATGGTAAACAGATGCGTATATAGGAAACCGAAGAAATAAAAAAACGGCCGGGTGCGAAGAGATTTCTCGCATGATGGTTGACGTTGCGTGGTCTGGTATTGTGCCCCTCCAAGCCAGCCTGCCTATCCCTCTGGTCTATCTTTATCTTCTATCACAAAAAAGACTTACACATAAAGCTTACCTCAATATTTGGACAAAGAGGACGAAAACTTTTGAATGTCAAATAGCATTTGCTGCATAAATAAAGGATTAACCTTTGTAGGGCAATGTGATTAATATCCTCAACTGTTTCGATCTCTTCACCTCCAATGAAATCTTGGATGGAGCCGAACAGCCCGTAAGTTGGCCTCCTCTCCTCATAATCTCTTCCGCTCACTCTCCTCGTTATCGTCTTCACTTTATCCCGGTGGGTTCGCCTCATCCCGCAGGATGCATGTCTTCTCTCTACCCATCCACCCATTCGCATTTGCCTTTTGTCAGGTGTACCAAGAGACTAATACGCTGCCTGTGAGTTCTGTCACGGTGTCTTTTAACGCCAACACATTTTATTATAATCCTGCGTGTTGTCATTTCTCGTCGTCATGATTACCGTCAATATCATCTCGCGTCGTACTGCTTTTCTAATGCTCACCGTCGATTTGCACATTTCACAAAATTGAATGAACAAAACCATTGCTTTGGTAACTAAGTGATTGCGGCTTTTGGTGACACGTGGGATTCTAAGCTTTCTTTTTGTTTCGTTAACGTGTTCAAAGTGTCTAACCTATCCTTTTTCTTAGTCTCGACTGCTACTCATCATTTATTAAAAACTTATTACCGATCAGTTTTCCAGTATACTTTTATAGTAACTTAAAAGGCAAGGGCAAGATGTGCACTCCAGACATATTTTATTGTACTATTTCCGAAAAGCTAATAATCCATTGCAATCACTCAAGAAGTTGTTTGCTGTGTATGGGAAATGGAGCGTTGAAAGAAAGACAGTGGCAGAATTATTTTGCCAAATTTCTATCTGACAGTCCGCCCAGTTGAAGTTACGAGATCTACGTTAATCACGGCTAATGTAAATTCAAATCGCCAGAACACAACGGATGGTTGCAGGGAAACTCAGTGTATTCCATACGTGAATTGAAAAAAAAAAACCAAAGATTAAAAAAGTTTGTTTATGTCAGGAAATACGATTTTTGGGTCCTTCACCAGCTTAAGGAAAGCAATTCGTCGAATTCATTGGTATCTCCGAATTGTCGTATCTGAAAGGCAGCGGAGTTCATCTATTTCTTAAAAGACTGATCACTGGCGACGAAAAGTGGGCAGCTTGAAACAAGGTGAATTGAGATTCAGGATGAAAGAATCCAGACGACATCGAAAGTAGATATTCACCATCGAAAGATTATGTCGCCAGACCGGTGAAAGTATGAGGAAGTTTTGCACTTTGAACTTTTACCGAACGTCGAAACGATCAACAACTCGCCAGACTAAACGATGCAATTCGAGCAAAGCGGCCAGAAGTGGCAGATCGGAAGGGTGCTGTTGCCCACCATGATAATGCAAATCCCCGCACATCTTTGGTCACTTGCCAAAAATGAATGGATCTTAGTTGGGCTACGTCGACACACCCGCCATGTAGCCCTCAGCCTACGCCTTAACACCACCATTTATTTTGTTGTTCCACGCAGAACTCCTCAAATGGTAAAACTTTTAATGTCGCTAATGACTTCTAAATATGCTTAATTAAGTCTTTTAGTAGCAAAGATCGGAGATGTTGTGAACGCGCAACCATCCATTAACGATGGTAAACGGTCATCGACAAAAACGGAGCGCTATCTAACTGAATAAAGTTATATTTTTCAGCAGAATTTTTTAATTTTCCTTCTTGCTTAAAATCCGCATTCACCTAATTGCAAACCCAACACTTTAAGTGTATCGCATTACTGCTGCGTCGTCCGTTGCTGTAAATAACATCGATACCGGCCTCTTCCCCACCTTCTCCACCGACAATTTGGCTGGCATTTTGAATGATTAACGAAAGCACCTTCCCTGCTGCTTCATATGATTACCCGCTGCATGAACTAACTTGACTTCTTGTGTATATGGGATTCCATTCGCTGATTCGAGCAGTGCAGACGCCGTCTTGAAAGACAGGCCTCATTTCATGCACAGCTCTGTCTGTCTTTGACATTCTCACTCATCTGCCATGCCAAGTAAAGCTTTCTTCTTCTCAGATCATCCAACATTTCCGTGTTTATAATACGTCTACCTCAAGTGGAGGTCCTTTTTCATCTGTCACTGTTTGCCTTGATGAGATGATGACAAATCCCCACACCTCGTCTCCTCTTCTCAACTAATTCGAAGTCATTTAAGGCGCTTCTCTCGAGATTAACCTCAGTCGTTGTGCTGAGGGGAGGAATGGAGGCCGTCCTCTTCAAACCACTTCATTTTTTTCCCCTCACAACTTAAGGGGCTCTTAAGTTAACGTCCCGGTCATATAATTCAAAGACTGAGAGACAAGTGGATTTACTCATCTTTTTTTTCATCCCGTGGTTCTTTTAACATTGTTTTAACGTGATAATCTTCCAGATCTGTCCTGCTTGCAATCAGTACAACTTGGTGTCTTCGCAAGCACCGATTGGCATTATGGCACTGCGATGACATTTTGTCATCCAATTTGATAGAAAAATGCACACACTCATAATTGACGCATCATGATGTAATAAATCTGTAGGAGTGTTTTTATTATTATCAAACTTCGTGTTTTAATAATAGAAGTCCTTTTCATCATGAAACCGTCACTAACACTTGATTTTTCCTCCACGATATACTAAACTTCCCGCGATTGTTAATTGCGTTGTGTCATAACTTGAGGAACTGGGAAGGGTTCTAAGTTTTTGAACGTGGGGATATAAAGGGGCAGGATGAGAATGCCTTCTTTTCAAGTTTATTATCTATATCACAGTGTTAATAGGGCCAAATACGCAGAAAAAGAGTTTGGTGGACCTAAGGCGAATGACTCTTTTCTCCATGAATTGTAATATATTTACCTTTTCTTGAGTGGAAAAATGCAAGTAGACTACGTGGGATATCGCAGTAAATTGGTTGTGCTTTCTAGTAGCGGCAATAACAACTGTAGTGTCAGAAGCAGCGTGGCAGTTGGCACACGTGTTGGGTTGCCTCGTCCCTACCCTATCGCCCGCCTCGACCATCCAATCGCCCTGCGGCCACGTGATTGTGTGGCCGGAAGTTGGGAGTGGAAGCGGCAGCGCTACACACCGACTCCCCACTCGTCCGCCAGTCGTCCACCCACTCGCGCGTGCGCGAATCGGGCACCAGCACAATCGTTTCCACGTGGTTGGACAGATGCCACGGCCTGAAAGTTGTCTCTAGACTTGTGATGGGGCGAAATGTTTGAACTTAGAAGCAAAAAATAATGGGGCTGTTGTAAACACACTTTTGGGCAGAAATAGTGCAACATTTGAAGAGATAGTTAATATTATGGTGCCTTTTTTGGTCATTTTATACACCCTTTTTTACCTACGAATTGCTTGGCATTCCTCTTTGGCGTAGATGAAACGCAAAATCTCATATTCATTATCATTGAACATAAAGTTTGTTAAAATCACTATGAAGTTAGTCTAACATTCACCATCCGGCCTTATTGAGACAACCCTAATGGGCACAATTTTGGCTTCCTCATGTTCGGACAAAGGTTTGTTCAGCCTTCATTTAAGTTCTTCGTAGTATGCAGCTAATGGCATCTTTTTCAACAGAACCTAGCACAACTAGGCTCTTCTTTCCCCCGTATACTTGGCTGTTGCCACTGTTAGGCAACAGCAACGGCTCCTGTCTCTCTGCAGAACCGCTTTGCCATCTCCTCTCTCGAGCCCTTTTATGCTTAATTAAACTAACTTGCCTTGGTTCTTAAGACAACCCTCCCTTACGTGTACGTGTGTGCTTCGTGATGGCGCTATTTGGTACTGTTACTTCTGCATTCTAATGCTTCTCTCTTCTCGCCTCTTCCCTTGTAGACCTGCAGTGGTTGTAAACGTCGACAACCGTGTCGCAAGAGCCTCTCTATCCAACGCTTCCCCACCATCATGGTGATTCGTATCCTTTTCGCCTTTTAATTGCCCATATTTTCCTGTATGTAGACACAGCCTGACTCTGACTGCCATCGCTTTACAGGCAACTGGGAAGAAGTCCATTTATTAGAATAGGTTTGCCAGAGTTTAGCGCTTTTCTCCATCCGAGTAGGAGGAGGGAAATAATCCTTCGTACTCGCTAAATGTGTCTACAAAGACTGGGAGGTCAGCGCTGTCTTCCAAGTGATTGTCTCCTAATTATAGTGGGACTTCAGTTTTTAATAACCGTTGATCACCCAAGATCCACTTACATAATAAACCTCCAAGTGTGTTGCTATTCCGTTCCGTTGTTTGTACCATTCCAGCTGGCGAATTTCATGTTTCCCCAGGAGTGGTGAGGCCACTTAGGGTCAGTGGATGGGCCTCCGACTGGGTGGAATGACTTTTTATTATCATACTGTGAATGGGAGATAGTTGATTGCCTTATCCTCGGGTGTTGGACAACACACTCACGGTGTCGTTTGTCTTAACTGCGTACTGGGATAGATTTCAAGCGTTTCTCGGGAGAACGTTCACGTTCAAAACTCACCACATTCATCGACTACCCCATTGACCATCTCGACCTCAACCGATATGCTGCACACTGCTGTAAGTTGCCATTTTGTCGTCGGCTTCTATGAATGTTGCTCACTTTGAGCGGTACAATAAGTCCAACTTTTTCATCTCCTTGTTGTTCTTCTTTTTGTTTCCTGCAAATGTACTACTGAATTTGTCGCTCGCCCTCTCATGTCTTATGTTTAAGGATGTACAAACAGGATGATAAGGACGTGAATATTCGCTCTCTATTAAAGGAAGAATATGCTTTTCCTTCCCTCCTACCAATCATGATAGCCTAAAAGATCACCATGTCTATGGCAGTCGTCCTTCGTAGGGCATCCCAGTGGATTGAAATTAAGGAAAACGGTGAAATGAAATAAACCCACAGCGCCTTTGCATCACCCTACTACGCTCGTTTATGTTCCCTTTCTGAAATTTCATAATTCGCATTTTCACTGTGAGCCACGAGACCCTGTCACCGCTTTGGCACCGGTCTCACATCCCCCTTTGACGTCTCACTGACTTGCTCCAACCATCCTCCTTCATGTGGAGCACTTTGAAAGACAGGACGGATGACGCAAGCGTGGGTGAAGTGCTGCACACGCACTAACGCACACATACAGCGGGTAGCTGCATGTGCTTTACAAGTCGAACACCACCGTTTGAGTCGCTAGGGGTGGAATCTTCTCTCCCGCCCTGTGGCACGCTCAACGCGCCACTTGTTTTCACACTCGCCTACTGATAACGTCTAATGACATCGCAGGCTAGGCATACAGCCTTTCTCCCCTCTACTCGCTTCTTAGTAAGCACTTCGTTTACAGGCGCAGATGTGATATACTTGCACACACTAAAAATGACACTACAGTCTAACATTGAAGCGTTGAATTATCATTTGTGGATGTATTTCTCGTCTCCGTATTTTTCTCCACACGGAGTATTAAACGCCAATTCGTGTGCGCTGATTGAAAAAGGGGAAATATCACCAATGAAGGAGTAATTTTGGCAGAAGTCTTCATACAATACTGTTTTATCCGAAAGTTCCGGTGGATGTCGGCGAAGCGGTGCATATGAAATTAGGAGAGCTCACGGATGAATATCCATTGGGTTACATTTTGTTGTGTAATTTGCACTTTTGTCAACTTTTTTTTGTTGTAGCCCCCGAAACTAATGCATCTTATCACCTCTACGCTGTATCAAACCACAGTGGGAGCGTTTTCGGTGGACACTACACCGCCTATTGCCTTCATCCCAAACTTGGCTCGTGGTATGAATTCAACGACACCAGGTAGAATAACGTGAGACTAGGCCTACTGAGTGCAGTAAACTCTCATGCCCCGCATAGTTCCTAAGAGAGGCTTTTGTAAGAGATCTCATGGTCGAGGTCTTTCGTTTAAGTGACTCCTTGTCGTTAGCCTGTCAACACGTCACTTTATCGCCTAATGGCTATTTGTTCCTTTCTTTAATTTGATTCACTTGTCTCCACCGTCCTTTTTTGTCCAATTCTAAACGTTTTTGATAAGGGCTACTTGTCCTCGGCCCTGGAGTCACATCTTCTTCACCGCTAAAACACGTATACTACATGATAATCCCATGTAGTGAGTAGAGCCGGTAAGACTGTAATGACCGCTCGTTTAGCGACTTTCCCACTCCTCCCTCTTAACAGGGGATCATTTTGCCTGCAGTAGGGCACTTCCTCGAGAGATGTTGTTGTCATCAGGCAGGATGTCTCGAGAGGACCTCTCGAGGGGTTGAGCAGAGGCCCAGAGATGTCCCCTCCTCCGCTCCCAAAAATGCATTGCATACAGGAAGGTCACATTGACATCACTCAAAGCGTTAAATTTAGCAAAGGGTTTATTTGTAAAATTAGACAAATGAATGCAATTCTGTGAATCTCAAAGCAGACTTCACAAATTTCCCCTTTCCATTCTCGACATTTCCAACAACCTCGAAATCTTATTAGATTAAATCATGGAAAACGGTACGAAAAGTAGGCTAAATTTCAGTCAGGTACGATGAGTAGTTTCCTCCTTTTTCTCTGGCAGGCCCCAACAGTGAGTATTTTCCCCTGCTTTGATTGCTCAAGGAGAATGGCTGTTGAGGTCAAGCGATAAGTCGGTGAAGTTCCTTTTCAATTGATGTTAGGAATTGTAATTTGACTGCGTCACCGAGAAGTACACAGGGCTGTTGCATGTCGTATGTCATCCAGAGACTACACTAACGACGGTGATCGGAGTGGTGGGGAGAAACTGGCCAAATTGACGCTATCCCTTTAACATGGCGGTCTTTACGGTGCCTCGAGCGGTGTCTTAGTGACAATTATTTGCCTTTTTTCATCAATTGTCAGTCTTTATTCTCGTGTAGGGTGAGGCCTATCCGACAAAACGAGGTCGTAACCTCGGAAGCTTACGTCCTCTTCTATGAACGGATTGACGGCGGTTCGGCTTGACCATCGAGGTGCTCTCCTTTGCCCCACCCCACCCTCCCCTTTCCGTACGCGTCTCGCTTATGTGATACTAAATCCCAGTCCCTTTCCACTGCCTTTCTATGCTAATTATTTCGGACGATGGCGTTTGTCTGTCCATGGATGGGCGGATTTTGCAACAGCAAAAACAGACGCCAAGTTGGGTAAACGTTGATCCTATTTTTTTCCTCAACGAAACCGGAGTCTTTCTGAGAGCGCAAGAGAGAAACGCGAAAAAATGTAACCCAAAGGGTATATAGTGCAATTAGGGGAAATTTTCGCACTTGGGGGCGAGGCGAGCGACTTCAGCTCTCGGCTATTTCCGTCCGCTGCTGTCGTGATCAGGCGGGGGGGAGAAGGCCACTCTTAAGATTTACCACAGCCCTTGATACCACCGCTCGTGCTACCGCAACCGCCACCACCACCACCTTCAGTTTGCCCTAATTTCTGACTCGACGTCTAATTGCCGTTCTCTTCACCTACCCTCCTCTCCCTCTTTCCTCCCTTCTTAGTACTACCACCCCACCCGCCCCCCCCCTGCGTCCCCTTTCTTCCCTATGCGTTCGTGCGTGCGGTGGTGCGCGCGTGCGTGTTTGTGAAAGTATGTATACATTAGATGACTTTATTTAGCATTCTTCTGTTTGCTCGCCCTACCGACAGGGGAATGCATACGAAAGAATTTCTTTTCTGTTCTTCATCCATTGTACCCTAATAGTTCATGGGGGCAGACGGCGACTAAGAGCTTAGCTTCTTGCGACGCGGGCTTCGGAAAGTTTCACCAGTAAATGAGGAAGGGGTTAGGTGGCAACCGGACGGCCACGTCTACCATGGTGGGGACGTTTTCGAGGCGTAGAAAAAGGGAACTCGAAGGTACGATTCGTCCGGTGGATGTCTTATGCGTGGCGACGATACTTTTCTCGCCTTGACGGGCTCGAGTGTATTAACTTCTTCATGTCCCGTTGTAAGCAAAAAAACATGGCCAAAAGGTGGTGCAACATGGCTGCATTCTTAACGAAGCGTCTGGCCAGTTTTCCGCCTCGATTCCTGCTATTCCCACACAAGGTGGATAAGCAGAATGCTGAATTGGCAAAGGGAGCTGGTGTTTGAGGTCCCTGAGAGGTTTTCAGAGAAACAAGAACACCCAGAGGGAGAGCCTGAGAGATAAGTGATCCCAACCGCCGGATCTCTGTTTTTCGTCACCGCTCTCAATTTTTTTATGGAAAAAGTGCTAAATGGTGAGGATGAGGGTTGCAAAATACTCCTCCCACAAGGGGGCACCCAAAGTAAAGGCTTTATATGATCTTCGCTTGTTGTTGTCGAAAGTATGTTTACGAAATCACGTGCACGTGGTCACATCACTGCAATCGACGTCGCTGCGCTTCACGTGTGCTTCCGAGTCGTATGCGGCAGTACAGTTAGCAGCAACAATCTGAGGGCGGTTCTCGTGTCCTGACTACAACATTCTTCTGTGATGGCTAAGAAATCCGAGGGGAGGACGCTCCTCTATGCCTCTTAACCCCTCAAATAATAGACACCTCTCTGTACTGCCATAATAACTTGTCAAATACAATTTGACAACATGACTGCAATTAGTTTCAGCATCACCGCCGTGGCCGTCTTGGATGGGGCGTAGTTTATGTGTCCAGTCATGTGTTTCAGCATCGTGCCGTGCCTTCGGGCGGAAATTCGCGTAAAATGCAGGCTGGATAGTAGAGTGGGGTGGTGACAGGCACGATTTCAGGAACCGCTAAAATCAGGGCAGACGGGAGGACGACAACCTTCCGCCAATTTGTGGCCAAATCATAGATGACAAGGAGAGATTATCACGGCGTCCACCCACAAGAAAGAGGCGCTATCGGCCTTGTCTTCAACTTAAAACATCAGATGAGCAGTCGGCATCCATGGCGTTAAAAGATCACCGAAATCGGCGCATTAAAAATCTGTCTTTGCACGGTTCCCTGGCAGTCTCCTCTAGGCTTGGATTTGGTAAGCGCAACCACGTCGCCGACCGGTGTCGATTGGCACTCCTGGCCGGGTCCCCAGTCGGCCAGACCTCAGCGTCCTGTGAGGCCTAAGACAACTCCCCGCTTTCGAAATAGGAAAGTAGGCATTGCAGAACGCGAACACACACAGATAATATCCTAATGTTTGAAAAAGGGCATTCACAACTTCCCTCTCATTTAAAGTCCGCGACAGTAGCAAGTGTGCACGTAGAAGCAGAGCGATTTTCTCGGAGGGGAGTGAATGTGTGTGGGACCAGGAGAGGTGGGGCGCGGGGGGGGGGTGTACAAAATGGGAGGAAAGTGTGAACGCCATTGTTCGACTGGAGCGGTTGAAGTTGAGGCGACACCCACTAATTGTACTGTTTCCTAATTTGGCGAAATTTGGATGCAGAGTACACTGCAACGTCTGGCGCAGGACTCCTCGTACAGATTGGTCTGGTCCAGGAAGCCGGTGGAGTTGGAGTTCATTGGTATGCGCAAGGCCAGTCCAGTTTCCGTGGATTTCCCTGTCTGCCAGTTACGGCACTTCGATCTCGCAGCATATTCGTAATCTCCATTGAGGTAAATTGGTTTAGCCCCCACCCATGCGCAGGGAACCCTGAAATGAGTCAAATCCAGTCCTTAGCACCATAACTGTCTACTTAATCACGATGGGCAACTATTCCCACTACAATTGTAGGCTGACGTATAAAGAGGTTGACAAATGGTGCAGAAATTCTGGCAAATTTTTGCGCCGATCATTAGGTATCTTATGAACACCCGTCCAGAATTGTCCATCGAACATGTAATCAAAGCAGTTAAGACCAAAAGTCTACATTTCCGCCCGGCGACGAATGTGTCAAAGAGGCAGTGGCGGTGGGAGCAATTCATTGAGATGCTGTGAGAGAGAGGATTTTGGGCCCAGTGAGATTAGTGGGAAAGGCCTTTTGATTAATTTCACTTTGCCGATTGAATAAGTACAACTACATTCTTCTGCCAAGAGCAGCTCAAAGGACCGACAAAATCAGATTTGCTCGATGCCGTTTTGGGCCATTATACCTGTCGACCAATCGGTAGCAAATAGGCGAGGATTTGAAGCAGTGAGGTAAACAATTAACACACGTACAGAGGGTTAGAATCAATTTCCTTTCCGGAAAATGTAAGAATTGGGGCCTTCGGCGTCTGTTCACCCTTGATCAGGTGCATTACATCGTCGAAGAGTACTTGCCCCTGGAAGAAAAAACAAAATTGATCACCTGTCGATGAATGACATATCGCCACTTTCGCTAAATGGCCGATCTCAACTCACGTGGGTGTTAATAATGGGCAAGTCGTACCGATACATGGGTGGTACAATGTAGTCCATATTAAACATGTCGGTGCTCATCAGGGGATAGAAGACGTGTGAAAGATTGTGACGCCTGGCAGCTCGTTGACAAGCAAAAATGGCACCCGAGTGACCGCCACTGAGTTTGGCACCGAATCTGAGTTCTCCGTTAACTGGATCGTTGTGGGCAATTAGCATAAGCTGCAAATACGTTAAAAATACCTTGATATTAAGTTAATAGGACAAACTACTTAAATAGGGAAAGTAGGACGAAAGCGCTTACGCTCTTGCCAATAAGGTCACTAGACAGAGTTGGCTTTTGAGTTGTAGTGGTGGTCTGAAAAAATATGAGATACTTATTTGAGGCACCTTAAATATACCTTTTTATTTTCTTAGGTTTCACGTTCACAAGTGGATTGGATAAAGTGGACTTTTAGGGGCGTCAAAATCATGACAATTTGATGCATTTGAGAAGGACCCTCATAGGAAAGTGCTAGGCAAGGCAATAAAGGAGTACAGTAAAAAGCGCAGTGGAAGTGGGAGATTGAAATGGATTTAATTTCGACCCGCTTTTGAAGTAATCCTCCTATAATGTTTGCTTACCGTTATGGGCTCCGGAATGCGCACAGATTCACTCTGGGTGTTCTGCAAGTGGAAAAAAAATAACAAATATGCACTGAACAAAACTACCTATAGTAACTAATCTGTTAGATAGCGACACTGCGTCAAAGTGGATTGGCTTAAAGGAATCACCAACTTTCTTCTCCATCGTGGGTAATTGAGATGCTCCTTCATAGCCACCGTTTTGTCACCGAAAAATGTAAACTCAAATACCCTTTTTCCCCAGTAGAGTGGCTTCCCATCTTCTACACTCGTGCTCAGCGCAATTCCCGGTGGACGAGTCGTCTTCTTTAGTTGTCACTCACTTAAACCTACCATGTCAATTGTCCTCCATATGTTCTCCTTTTCGTCAACTTTGAGGTAGAACATGTCCTCGGAGTTCAGGTAGACCATACTTCCCGGGGCGAGGGAGTGAGCGACTTGGGCCAACGCGCTTTTGTTCTTCATAATGAGAGCCTAAAGGGAGTGTTAAATAGAAGGATTTAATATGTCTGGATGAAACAAAATACTTTCAATCTTGGTGTCGCTAAGTCCCGCTAGTTTTGCCATCCAAATTACTCGAAATTGTTGAACTGTCACTTTTCGAATGCTTACAATAGGGCAAGACTCAAAAAGGCGATTTCAAAGTTCGCAGGCAGTTCTTTGTGTCAGTCAGAAAAGAAGACAAAAATGCATGAGGGGCGTTGTCAGAAGGAAAAGGGAATGACATGGTGGTCTGAGAGTCCTTCTATTAAAGTAACAGTATATTTTCCAGCTTCGTCCATTGTCTCCACGACCCACTTGTTATCCTTCCTATGTTATTCATTAAGTGGACGGAGAATTCTAACATTCCCCACTTTCGTCATCAAGCGACGAAGTTTGGGGATGATATCGGGAGAGAGGACGATCTCAATCCTCAGTTCATTCTCGGTTTTTTTTGAGCAGCGCGAAAAATTGGATCTTCCATGGGAGAAGACAGTGGACTATGTCGTCTACTGACCCACAAACATTGATGGTGCAAAATCCGAGTTTAGAATTGAGTTTGTGAAATGGATTTAATAGAGCTAGATTATCATAGAGATAGTAAATTAGTTCTTTTCTGTAAAAGAGCGCGCATGCTAACATGTGCGAAGCCATCGACGTAAGATTACTGTAATGTGAAAGAACTGAAGACGTGTTTTGTGGGATTTTGGAGCATTTTTCATTGAAACTGAACGAAAGTCACACACACGGCACCGGAGACTGAAAGACATTTTATTATGAGGCGGTACCGCAACTCACCCCGTTCGACATGCTCTTGAGGGCAACGAGAATGTGCTGAGATGATGAGTCGACGTTGTAGGGTGGTTTCGGAGTGGTCTCCGGTTCTGGACACTGGCATTCATTGTTGACTTGGTTATTAAGCGGACAGTTACAGGTTGGTTTGTAGCGTTCCGCAATTCCCTGCGCAAGGTGAGAAGGCGGCTTTGACTTAAGGCTCCAAGATTTAGAGGAAGTAAGGAAGGAAAGAAGGGAGGGAGGGTGGAAAAGGGGAAGGGAGTAGGAAAGAAAAGCAGGCAGCGGAAAAGGAACGAAGAAAGGCACTAACCGGCTTTTCGAAGTACTGGTCGATGACTTCCCGTACCACCCGGAGGAAGGAAGGCGTCTTAAACAACGCATCGTATGGTTTATCCTAAAAAAAACGTTACAGACATTTAACAGGTGATGGTCGAGTCAAGTCGCGGATGTGCAGCTCACTTTAGAGTCCACTTCACCGATCTGAAAGGGAAAGGGGAAAAAGAGTAAATGGTTTAACACTCTGCAAGTCCATTTGGACTGTCTTTCACGATAATTCATTAAGAGGTCGAGATTTACGTTTTACTTTTTAGTTATTGCGATTTGTGCGGCTTTTTTGAAGACGCCATACCTCAGCAACGTGGTGACATAAAGATTACTGCTTGGCTTTAAGCTCGCATACCGCAAGAAATCTCACCTCCTTTTGACGAAGTTTCTCCACAATCTCCTGTACGGGCGGAGGGGAAAAAGAGAATATTATAGTGACCACTTGTGACAATACGCAGCATTCGAGGGACAGATGTGTTCACTTACCGGAGTTAGAAGTCTCTCCAGACACTCACAACCTGGCTGAAGCTGCAAAAGAAGTTGTTTCAGAATGGTCGAGGAGCATGAAGCGAAGAGGGCGGGGAAAGGGGACTGTGATGCAAACCATGGCACCGTTTATTGTCTGTTTAAGTAACAATCGCCCTCGAGGGACAAACCATGGGGATCACCCTAACTAGACCGTCTGGCATCGCATTATTCTGAAAGACTTTCCGGTGATTAGGAAAGAACAGGGGAAAGACACCTAAGATCGGGATTTTGGGAGGAGTTTCCAGCCTCTAAGAAGACCTACTGTCCTCTTCACTTTAATCCTTGTACATCTCTCCAAATTTTTATAATTGCCTGTTGCGTGGGGGCAGAAAATCTTCCCAAATGAAGGTGCATCGCCTCTGGATGGAGACGAAAGAGGGCACACTAAATAAATGATGGCGTGTGGTGGGATGTACTCCCCAAAAAATACCCTTCAGCGGCTAAGAAGTTAGAGGCGACATGAGGGGAACTCACGATTTCTTGGGCTGCTGTAAGAAAAAAAAGAGTGGCATTTGGGCGATGGGTCTAAACCAAATAGTAAGAAAGTACGTTTCATTTCACTACATTGGTTTGGCGCTCTTTTGATTGTGCAAAGTATGAAAGAAAGAGAAAAACACGAGAGTTAGTTGGAGTGCGAAACAGGCAAAGGCCATGGGGCGGAGGCGGTGCAGGCAGAAGCAAGCCCAACGGAATAATGCGCCTAGGTGGCATCACCACAACCGGGAGGGGGCGGGGGCGGGGGGGGGGGGCGAAAAAAGGGCAACGCACATGCAGTTAGCGGGGAACACACTGAGCCTCCATTCAGCAGCATCCGACAGAAGCGAGACACCAAACGGCGGAACGTTGGCACGCGTTACCAAGTCTTCCACTTGTGGACTAACTACGGCAGTCAGCGGATCGGTGGACCAGTCGGCACTCGGTGTGGCGTATTTCGACTCCTGGTCAGTTAAGGTGGACGCGGCCGTTGACGTCGTATCACCCTCGACTGGACTCTTACTCTCGAAGCTGGTGACACTCTCCGTGGCATTTGCCTCCACTGCCGAGGGCGTGACACCACTAACTACATCCAAAGGTGGCTCCAACGTGGACGAGTGTGTGACAAACGGGTCCTCCTCGGGAAAGTCCTCACTTTCCGAAGGTTCGTTTTCCTCTCCTGGTGTCGTTGTTGTACCTTCCATCTGACTCAGCTCCTCTGAAAGGGCTTCGGTCTCTTCTTCTCCATTTACTTCCCCCGACGGTGTTGTGGCTTCTGCGTCTAGATTAACAGGATCAGATGCAATGGTACTGGAAACCTCTTCGAAATTGTCTGAATGCCCCTCGCTTGCGGAACCGTCCTCACCCTCGGAGGGCAGAACACTAATACTGCTATCCGACGAAGGCTCCACATTATGTGGATGCGTGACAAGCGTTTCCGTTTCATCCACCTCTTCCTCCGAACTCGTGACACTGCTAGCTACACCCAAAGGTGGCTCTAATATGGACGATGGTGTGACAGACTCGTCCTTCTCCAGAGAGGCCTCACTTTCCGAGGGTTCTCCCTCCGTCACCGAAGACGACGACATCTCTTCTTCCGAACTCTGCGAATCAAAGGGGGTGGTAGTGGGTGAGGTAGAAAACGTCTTCACGGGACCCTCCGAATGCTTTTCAGAGCTTGCATGGACGGTTCTTTAGATTATATAGTTTCTGTGTATCAGTCCACTTCTGCACCACGGCAGTGTACCCACTTTCTTCACTCTCTGCAGTGGTAACTGATGCTTCAGATGTGATAATTGCAGAATATTTCACTAATCTCATCAGTGACTGAATGGGACGATACTTCGTCTCCTGAGGGAGAAAAAGGAGATTCCGTCTCCTTTTCTTCGTCATCTGTAGCCACTTCTAGTTCATTTGGAACTTCTTCCTCTTCCCGCGTAGATGAAATGTCCTCGGTGGTATCCGTTTCCAAACTAGGTGCCGCTGTCTCACTCTCGTATGGACCTTTGTCCTCTCCTGATTCATCAAGCACGCTGGAGGTTACCTCTGGACTATCGGTGGCTTCATGGCCTACCTCCGTTTCTTCCATGACAGTTGAAGGCAGAGCAGCTTCTTCACCCTCGTCGCTTACAGTGGAAGTCTCTGGTAAATCGTCTGGAGACGGTGTGACTACCTCTACTGACATTTCTACGGACGAAGACACTTCTTCCTCCGACCCAGTGCTAGAAATGAGAGGCGTGACCTCTTTCTCTTCCTCCGGCTTCTCTGCCTTTTCTTCCTACTCCTTCCCCTCGTCCTCCTTCTTCTCTTCCGCCTCCTGCTCCCCCGTGAAAACTTTCTCTTCTTCCGGCGAATTTGTGGTGGAATCAGTTTCCTGAACTTGTGCAATGACTTCATTGGTTTCTGTGTTCACAGTTCTCACGGTCCCGCTAAGTGCGTCGATTGCGATCACTTCGTTTTCCGCTCCCGTGGTGGGCATTTGTATCTGTTGGCCGTTAGCAAGGTGGAGCACACCGTCTCTCACCTCCTGGACGAGGTCAATTCCACCGGTCTCCGGGTTCTGCACCGTCCATCGGCCATTGTACGTGTCCACCTGGATCATAGCGTTGTCCAGAAGGATTTCAAAGAGCGCGGCCTCGCTATAATTTCGAATTTCCTCCAACGGTATGCCTTCGGCTGAACTACGAGATAAAAGAGGGGCGCCATCGTGAAGGTTAACTAAGCTGGTGACTCCGCTGACTAAGTCAACGGAAACAAGGACGTTGGTGGCGTCGTCTTCTGGAGGAGGGAGGCCCGGGACATTTTGAATAGGAATGGATGTACCGTTCTCAAATTGCAAGTAGCCGTTTTCCACTCGAGCATTGGGAATAAGACGATTTGTCTTGGTATCCAATAAGCGGACACTCATGTCCGAGAGGACGACCAATGGAACTAATGGACCGAAGTCGGGACTTTCGGTCGCGGTGACGTCCTCTACTAGGACTGTCGGAAGCAAAGTGGTGGAATTTACAGGTGACACTTCTACACTTCCTAGCAACGTGTCAGCATTTTCTGTTGACGATGACGTAGGCTCAGGTTGGTTGTCATAAAGGAGTCATCTTCAGGGAAAAGATCACCTAGGGCATAAGAAAGGCTTGAGAGGAAAAAAGGTTAGACGCGGCAAATTAGAGAAAAAGAAAAAAATTGTAATCAGCGTGTTGATAAAATCCGTGATTAAGAAAATCTAGCCGTGCGAAGGAAGCTTAAAAAATAACTCACTGATATTACACAAAAGTAGAAATTAACCGCAAATAAAGAAAAGATAGGAGAGTCACGAAGAAAGATCAACCCAATCGGTGCAGAGAGGCGAGGGAAACCGACCCGTAAGGTGAGGCAAGCGAAGCGAAAGCAACGCAAGAGACTTAGGATAACATCACCTGTATCCAAGCAGATTCGAGCGAACGAGAGAGAAACTCGCAAATCATGAGAGTATTCGAATCGCAAGGTGAGGAAGAAACAGGCGACGGAGGAAAGAAGGTGAAATCGGTCTGAGAAAAACGAAAATCGCCGCGATTAAGAGAAGAGTTTAAGTCCGACAGAGAGGAAGACTCGCTCACTGCTCGATTCAGCTTCCGTCTGCATTTCGCTCACAGCGCACTCTCAGTTTCAGCTCCAGTCTCAGCCTCAGTTTTCAGCCCTCTCAGCTCAGTCGCCGGCTTCCGTGGCAACTAACTTCTTCACCTGCTGGCATCAGTGACAACCTCACTGGCGCGTGTGTTCGGCCTCTAGTGGCAGCCTCCGTGGCAGATTCTGTTGTGCTGCTCAACGTCAAACCTCAGTGGCAGCTTCGCTCATCTCTGCCTGTGACAGTGTGATCCACAGCATGCTCGATACATCCACGCCTTCGACACAACCGGTGCCGAGTCACCTCCTCTGCCGCCAAGGAGGTGACTCGGGCTTCCGCTCGATCAGCCTCCGTCTGCATCTCGCTCACAGCCGACTCTTAGTTTCAGCCTCAGTTTCAGCCTCAGGCTCCCTCAGTCGCCCGCTTCAGTGGCAACTACTATCTCTTCACTGCTGGCATCAGTGACAACTCACTGGCGCGTGTGTTTCGACCGCTCAGTGGCTAGCCTCCGTGGCAGCTCCGTGGCAGCCTCTGTGCGTCAAATCTCAGTTGCAGCTTTCGCTGCTCTCCTCGCCTGTGACACAGTGTGCTCACAGATTCGCTCACTATCATAGTAGATATATGGACACCACGCTTGTCCGACAGAAACGTGCTCAGTCACTCCTCTGCCGCCACAGAGGTGGGACTCGGGTTCAGTCTCGACAGCTCCCTGCGGTAAGTATATATAGCACGCTCTCTGCAAGGTTATAGAGAGTCGCACGCTATCAGCTATTCCATACAGTATGCATCGTCATACATTCTGCATTCTAGTGGCGGTTCACATTTCGCCAGCACTTCACGACAGCCTCTCAGTCGGCGACCGAGATCACTCACTATTTCTTCACTGCTGGCATCAGTGACAGCCTCACTGGCGGCGTCTGTTTCGACCGCAGTTGGAGGTGACAGCCTCCGTGGCGCAGCCCTCCGTGGCCCTCTGTTGCGTCAAACTCAGTCGTAGCTTCGCTTCACTCCTCGCGCTGCCACAAGTGGTGCTCGACTACAGCCTGGCTCGGATTCATTTTTGTGGCCACGCCTTCTGACACCACGGTGCTCAGTCACCTCCTCTGCCGCCAACAGGAGGTGGACTCGCTTCCACGCGATTCAGCCTTCCGTCTGCATCTGCGCTCACAGTCGCACTCTCACGAGTTTCAGCCTCAGTCCTCAGCTCACTCAGTCGCCGTTCGGTGGCAACTACTATTCTTCACTGCTGGCATCAGTGACACCTCACTGGCGGCGTCTGTTTCCCGCAGTGGCAGCCTCCGTGGCAGATTCTATGGCTGCCTCAGTGTCAACCTCAGTCGTAGCTTCGCTCATCTCGCCTGCACAGTGTGATCCACAGCAGCCTCGGATTTCATCCACGCCTTCCGACACAACCGGTGCTCAGTCACCTCCTCTGCCGCCACGGAGGTGGGACTCGGCTTCCACGCTCGATTCAGCCTCCGTCTGCATTTCGGCACAGCGCACTCTCACGTCAGCCTCAGTCTCAGCCTCCTCAGCTCAGTCGCCGCTTCCGTGGCAACTACTAACTTCTTCACTGCTGGCATTCAGTGACAACCTCACTGGCGCGTGTGTTTCGGCCAGCAGTGCAGCCTCCGTGGCAGCCTGTGGCTGGTGTCAACCTCAGTGGCAGCTTCGCTCATCTCGCCTGTGCCAGTGAGGCCTAGCCTCGGATACATCCACGCCTTCCGACACCACCGGTGCCTCAGTCACCTCCTCTGCCGCCAACAGAGGTGGACTCGGCTTCCACGCTCGATTCAGCTTCCGTCTGCATTTCGCTCACAGCCGCAGTCTCAGTTTTCGACAGCCTCATCAGCCTCAGTTTCAGCTCAGTCGCCGGTTCGGTGGCAACTACTTCTTCACTGCTGGCATCAGTGACAGCCTCACTGGCGGCGTGTGTTTCGGCCCTCAGTGGCAGCCTCCGTGGCAGGTGGCCCTCAGCCTGTCAAACTCAGTGGCAGCTTCGCTCATCTCGCCTGCCACAGTGTGCTCCACAGCAGCCTCGGATACATCCAGCCTTCCGACACAACCGGTGCCTCAGTCACCTCCTCTGCCGCCACGGAGGTGGACTCGGCTTCCACGCTCGATTCAGCCTCCGTCTGCATCTCGCTCACAGCCGCACTCTCAGTTTCAGCCTCAGTCCTCAGTTTCAGCCTCAGGCTCAGCCTCAGTCGCCGCTTCCGTGGCAACTACTTCTTCACTGCTGGCATCAGTGAACAACCTCACTGGCGGCGTGTGTTTCGGCCTCAGTGGCAGCCTCCGTGCAGATTCTGTGGCTGCCTCAGTGTCAACCTCAGTGGCAGCTTCGCTCATCTCGCCTGTGACAGTGTGATCCACAGCAGCCTCGGATACATCCACGCCTTCCGACACAACCGGTGCCTCAGTCACCTCCTCTGCCGCCACGGAGGTGGACTCGGCTTCCACGCTCGATTCAGCCTCCGTCTGCATCTCGCTCACAGCCGCACTCTCAGTTTCAGCCTCAGTCTCAGCCTCAGTTTCAGCTCAGAGCCTCAGTCGCCGCTTCGGTGGCAACTACTACTTCTTCACTGCTGGCATCAGTGACAGCCTCACTGGCGGCGTGTGTTTCGGCCTCAGTGGCAGCCTCCGTGGCAGATTCCTGTGGCTGCCTCAGTGTCAACCTCAGTGGCAGCTTCGCTCATCCTCGCTGTGACAGTGTGATCCACAGCAGCCTCGGATACATCCACGCCTTCTGACACAACCGGTGTCTCAGTCACCTCCTCTGCCGCCACGGAGGTGGACTCGGCTTCCGCTCGATTCAGCCTTCCGTCTGCATCTCGGTCACAGTCGCACTCTCAGTTTCAGCCTCAGCCTCAGTTTCAGCCTCAGGCTCAGCTCAGTCGCCGCTTCGTGGCAACTACTTCTTCACTGCTGGCATCAGTGACAACCTCACTGGCGGCGTGTGTTTCGGTCAGTGGCAGCCTCCGTGGCAGATTCTGTGGCTGCCTCAGTGTCAACCTCAGTGGCGTAAGCTTCGCTCATCTCGCCTGCCACAGTGTGATCCACAGCAGCCTCGGATACATCCACGCCTTCCGACACAACCGGTGCCTCAGTCACCTCCTCTGCCGCCACGGAGGTGGACTCGGCTTCCACGCTCGATTCAGCCTCCGTCTGCATCTCGCTCACAGCCGCACTCTCAGTTTCAGCCTCATCTCAGCCTCAGTTTCAGCCTTCAGCCTCAGTCGCCGGTTCCGTGGCAACTACTTCTTCACTGCTGGCATCAGTGACAACCTCACTGGCGGCGTCTGTTTTCGGCCTCAGTGGCAGCCTCCGTGGCAGATTCTGTGCTGCCTCAGTGTCAACCTCAGTGGCAGCTTCGCTCATCTCGCCTGTGACAGTGTGATCCACAGCAGCCTCGGATTCATCCACGCCTTCCGACACAACCGGTGTCTCAGTCACCTCCTCTGCCGCCACAGGAGGTGGACTCGCTTCCACGCTCGATTCAGCCTTCCGTCTGCATCTCGCTCACCAGTCTCAGTCTCAGACCTCAGTTTCAGCCTCAGGCTCAGCCTCAGTCGCCGCTTCCGTGCAACTACTTCTTCACTGCTGGCATCAGTGACAACCTCACTGGCGGCGTGTGTTTCGGCCTCAGTGGCAGCCTCCGTGGCAGATTCTCCGTGGCTGCCTCAGTGTCAACCTCAGTGGCGTAGCTTCGCTCATCTCGCCTGTGACAGTGTGATCCACAGCAGCCTCGGATACATCCACGCCTTCCGACACAACCGGTGCCTCAGTCACCTCCTCTGCCGCCACGGAGGTGGACTCGCTTCCACGCGGTCGATTCAGCCTCCGTCTGCATCTCGGTCACAGCCGCACTCTCAGTTTCAGCCTCAGTCTCAGCCTCATCTCAAGCTCAGTCGCCGCTCGGTGGCAACTACTTCTTCACTGCTGGCATCAGTGACAACCTCACTGGCGGCGTGTGTTTCGACCGCCTCAAGTGGCAGCCTCCGTGGCAGATTCTGTGGCTGCCTTCAGTGTCAACCTCAGTGGCAGCTTCGCTCATCTCGCCTGTGACAGTGTGATCCACAGCAGCTCGGATACATCCACGCCTTCCGACACAACCGGTGCCTCAGTCACCTCCTCTGCCGCCACGGAGGTGGACTCGGCTTCCACGCTCGATTCAGCCTCCGTCTGCATCTCGCTCACAGCCGCACACTCTCAGTTTCAGCCTCAGTCTCAGCCTCATTTCAGCCTCAGCTCAGCTCAGTCGCCGCTTCCGGTGGCAACTACTTTCTTCACTGCTGGCATCAGTGACAACCTCACTGGCGGCGTGTGTTTCGGCCTCAGTGGCAGCCTCCGTGGCAGATTCTGTGGCTGCCCTCAGTGTCAACCTCAGTGCAGCTTCGCTCATCTCGCCTGTGACAGTGTGATCGACACAGCAGCCTCGGATACATCCACGCCTTCCGACACAACCGGTGTCCTCAGTCACCTCCTCTGCCGCCACGAGGTGGACTCGGCTTCCGCTCGATTCAGCTCCGTCTGCATTCGCTCACAGCCGCACTCTCAGTTCAGCCTTCAGTCTCAGCCTCAGTTTCAGCCTCAGGCTCAGCCTCAGTCGCCGCTTCCGTGGCAACTACTTCTTCACTGCTGGCATCAAGTGACAACCTCACTGGCGCGTGTGTTTCGGACCTCAGTGGCAGCCTCCGTGGCAGATTCTGTGGCTGCCTCAGTGTCAACCTCAGTGGCAGCTTCGCTCATCTCGCCTGTGACAGTGTGATCCACAGCAGCCCTCGGATACATCCAAGCCTTCCGACACAACCGGTGCCTCAGTCACCTCCTCTGCCGCCACGGAGGTGGACTCGCCTTCCACGCTCGATTCAGCCTCCGTCTGCATCTCGCTCACAGCCGCACTCTCTCAAGTTCAGCCTCAGGCTCACTCAGTCGCCGCTTCCGTGGCAACTACTTCTTCACTGCTGGCATCAGTGACAACCTCACTGGCGGCGTGTGTTTCGGCCTCAGTGGCAGCCTCCGTGGCAGATTCTGTGGCTGCCTCAGTGTCAACCTCAGTGGCAGCTTCGCTCATCTCGCCTGTGACAGTGTGATCCACAGCTAGCCTCGGATTCATCCACGCCTTCCGACACCACCGGTGCCTCAGTCACCTCCTCTGCCGCCACGGAGGTGGACTCGGCCTTCCACGCTCGATTCAGCCTCCGTCTGCATCTCGGTCACAGCCGCAGCTCTCAGTTTCAGCCTCAGTCTCAGCCTCAGTTCAGCCTCAGTCGCCGGTTTCCGTGGCAACTACTTCTTCACTGCTGGCATCAGTGACAGCCTCACTGGCGGCGTGTGTTTCGACCGCAGTGGCAGCCTCCGTGGCAGATTCTCCGTGGCTGCCTCAGTGTCAACCTCAGTGGCAGCTTCGCTCATCCTCGCCTGTGACAGTGTGATCCACAGCAGCCTCGGATTCATCCACGCCTTCTGACACCACCGTGCTCAGTCACCTCCTCTGCCGCCACGAGAGGTGGACTCGGCTTCCGCTCGATTCAGCTCCGTCTGCATCTCGGTCACAGCCGCACTCTCAGTTTTCAGTCAGCCTCAGTCCTCAGGCTCTCAGTCGCCGCTTCCGGGCAACTACTTTCTTCACTGCTGGCATCAGTGACAACCTCACTGGCGGCGTTGTTTCGGCCTCAGTGGCAGCCTCCGTGGCAGATCTGTGGCTGCCTCAGTGTCAACCTCAGTGGCAGCTCGCTCATCTCGCCTGTGACAGTGTGATCCACAGCAGCCTCGGATACATCCACGCCTCCGACACACCGGTGCCTCAGTCACCTCCTCTGCCGCCAGGAGGTGACTCGCTTCCACGCTCGATTCAGCCTCCGTCTGCATCTCGCTCACAGCCGCACTCTCAGTTTCAGCCTCAGTCTCAGCCTCAGTTTCAGCCTCGGCTCAGCCTCAGTCGCCGCTTCGGTGGCACTACTTTCTTCACTGCTGGCATCAGTGACAACCTCACTGGCGGCGTGTGTTTCGGCCTCAGTGGCAGCCTCCGTGCAGATTTCTGTGGCTGCCTCAGTGTCAAATCAGTGGCAGCTTCGCTCATCTCGCCTGTGACAGTGTGATCCACAGGCCTCGGAACATCCACGCCTTCCGACACAACCGGTGCCTCAGTCACCTCCTCTGCCGCCACGGAGGTGGACTCGCTTCCGCTCGATTCAGCTCCGTCTGCATCTCGCTCACAGCCGCACTCTCCAGCCTCAGTCTCAGCCTCAGTTCAGCCTCAGTCGCGCCGGTTCCGTGGCAACTACTTCTTCACTGCTGGCATCAGTGACAGCCTCACTGGCGGCGTCTGTTTCTCAGTGGCAGCCTCCGTGGCATTCTGTGGCAGCCTCAGTGTCAACCTCAGTCAGCTTCGCTCATCTCGCCTGTGACAGTGTGCCACAGGCTCGGATACATCCACGCCTTCCGACACAACCGGTGCCTCAGTCACCTCCTCTGCCGCCACAGAGGTGGACTCGGCTTCCACGCTCGATTCAGCTCCGTCTGCATCTCGCTCACAGCCGCACTCTCAGTTTCAGCCTCAGTCTCAGCCTCATTTCAGCTCAGCTCAGCCTCAGTCGCCGGTTCCGGTGGCAACTACTTCTTCACTGCTGGCATCAGTGACAGCCTCACTGGCGGCGTGTGTTTCGGCAGTGGCAGCCTCCGTGGCAGAGCTCCGTGGCTGCCTCAGTGTCAACCTCAGTGGCGTAGCTTCGCTCATCTCGCCTGTGACAGTGTGATCGACAAGCAGCCTCGGATTCATCCACGCCTTCCGACACAACCGGTGTCTCAGTCACCTCCTCTGCCGCCACGGAGGTGGACTCGGCTTCCGCGGTCGATTCAGCTCCGTCTGCATCTCGCTCACAGCCGCACTCTCAGTTTCAGCCTCAGTCTCAGCCTCAGTCCTCAGGCTCGCTCAGTCGCCGCTTCCGGTGGCAACTACTTCTTCACTGCTGGCATCAGTGACAGCCTCACTGGCGGCGTCTGTTTCGGCAGTGGCAGCCTCCGTGGCAGATTCCTGTGGCTGCCTCTGTGTCAAACCTCAGTGGCAGCTTCGCTCATCTCGCCTGTGACAGTGTGCTCACAGCAGCTCGGATACATCCACGCCTTCCGACACAACCGGTGCCTCAGTCACCTCCTCTGCCGCCACGGAGGTGGACTCGGCTTCCGCTCGATTCAGCCTCCGTCTGCATCTCTCTCACAGCCGCACTCTCAGTTTCAGCCTCAGAGCCTCACAGCCTCTCAGTCAACTACTACTTCTTCACTGCTGGCATCAGTGACACCTCACTGCGGCGTGTGTTTCGGCCTCAGTGGCAGCCTCCGTGGCCGATTCTGTGGCTGCCTCAGTGTCAACCTCAGTGGCAGCTTCGCTCATCTCGCCTGTGACAGTGTGCTCCTCGGATACATCCACGCCTTCTGACACAACCGGTGCCTCAGTCACCTCCTCTGCCGCCACAGAGGTGGACTCGCCTTCCACGCTCGATTCAGCCTCCGTCTGCATCTCGGTCACAGTCGCAGCTTCACACAGCCTCAGTCAGCCTCAGTCAGTCTTTCGTGGCAACTACTTCTTCACTGCTGGCATCAGTGACAGCCTCACTGGCGGCGTGTGTTTCGGAGTCAGTGGCAGCCTCCGTGGCAGAGCCTGTCAACTCAGTGGCAGCTTCGCTCTCTCGCCTGTACAGTGTGCACTACTGCTCGGATTCATCTTCTGACACACCGGTGTCTCAGTTCACCTCCTCTGCCGCCACTGGACTCGCCTTCTCGATTCAGCTTCCGTCTGCATTCGGTCACAGTCGCAGCTTCCATTTCAGCTCATCTCAGACTCAGTCGCCGGTTCGGTGGCAACTACTTTCTTCACTGCTGGCATCAGTGACAACCTCACTGGCGGCGTCTGTTTCGACCTCAGTGGCAGCCTCCGTGGCAGAGCTGCTGTGTCAAACTCAGTGTAGCTTCGCTCTCCTCGCCTGCCACAGTGTGCTCGACTACTGGCTCGGATTCATCCACGCCTTCCGACACCACCGGTGTCTCAGTCACCTCCTCTGCCGCACAGAGGTGGACTCGCCTTCCGCGGTCGATTCAGCTTCCGTCTGCATTTCGGTCACAGTCGCAGCTTCCACGACAGCCTCATCCTCAGACTCAGTCGCCGCTTCGTGGCAACTACTACTTCTTCACTGCTGCATCAGTGACAGCCTCACTGGCGGCGTGTTTCGACCGCAGTGGCAGCCTCCGTGGCAGCCTCCGTGGCAGCAACTCAGTCGTAGCTTCGCTCTCCTCGCCTGCCACAGTGTGCTCGACTACTGGCTCGGATTCATCCACGCCTTTCTGACACCACCGGTGTCTCAGTCACCTCCTCTGCCGCCACAGAGGTGGACTCGCCTTCCGCGGTCGATTCAGCTTCCGTCTGCATTTCGGTCACAGTCGCAGCTTCCACGACAGCCTCATCCTCAGACTCAGTCGCCGGTTCGGTGGCAACTACTACTTCTTCACTGCTGGCATCAGTGACAGCCTGTCTGTTTCGACGCGCAGCCTTGGCCGTGGCAGCCTCCGTGGCAGCCTCTGTGTCAAACTCAGTCGTAGCTTCGCTCTCCTCGCCTGCCACAGTGTGCTCGACTACTGGCTCGGATTCATCCACGCCTTCTGACACCACCGGTGTCTCAGTCACCTCCTCTGCCGCCACAGAGGTGGACTCGCCTTCCGCGGTCGATTCAGCTTCCGTCTGCATTTCGGTCACAGTCGCAGCTTCCACGACAGCCTCATCCTCAGACTCAGTCGCCGGTTCGGTGGCAACTACTACTTCTTCACTGCTGGCATCAGTGACAGCCTCACTGGCGGCGTCTGTTTCGACCGCAGTGGCAGCCTCCGTGGCAGCCTCCGTGGCAGCCTCTGTGTCAAACTCAGTCGTAGCTTCGCTCTCCTCGCCTGCCACAGTGTGCTCGACTACTGGCTCGGATTCATCCACGCCTTCTGACACCACCGGTGTCTCAGTCACCTCCTCTGCCGCCACAGAGGTGGACTCGCCTTCCGCGGTCGATTCAGCTTCCGTCTGCATTTCGGTCACAGTCGCAGCTTCCACGACAGCCTCATCCTCAGACTCAGTCGCCGGTTCGGTGGCAACTACTACTTCTTCACTGCTGGCATCAGTGACAGCCTCACTGGCGGCGTCTGTTTCGACCGCAGTGGCAGCCTCCGTGGCAGCCTCGTGGTGCAGCCTCTGTGTCAAACTCAGTCGTAGCTTCGCTCTCTCGCCTGCCACAGTGTGCTCGACTACTGGCTCGGATTCATCCACGCCTTCTGACACCACCGGTGTCTCAGTCACCTCCTCTGCCGCCACAGAGGTGGACTCGCCTTCCGCGGTCGATTCAGCTTCCGTCTGCATTTCGGTCACAGTCGCAGCTTCCACGACAGCCTCATCCTCAGACTCAGTCGCCGGTTCGGTGGCAACTACTACTTCTTCACTGCTGGCATCAGTGACAGCCTCACTGGCGGCGTCTGTTTCGACCGCAGTGGCAGCCTCCGTGGCAGCCTCCGTGGCAGCCTCTGTGTCAAACTCAGTCGTAGCTTCGCTCTCCTCGCCTGCCACAGTGTGCTCGACTACTGGCTCGGATTCATCCACGCCTTCTGACACCACCGGTGTCTCAGTCCCCTTGTCATCATCTCTCCGTTTTTTGCCTTCCATGTTCTCTTCATTCTTTTCTTCGTTTACTTCGCTTTGTTCTTTTATCGTTATTGCTTTTTCGTCTTCTCTACTCGCTATTTCTTCTTTTGTGGTCGCATTTGCCTCTATGCGTTGGTTCTGTTGTAAAGGAACAAATGTTGTCATTCCATTTGTTTCTATGTCTCTACTCGTTTTCTTTCTTTTTTTATGGTAGAATATTCTGCCATATAACTGTCCTTCCGGTCTTTTGTATACCCCAATCTGTCCTGTATTCGGCTCCAGTATTAGCGCATAGTCCTTATTTTGTACTTTCAATTGGATTGGTATCTCTATGTTGTCTGCCATCAACACCCTACCGTTCTTAACTTTCCTTGACTTTTTCAATCCTCCGTCTGTATTGTCCTCAACCCACCAGTCGCCGCTGCGGGTATCAATCCTCACCGTCACGTTTCTCCACGACACGTATAATCTTGTCCTTGTGAACTTCAAGGGAAAGCCTCTGAAGACATCTGATTTGGAAATGCTTTGTCCTGATTTCATGTCCAGCAGAACTACTTCTCCGTTGCTTAAATTCACTCTTGTAATGGGTACTATGGTATCATTCAATGAAACAAATGATTCACAAATCGCAAATTCGGAACCGTTTTGCAAATAAGCTCTATCATGCCGCACGAAGGAATCCATGAGAACACGCTTCTCTTCAGGATCGTACAGATACACAGTACCATTTGTTAAATCCACAGCTGGGAAATAAAGACATCCTTTGGCATCATCGTTAGGTGATTCTGTTCCATGAGTAGAGACAACGACGTCCACAGTGTCCGACGGAGATCTTGTGACGGTGATCACATCCGTCGTGGATGTGACTGCGGCACTGCTAGCCTCCACGGGGTAGCTGACTCTTCCGTATATTCGACCTGAACCCTTTCTGTAGACGCTGATGGTACCCCAATCCGGCTCAAGGGTCAGGACATAGTTTGGGTTACTTATTTTCAGTAAAATTGATACTACGTCTCCGGTGTTCATGAATATCCGCCCATCCTCCACTTTCACGGCCGACTCAAAGCGGTCGGACGCAGGTAACTTAATCCTCCACCTACCGTTCCACGTGTCTACCTCCACCGTTATATTCTTCCAAGTCAAGATGGGACGAATTTTTGAGTTTCTGAATACCCTTGGGATGCCTATTGTAACATTCGAGTGTGCAATAACCTTTCCGCTCAAGAGATCACGAAATTTCACGTCTCCACTACTTAGGTCAACAGTGACAGTCGCCTGGACGTCTTCATCAAAGCTAACGAAATTCTCACAAGGGCGTATTATAGTTCCGTTGGAAAAATGTACAATTCCATCCCTAACACTGGAGTCCATGAGGATGACCCTTTCAGAGGGACTGAAGAGTCGCACTGTCCCCTCAGTCAAATCGATGATGGGATAGTAAAGACAGCTGGACTGGGATGAAGAATTAGTTGTTGATGTCACCTATGCACGTGGAAAAGGTGACTCGTTTGATAGGTACCATGCAGACGGTAGAAGACAAGATTGCATACAGAATACACACTTACGAAAAGACGTAACACAAGTACTAATTTCATCAATACATGGCGCCTTTCGGAACTCCCTAACTCCTACATGCACTAACGGCGCCGGGTGACTGGTGACACGACAACAGACAACAATGAGGCAGTTCTGCCAGAAATGACGACTACCAAGAACTTACAATGACATTGCCAAAGTCCGGATCAAATGTGTAAATGGGTTCCCCGCTCTCTTCTCTGACCTGTCGGGGAAATGACGCAAAAAAGCGTGAAAGAGATTAACTAAGCTTTCTGTTCTTAGCCCTGGAGAGGGAAGACTTTCATCGATTTACTTTGAAGCTATATTCCGTAGATCCGCAATTACAGTATAAAAAACTGCATCAACAAGCAGTTTTGTTATGTCACAGAACTTGAGTGGATGTACAACCGACCTTGCGACTTGCTTCATTTGGTGGAGATGAGTAAGGGTATAGGGAAAACTTGACAACCAAGTGTACTAATTATCCCGACTAATCTTCTAATTCAATCTTAATGAAGGCTAACTTAAAGTGTGGGCTTGGCACGGAGCTAGACAACGTTAACTCTCGTAGACAAATTGGGGAAAACCCACCTCTGCAGTTTTGCATGGTGCAAGCAGCGCGTCCGGCCCGGAGTGCAAGGTGAATTCCATCAAAACGCCCTTAAAGGGAGAGTTGCTCAGAAATGAGTATTAGAAGCATCCATAAAACATCAATAACTCAATATGCACTTCTTCATAGGATGAAGACAGGATGTTAATTTTACGATAGGAGTAAATTCTAGAAACAGATACTACCTGGAAGTACATGGGGCTGGATTGAAGTCCACTATTTAAGAGGAATGCCGAGGCGCCATCTCGAAAAAGCGGATGTCCAAGTAATTTTATCCCACGTTCCTCATGGAATGGCGCTGGTTGTATCCTTGGGCAATTCGTGAAGAAGTCGACCTGTTAAACAACACTACTTAATTATGTAAGTAGAAGGTGCAACACCTATCAAAAGAGGATGAGGCATCTCAATTTTCATCAATTACCTCACTCAAGCAGGGATCTAATCTCCTCATTCTTGGAACTAATTGGTTAGAAGTGCTAGTTTCTTCCTTTACAGCGCGAAAGGGTGATTAGTGACCTCACAAGCTGCGACCTAACTAGGATTTATCCAATTTTTGGAGAATAGTGTCTTCTAAGCAATGACACAGGACGCAATAGTTGTGTCGAGTGTCTGAGGATATGCTTACACTTGGAAATTTGGTCCTTACCATCCAAAAGATCCGAAGATTGTTCAAACATCACATACCTAGTTTGACATTTATCGTAAAGGTTACCCATTTGATCGGTTAAGGGAAAGCTTTTAATTGCACTATCTTCCCTGTCGGCTGGGACCGAAGTTGGTAGAGAAAACAAAAATAGTCCAGGTGAAACGACAGTCTTGCCTCGCGAGGTCCAAATTGTGATGCTACTCGAGTTTTTCTACCACATGTAAACATTTATTCTCTTCATTCTTTGCCTTATTCTGCCTCTGAAGTCGACAGCTGTCAGAAGGGTTTGAAGCCGGCAGTGGCGAGCTATTTTTTTATCCGAAATCGACACCTGGTCACAACCGGCAACAGCTGTAGCCGCATCCTCTTCCAAAGAATGGTAGTAGTAAATCATAAATTAATGCGTAGTATAGGGAAACTGCGATTTTACTGCCGAAATCCTTACATTCTGTGACTTACCCCCACTACTGCTAAATTAGTTCCGGATCATAGCTAAACACAGACTTATGTGAAGCGGATAAGGAGGTTTAGAACTTCCGACCGCGGAAACTACTAAACAGTGATAAACCTTTGCAGGGATACTCGGTATTTATGAGGACCCCGCCTAAGAAAAACGATGGTGGCTCGATGAGGAGAAATTAATTACTCCCTAAAATTAAAGTGAATCTCAAAAGTCTCAAGTGGGCAGCGTCAGATTTATTTAAGAGTGTAGTTGGCAGAGGAATTGTTCATATGGTAAACTGGCACTGATGGAGTATCTGTTTGTTCTCATTTGGGTGTTTTCCCGCATTTTCGACAAACATAGGGTGTCAAGACGACCGATTTTTGATTTCCCCATAACGCAGCGATCGGACCATAGTGAGGGGAGGTATTGACGTTGCCTAAGGCATACTTGTCATTTTAAGATTCCCACATTGCCGTGCATCAGGCTGCCGGGGCCTCTGTGGCCACCCCCGCCGTCTTAGTCATACTCGGACACCACTCTGTCGGCCGAACTACGTTTGTCATTCGGCAATTCCGTCCGTCCCCTGCCCTGCCACCGAAGATTGTTGGGTGCTTGCTGGTTATGACGCATACGCCTCAGGCCAGAGGCCTGTCAGTACTTGCACTGTCAAGTAACAGATGCCCGCGTAAATTTCTCCACTAAACAAAGACGGCATCAGGAGCAGGTGCGCCACGACCCCTCTCCTCTCTCCGTGAGGGAGGAAGGCAAGTAAAGGACTTACAGAGTCCTCCTTAATCCAGACTCCGAGCCTCCAGTAAGTGGGAGATTGAGGAAAAGGGAAATCAATTGTCCGTTCGCCCTCGTTAGAATCCAAGAGGTTGTAGCGCATTTGGACGCCGTACATTTCTCGCTGTAAACAAAGCACTCCATTGTAAGATAGTAATGCAGAGAACCACAAGGATATTTCAAAAAAGCTCATTGAGACACTTGGACGATTTTATCGACGTGTGTGAGATGAGCCGCTAATACGCTCGGCGTGCATTTTCGAGTATCGTCCAGCCAAAGAGCTCACCTTGTACATGGACAGAGAGAAACGGAGGACGCCGTCAGGATCCCGGATGGTGAGGAAGTAGAACTCGGAAAGCGAGGTGTTTGGTTGGAAGTTGAGTTGCATGTAAAGTGGCTCCGCGGGGAACTGTTTATCGCTGAAGAGACTCTGAGCCGGCACCGAGTAGAGTGAACCGTCGGACGGTGCGGTGATGTCCATTGGGAAGTTGAGGTCTGAGTTCAGCGCCGTAAGACCGTAGTTCCGGTTCAGTTGAAATGAGATATCCCAATTGGGCCCTAAAATCCCATTTACTCCGAGTCAGCCATGCAACGCCTCAAGGGCAGACGTCTTCTTTCTTGGTAGGACTCAAACTCAGTCACTAAGTCTAAGTTTTTCCAAATTTCAACAAGTTAACCTTCCAAGTAGCACCTCGATTAACGACTTGCGCTGAATTACACCGTCTAAATGCTGTGCAAAGCCACATTTGACGTCCTGATAGTCTGCTGCTCCCCCGATAAGCCTAGCCTTCGAGTTCCACGCTGTCCCGAAGACGCATTGTCCCCGGTTGTCGAGGTGGAGTCGTTGCCAAGCGGAATCAACTTTTCGCGGTGACGACTCAAAGAGTCAAGTGGATGGGCTTCTACCGTTCTACGAGTAGTTGACACGACTAGGCGGTTTTTAGTGAAAGAAGTGGGAAAAATTAGGTTTAAAAAACCAATTTCCCAGGATCCAACTTTCTAGTTCAGTCTGAACTTTCTTTAGACGCGGTTAAATATGGAAACGGATAAGTGGAACGGACTAGTTGAAATTATAATAGAGTGAGAATCGGCACGGTAACTTCCACGCAATGCGAGTGGGGAAGATCGCCTTCGCCTATCAAGTTGGTCGATTACGTGCCAGTCAAGTGTGAATTAACCTGGCAAATGACAGGAGGTGCTAAAGGGAAGACGGCACACCATGTGTTGGCTGAAGAGAGGAAAATCTTAATTCGTGCGCTTAACTGTCCCCCCAAATTGCCTTATCACTTTAGCCAGAGTGATAATTAATTGACGGTGGAGGCATCGACGTGGTGCCTGCACGCGTGCACCGCGTCTACGTGCGTTGGACGGTTTGTCGTCAGAAGTGAGTGGATCCTGTCACGAGAGAGCGGCCACAATCCGTGACGGGAGTGGGAGCAAACACCCTTGTGACAAATATAGCCGTCAGACTTAAGCGATTCGGAGTTCTCCCCAGAAGTAGGACGCGTTTCGTAGTCAGATGAATTGTAGGCGGCATCTCCGATGATGCGGCGTGAATTCGCTTCCCACCTCTCCTCTCCTCTCCCCTCCTCGCCTCGCCTCGACTCTTTCACTCAAAAAATCACCACAACTGCCGTGAAAAGTTGATAAGCACTGTTAATAAAGGTAAGTTGAGGAATGATGGTGGTGAATGGTGCAGATTCCATGCAATCCCCTGACATTTTGGTGTTAATGCTCCGTAGTAAGCAGTACTTCTGACCTTTGGACAGAAAACCATCTGCACACAATTTACCTCCACCGAATATGTTATACACTATGGGAGAGTATTTAATAGCAGAAGACGAGGTTAACTTCTAAAGTAAAAGTTTTTTTAGTAAATTGTGGGATGCCTATTCGAGCTTTAAGCTAAATAGACCGTTGAAGCCAGCTGTCAACTACTTTGGCGTCTGAGAATGGATGAGCCGCTTCGGAGACTGTCCAAATCCCGTACTGCTGTGAATGACATTTGAGCAGGGGCTCCTGGCGTGGTGAAGATACGTGTCTTCGTTACCTTTCCTCTCCCCTCGTCCCGTATGGTGTCGAGGAGTCTTACGCACACGAACGATGGGACCGACACCCGACCCGACTAAGTGCCCTGAGGTCTGAGAAGACCTTCTTCGGCGACATCTTAGCGAAAAACCTACACAGTATTTGGGGCTGATGTCCACAAAGAGGCCCAAATGTTACTATTGTGAGCCTAGTCTGTGTTTCATGATGGTTTCTAGGCAGGGGAAGGCGCCATTAGTGGAAAGTATAAGTCCGTACAAAAATTCTGAGCGCCAAGTGGAACAAAAGGGGGTTCTTAAGTCAGCTATGGAGGAGAAGGAGGATGGGGAGGAAATGCCACTACAACCTGGCATCTGTAGCCAGCCAAGAAAACTCGTCCACACGTTAACCTTTTCGAAGCCTGAAGCTTCGAACCGTCAAACTTGCCTACTTTATATGAGTTTATTTGTTTTCGATTTGAAAGTTTGTCCGCATGTCATGCAAGGTAGGTAACCTTGTGAAGTGAAGAATACCATTTGGAGGAAAAGCTCACCGTCCCAATAACGCCCCCCTAGGAAAATCGCCATGTTTTGGAGACATACAAGTCACCGAGAGCAGGGAGACAACACATATTAGTTGAGGAAACGGTAAGGGCGAGGAGACTCATAGGAAACAGGACCTCTTCACCCAAACCATAGGAAATGCCGGGAGGTGACTCGGCCTCCGGTCCAGCCTCGATGAGGGACACAGAACGTGGCCGCAAATGGGGTAGGAGGCAGGAAGGCGGACGGGGTCTGAATTTCACCATCTTCGTCTTGCCACAGCTTCCGGTCCCTATTTGCCACACGTCTTCAGCCGTGTGAATATCAACGAGAGTGAAGGCAACAAGTGGACTTTGCGGATGTGGGGACGAGATTCATTCACTTTTCCCACTTCTCCCTATTATTCCGAGTTTCACTGGACCAACTTCTTCTTCGGTGAGCCCGACACTCATGGCGTCGGTTACGTTCCCCTCCACCCTCCACTACCCCAACCGAAAATAAATACATGCTTAAATGTATAGGTGAAGCTTCTGCGTGAGTAGAAAGCGTTTCAAGTGTCTCTTTTCCACTTCTGTTTATTTATATTTCTTTTAGAGCACCTCGCAACCAGCCGGTTTGGTTCAGTTCCAGTATGGGTGAAGGCTGCTGAGTGCACACTCCTGTCAGCGAAAGTAACTTCGTCCAGCAGGAGCAAATTAACCAGGTAAAACGAATGATAAGTTTGGACAACGCGAAAACATGAGATTTTCTTCCAGTCAAGGCAATTGGAGAAAAGGAATTATGGGGGACCCACGATTGGATGGAAAACAATGACAACGGTAAGCCAGTTTCCACATAATGGCTGGTAGGTCGGGGGTCAGGGAGGTGGCACTTACGCGTCGCTGCATTGGCCACTGTCACACAAGTCGAAGCAACCAGAAGCAATATCCATCTTGAGAACTCCATGATCGTGCAATTGGACAGTTAGGCGAAGTGAGCTGTCCAGGTGAACACTGACCCGCTTGACAAGGTACTGCGGCACCCCACCTGTGGCGTTGCGTATCTGGACCACCACCGGCCGGCCAAGCGGATTTAATGGGTGGCCAAAGAGGTGCTACGTGCCCATTGGTTCGTGGCGTCAACGCGCACGGTGCGCGCGTACACGTTGTAGTGTGGTCTCTTAGGCTAATGGGCCGTTTACCTCCTCATTGGCTGTCTTCTTATTATTCATAGCATCAAAATTTACACGGCATCATTAAGGATTGTGGCTAGTACCCCACTAATCGCCACAATTTCAACGAACTCTTCATGTGACAGTCTCGCTGGACCGTTGAGTCTTAATACGACCATCCTCGAAATTGCTCGGTCCCCCACTATACCCCTTATCGACAGTCATCCTAGAACCTGCCTTAACGTTATCACCTTGCTAATATTTACCCTAGTCAAAGTCAATTTTACCATCACTGAAGTAAAATAGTATGACACGTGCGAGGCAGTACTAATAAGCCATTCAGTAGCCTCCTGGTAGTTAGTCAATTGTCCTTATTTTACTGCCCAGCATGTCAACGCTAATTAATCAACTTAGACATTATGGTGCATCAGCGATCATTATTTTACTTGGGTGTGTCGGGGATTGAAGGAAGGAGTTTGTGCATCATTTAACTCGTTAGTCGCTGCATCAGCAGAAGTTCCACATTTGACGTGAACTCCTCAACTCCACTTAGCAGAATGACAAATAACTTTTGACAGAATTATAGCAAACAGTGCGGTGATCAAACTCTGCTAATATCTTCTGATGAAGGCGTTAAAACTCACAATTTCACATATCGAAAATCCAACTATTTACCCTCCCCAATCGCCTTAATTATTCACTTACCACTTTCATCCTAAACTGTCCTTGATCCGACAAAAAAATGAAGAACTTCGTGTAAATGCTCTTGGTAATTTATCCAGAATTTTCAACTGCCTCAAAAGAGATGTAAAGTGGAGCACGAGCGGTGAAGGGAGAGCGGAAGGGGTTGAACTCGCACAACAGATGTGGGCTCTTTGGGCGAAAAAATCGCCAAACCCTGTACACGCTCGGTATGTTAGTCAAGCTAGTTAGTCAAGTATGGATACTACTTGACGTCCACCTTTCCGTGCCCTGTCAGGCACCCGTTGGTGTCTCCGAGTATGAGCGCTGGGCGCTTCCTCCAACGGAGCCGTGGCAGTTATGTCACAGACGACTTCAAGAGCTACTCTCCTCTAATGCCACGGTATGTTGGCTGATCGTGTAAACCCATATATTCTGGCCAGGACCAGTGACTGTCACGGACGCCACTCGGCGTTTGCAGGCGATTATTCGTTTGTTGTAGCGGTGACGATAAATTAGCAGCTCAATGTGTGCATAAAAATGATGGTGAGTGCTATTTGGAGCATTATCGCGCAAAATAAAGGCAAAAGAGAACAAAATAATGTGATGCTGGGTAGCTCCCCCCTTTGGTTGGTGAATCATTCGCGAACCTCTGTCGAACGAGGGATACGTTTAACTTGACTTATTTGATTCACTTTCTCACATTGCACTATTCCTCCCCGCAATCTAGTCGAAATGGTTGGCGGCGTTTCGTCATCCAACCACATAACCGTGGTGTCCGGCACAGGTCTAAAACGCCCAAGTTTATAACTCACCATTCGCTCAAGTCTCGATGGTGAAACCACAGGCCTCATGGCCTTGTGCTTTCAGTGTGGAGCATGGATACTACTCTTTCCTTAATACGTCGAATCCCTTGGTGGACGAGGGGACTTTCTGTAACTGGCTAAATGCGTCTCCTCTTTGTTAATCGCGATAAAAGCTCAGCATTGAACCGGAGGATCCGCTTTGAACTCGACTATATTAATGGGTGGAAAAACGATTTGAGTTGTGGTTTCATGAAAGTCAGAGGTAAAAAACGAGTTGAGGGCTACGGTAAGGTGAAACCATGGGCTGGGGAAAAACACGGAAATGCGTCAGCATCGATGAAAACACCAACTTGTGGACACTTTTCCTGTCCGAAATTATCATAGATTTTGGCCAAATTCGCACGCGGCATCAATCACCCCACGTCAAATAAAGCGGAACGACCAGACACACACGAGCACACACACGCGCACACCCCCATCCACATGCAAACACACCGAGCGTTGATTTACAACCTAAAAGGCTGCGGCAGCTGGAGATAAGTGGTGCATTTCATGATACCGGAAAGAATATGTCCCTGATTTTTCATAAACGAGTAATTAAGTGCCATCCACTACGTCAGCGCCTCCTCCCCGAAATGACTAGTGTTTCTCATTTGTCCCACAATCTGTGAGGATCGAATAGCGAAGGGGTGGAAAGGAGTTAGGGTGTAAAGTCCTTGGGACTGGTACCGTCAAATTGACGAAGAGGGGATATTTGGTGTGATTACTCCGCACTTATTCTCAGGAAGTGCATCTCAAAGTAATAAATCAAGATCTCCCTTAACAAACCTCGTTTTAGTGTCAAGGGGGTACTCGAGACAAAAAGGACTTTAGTTTTACTACAGGAATGCTGAGAGAATCTGGCACAACTGCATTCCTGACTCCGCGCATGAGCAATCCTTCACTATGGCCAAAAGACTACCTCAGATCCATCGCCTGCGGGCTAAACAGGGCCACTTAAGTGGAGAAATGATGTTTCTTACTAGTTTCATAAAGCCTAGGACGACTTCAGCTGAAATCCACATTAGGCACAAACTGGAAGTCAGCGAAAGGGTTCCAAATTCCTCGACACCAACCTTCACTAACAAACGCGATTTCCCCTTCAAGTGTATGCGTCCAAATGGAGCAATTTGGAGGTGACTTCGTTAATTTTATTTGATTGGGGAATAATTGGAATGAAAATTTTCCTCAGAAGAAAGAGCTCCAGCACCCGAAACATGCATCAAGTGGACCATTTAGGGCGTGACAACAGATCGGGCGTCGCTGAAGGCAGGAGGGAGGCGCAAAGGCGGGTATTTCGCAAAATTATTGTGGGGAGGGTATTTCAACGAATCTTCGTTCACTACTACACCTGTGGAATAAACCTACCGAAATTCCACTCGTCAAGAATGCGTAAATAAAGGTTGTACTGATCAAACTTTTAATTTCGTACGTACCCGAAACACTTGATACTTGACCGATCTGAAGATTCCTGCCATCAATTTTCTGAGCTATCAATTAGGGCGCTGCTAACAAATGCAATCATTCATTTACCCGTTCCCGAATTTCATAAACAATCTTCTTGCATTCCCCCTCCCCAGTCCCCTATCGCCCCTTTCTTTCCTCTGGGTCTCCCGCCCTCCGCCCTCCGCCCTCCGCCCTCTGCCCGCTGGCCACGCTGACACCGCCCACCGATGTGCCCAGGTAGGCTGCATAAACATCCTGATTTTTTACGAGTGAAAAAAAAAAATATGTGCGCCGGCTTCTGCACCCAACTCTGCGTTTGACAACGTTAAATGACAAGTGGTGACAATAGCCAACGCCTAGATTAATGGAAGTCGGAGAGGGAGATGCCAAGTGCCAAGGTGGATTTTACATTGACGAGTAGTACTTATCTAGACGCAAGACTAAAAAGCCCTCGCGAACAATCTTCATTGTCTTCAGAGAACAGGCAGTGCCGTCACCCAAACTTCGATTTATAAGCCAGACTAAAGAGTGATATGTGGAGAATGAGCCAAATCCAGGAAATGCCCTGTGCCTGTCGTTTAGTGCGGGTTAAGATGAAACAGGTAGACACATTTCCAGGCAGCACGAGACTGCAATAACCTCGTCTTCACGACATTTTCGAGTGGATGACGATGTCGAAAGAGGTGGAAGTCAGTCTCCCATAATTACTTGGATTTGCTGCCTAACGTGAGCACTGGAGAGCCCAAGCTCCGGGGCAATCGTAAGGGGCGTAGCTTCCAATTCTCCTACCAGTGCAGGGGCACAGGACGCGGGTGTGCAAAAACTGCATCCTACAGGAAGTGCTATGCAATAAAATATTACGGTTATTTCCTAAATCCATTTCATTTATTAGCTAATCAGGACTTTTAGCCAAATCTGGTACTTCCAAAACATATCTCATGCCCTCCACACTTCTCCACCTCGCGGTCACTCACACTGAGCTAACACGATTTTGTGGGCTACAACTCACCTCCGATTAGGCGGCCCGCGAGACGGAAACTGGCAGCTGATCGGGCCGAGAAATGTTAACGCGCCAACATCAAGTGAAACAAGCGGTGAAGCGTAAGAGGCAATTCATTGTCATCGAGTGAACCGGACGTGGTATTGAGTGAAGTATCCCTTGATAGACGAGAAATCAGAAGTCTTAGAGAATGGCACTAGGACTATTTATGCGACAAATTGGAAGCTAGAGATGAAGTCCAAAGCTACGGGGGTGAAAATTCCACTCCGTCATCATGAACATCGCCTATATGACTTCGCTTCGAAACACACCCAAAGTTGGGTAAGATGAGAGCTATTTTGAGGTCGAAAGACATTGCCTGCAGAAACGTCGACACACAAACGAATTGATGTGGACCGAGTATTTCCACTTTTGCCCACTGGCTTAGACTGGACACTTAAAAGGTTCTCTGTCGTCGTCACGCCTGTATTTCCTAGCTCTTGTTATTAAACCGCACGATAACAGGAGAACCGACGAGAATTCTGGAAAAAAAGTACCCTTGGGAGTGGAAGATTGGTGTATTCAAGCAAGAGGACAGAATGAGGAGAAATGGAGTCTAAAATCATCGACTTTAAACCAGGAGAAATGTTATACTGGCATGGGATCTAGTTGTTTTAGCAACAGGTCACACGTTCGAGTTAGAAGGCTAATGAGAGTAGCTAATACCTGAGGTATCAACTTGCCAAACACCACACAAAATGGTGGGTAGCAGGAGGATGAATAACGGAGGAAAAAGTGCCAAATTAGAGAATTCTTAAGGCCTCGCAAATGACTGTTCCATTGACAAGTCTACTATTCCAAAGGTGCTTTTTCGTGCACTGGTAGGAGAAGGTGACAGGATCCGCTGTGGCACTCCTAGGGACGCGATGGACAGTTTTATCCGGATGACCGCCGACTTGGCCACAACCGAATTCACTCTTGCCGAAGCACTCAGTGTGTGATCGCGTAGCTAGCGATGGGAAGCTCTATCTTGGACCGCCTTTTCCTTAGGCTCTCAGGAAGGCAGACTGCGGTGGAACACGTTGGAAAAGGCGAGTTCTACGGGAACAGTGAGAGTCAATGCAACAAAAGCAGGACCTCTTTTTGGAGGTCTCTCGCCCGCGATTCACATGCCGGTGATTTGGTCTATTCCTTACCATGGATGGCATCCGCAGTTATCCTCGGAGCCAGAAGAAGTCATCCCTGTCGCGGTTTGCTTTAATGATTCACAGATGCACATATTATGAGGGAAGACTTGGCCGCAACACCGCAAGCCAAATTCTTCCACGGTGTTATATTATGATTTTGGACGATTTGCTCTTTAGTGATATTCGTGGACCACTTGAAGAATTTCACCTCAACGATGGGTACCTGAGAGCTTTCAAAAACTACACTTACATTGGCATTTGTGTCTACTCCACTTGAGCTGAAATAGACCGGATACTTTTATTCTGTTTCCCTTCCTCTACTCACAATAAGAGCTGACACGAACACATCGACGCTTCGCCGATAGTCAAAGGCCTTCTGCTGAAGAGGTGAGTCTCGTGTCTCTATACGCAGGTTTAAGGTCTTCACACACCCGAGTGCGGCCTTCTCACTGTGGAGTCCCAACGTCTTAAGGGACGAAGGTCGACGTCCTGACGTAGATATCGCTCCCGACCGTTTTTAAAATTGGTTCATATCGCTGCTTCGTCCCTCTGCTCGCAGCTGTCATCCTTGTGAGAACCTTCCCAAACCCTCCTTCCACCCGCGCCAAATGGTCACTAAGGAAAATGTGGACCTCGGGTTAAAGTCCACCCAAGAAAGGCATAAAGCAATTCTTTCAACTAGTAAAATTCCCAATATCATATCATTAAGGCCATTTCCGCCCCCCCCCCCTCTTACCTCTCTTGATAGCGTGGTCTTCAGGCCCCGTATTCTGTCAGCTAGTTTTGGTTCACCTCCTCCATCCTCGTTCACCTCCTCCTTAAAGGCGAAGTGAAACACCCTACTGTTATCGCAGAATAGGGCATTGAAGGTCGTCACTCGCATTCCCACAATGAGCAGAGCCTATAAAATGAGGCTTTTATCCTTTTAACGCGGATAATGGCAGGGATTTGGCCAGAGGAGAAGGCAATAAGCCGGCCTCTGTACCTTTGCGCCTGAAAGCGCAATAATTTCAGTTGAATTTTCCAGCCATCAACATGCACCCAACCGCTTTAAATAAATCGCGGAGCCATGCCATCATTTCTCTTTTTTTTCCTCGGTGTAGACACTGCCAAAGTCCCACGGAGGGGCGGCGGCACGACGAGAAATTCACTCAAGGCGTAACAGACCACACAATGAAAAAGATAAAAAAGGCCACCATCTCGGTTTACGTGAAGCCTCCTTCAGACTAGTCAAGATGATGTGGAGAAGTAAATTTTCGTGACTGTGAAATCTGACAATTTGCGTTTGAGACTCTGACAGCTTCAACATAAACTCGTGTGGGAATATGAATGCTTGGAGTAATCAAGTTCTCGCCATGAACGAGCTCAGGAGTAGCAGTGTAATTGGTTACAGGTAAGATCAAAACAAACACTGCTGTTCCTGAATCAAGAGAAGGAGAAATGGTACTTGATGGGAGATTGCGAAACGATCATTGCGATGTCTGCGTCTCCCCTCACTTCTAGCATTAGGCAAGGCCACTTAGCTTCATTGGTGGGCATCTGGCAGACCCTCACCGCTGCCGTGAAGCCCTAAAGTAATTTTGGCCCCTGAATGCGACTTGATGCGAGTTGAGCAACAACTAAAGTCGACGAAGTAATGGAGGTGGAGTGCAGTAAGCGTTGACCAGCTCTACTCCCGACAACCGACTCGGTCTCCTCTTTTGTGAACGCAGTCATCAGACCATGGAGCCATCGTTTTTTAATCCATTAGTTTACAAAGTGGTGTTTGATGTGAAGCGAAAGACTCCGAAGTGGGAAAAAGTGATTTATCAAGGTGATTGAATGTACTCAGGTGAAACGTAAATTATCCTCCGTCGGTGGCCTCTGACCACGGCGACAGGCAGCCTATTTGGCAGGATTTCGCCATCGACAGGGATCCCATGGCACCTTCACAATTGCCGTCACAAAATGGTTAAGGTTGGAAGCGGAATTCATGAAGTTGTCAGTTTGTAGCGCAATGTCATCACTTTTTGAGACTCAGGTGACTAAGAGCTGTCACACATCCCGGCGACCAAGAAACTTGACTGAATCTTTAACAAGATGCTTTGGGTTTTCTATTTAGTTGGTCCCGTCAAGGTCTCCATGCGTTCCAGCCAGACAGTGTCGGCTTCACTGTCGCAAGACGGACTATGCTGAGATGGTAGCTGTGCAAGGTGTTGTTAATTGTTGTTGGTAATTGTTTGTTTGCCCACCGTCCCCCGTTGTTGTGAAGTCTTGGTATTATGGCCGCGCCCATGAGCCTTCTGCGCCCCGCCCACCTCTTGGCTCCTGCTGCACATCGCGTCGGCATTCCTGGCTTTATAGGATCAAGAAACACAGAGTGGAGTGGAAGAAGAGGCGGACCAGGCATCCGGGTAATTCGCTTGAATTCGCTCTCAACCGATGCCTTGATGCTCCCAAAGGGGCTAAGAAAATGCGCCCTAAGAGAATAAAGTGAAGATGTGCACGGCGCGCCTCGTCTAATGAAGGTAACAAGAGGAGGGTTCCGCAGTTCCTTTGGAGACCGGTGAAACAGTCAAGGCTGTCAGGGTGTTTCACGGTGATGAGGGAAGTTGAGGTAGGATTTTATTCCTCCAATGTAGAATGCCGGTTAAAAGCACCATAATTGGGTAAATAAATATGATGGTGCAGGGGGCGCCGAGGAATGGTTGAGAAACAGATGAAAAATGTGAGGAAAAAGGTCGGAATCCCGGTGTATTACGTTACCCACACACACACACACACACACACACACACGTACAAATCCACACTCCTTGCGCACATACACAAGCAGATGTCCAGGCCGCCGACAAATTCCCATGACATTTGCTAGTATTGACATCAAAACTAAATTGTAAACCATGAGACGGCAGAGATTCCCTCGCGTTTATCGGGGAGTTTTGAGGCAAAAGAGGCCACCTATAATGGTCCACCTCGCGTTCTATCAGTTGACTTTCATGCAAACTTATTTTTAGCCCGTGTTTTGGCCAACACTGAAATGTGGAAGGAAATTGTGAGCCGCAGCAAGGGGATGTCGTCTTGAAGACGAAATAAGAAATGATGATGGGAGAGGGGGAGGGGGAGAGGACGAGTGCCTCTACGCTATCCCTCTTTTCCCACCAAAGAGAAGGCGCCATGGTTGAAGGGAAACTGCTCTGCGTTGGAATGACGTCTGAACGTTCGTGTTCACATAGTTAAATTCACTGACTTCGGGTGCCAACTGTTGAAGACGATTTCCTTCTGCGCAGCACTTTCTAGAAACCGCAAACCTCTGGGAATAACCATGACATTGACGGATAAACCTTGGAATTATCCTCCAACCGTCCTGTGTTTAGGCAAGTCGAGCACCGCGGCGAATTTGGCACAGGCAGGAAGTCGAGCTCTTCGATGTTTTGTGCCCTCGACTCTGATTTGAATATAATTGGGGAGCGTAAACAACATCGACACACCCATGGCATCCGAAGCCAGGCGTTTGGGGTGTAGGCTCTTTTGAACTGCGTGTGGAGGCTTTGACAGTTGAGTGATGTGGCGTGTGGTTCGGCAACCAACCGACCACTCGACAAAAGTGCACGGATTTAGGCCCGACTTATTGGTTGCCGTTAGTGTCTCTAATGCCGAAATTCCCCCCTCCGAGGCTGGGAGGAGAATTGCACGAGAAAGAAGAGGACAATTCCGACAGATGTGAAAGTATCTGGCTGTTGCTCCGATGTCGCGATTTAACACTTTTCTTTAGGATCTTGGCAAGTTTGCTTCCAAAAATGTCTAAGCATAAAATCTTACGGCCTCGCGTGTTATCGGGGACGACATTCAACGCTACCGGCCGTTCACGTTCCCAGTAGGGAATGCTGGCCGAGTGAACATTTGGGTCAGTAAGTTCAAAGCATTACTTAAAAGATGTTGAAAAAATTTCCTGCAAGCAACATTTGCGCAACCTGGAAGGACATATATTCCGTGCCTGTGAATAAAAAGGATCTCTAACATTAAGTGAAAGCGTTACTGTTGAAGAAGAGGACGACGCGTATGATTTTGTCATACTTAGGCGGAAGAAGCGAGGCGGATAGACGGAAAGCCTAATTCGGGGACCGTGACGCAGATGTCTCCCGTACCCCAGGAGGTTGTCCCGCTGCCACCCAAACTGCCCATTTGTGCTCCATATGGGAGGAAATTGCCTCTACTGATTTATACTGCCTTCTTTCTGGTCTCCAGTCCAATCAGAAGGACAATTGCTTCTCTTTTCGACTCCTGGCGGACGAGAAAAATGCCCTCCTCAACTTCATCGTCCATACAGCACAGAATACTCTGGCACTAGAAGGATTCGTTATTTTGGTGTCTCTGTGTGGGCGTGTGGCTGAGTGATGGGCATGTTTAGCCCCTGCACCAGCACGAGGAGTCCGATTGTGCAGTAGCAATCACATCGCCCCGTGCGCTGAGAAAAGGCGACGTGAAAGCGGATCATGTCCCATGTATGAACCTCCAATTACTCGTATTTCACCCAGTTTGACAGATAATTTCGTCAATGTGAAGCAAAATTTATCTTACTTTTTTAGGGCCTTTGAAGCAGAAAACAATTATTCACTACACACTTTTCAAGACTCTTCGATCCTGTTGCCATGACACCCCATCACAATAATTAGCTGTCACACTACCCATATGGAACTACGTCCAAAAAAACTCCACAAATTAGGCGATATATCACAACAAGATCAAAGAACACGGAGAAATGCCTCAGTGGGTTTTCATTGAGTGACACGTCGCCATAATAAGAAGTTGTGACAACACACTCCGAACACATGATTTATCCGTCACCAGTCTCGCCTTCATGTTCTTATTTCAGTCGGTGGGTCTTCTGAGCTGCTTTTTCGTATGCTCGGAGACCCTCCCTTCCTCGAGAACGACTGTAGAGGGCATAGCTAAGAGTAGATTTTTTCCCAGCCCATTCCGACAGGTATTTCGAGTGAACAGCCTTTTAATCATCGCGGCTTCAATCATATGAAGGTAAATAAATGGACTTCACTTGCTCCTCAAAGTCACGTTAACAGACCGATCCGAGCGGCGGAATTCCGTAAGGTGAGGTTCCTCTCCTTACCAAGTACTGTTTACAAAGGAATGTTACGAGCATGGTGACAACACTTCCGGTACTAGTAAATATCTAAGTGCATCTTTGTATACTTGGCTGCTGTTGGGAGGACTCGCCTATCACATTAAGTCAAGTAAACTTCAACGAGCAGGAATGTCCGTCACGCAAAATGCCTCAGATACCCTCGCTAAGGCGCCTTGGAGAGGGCTTGAGCTGGGCAATGAGACTTGGGCTCCGTTTACCCAGCATTACCAGTAAGACGTAAAATGTAATTCTGTCAAGCGGTGGGTTTCACCAGTAGAATTTTCCAAAAATACCGGCACACATCTCGTCACGTCAGGTGAGGAATTCTCTTGACTGTGGCAGGAAACCAGTTTGCCCGCGTTGGAGCCCGGTAATAGCGCCTTTGACGTCCCACCAAACTTTCCTGACAGCATGCAGTGAAAGCCCATTCAAGCACGCTCAGATGTGTCAAATCCGCCTTACCGAGCCACTCTTGACAGGTACGGTGCCAATGCGGCGCCATTTCCGATTAAAAACCTCTCGACCTTTCATAATTACTCGGTTTTCCTGTTTCCACAATGGTTACCTTATAAAAATTGAGGCTTTTCGAAGCGTCGCGTACACCCGAAATTCTTTCCGAAAAGAGGTGAACATCACTTAATATGAAGTCTTTATTGCCAGTTCAGATCACCTGCCCAAAGCCATTCCTTCTTCTTAATGTAGGGGCTTCCATGGCGAAAAAGACGAACGGGTGTTGGGATTCACCGGAAAAAGTAATTGCACAAATGTGTGACTCGCGTCCCTAAAGGCACGCAGATATGGAATAGGTCTTTTGTGCAAACAACTGGCAACGTTTAACGTGAATTGGATGGCAGGTGATATAAAAGTAAAGTTAAAACTAAAATAAAATGGAGAAAAAATCGGGAGAAGTCATTTTTGCAGATTAACTGGCTTAAATTCCACTGGGTAATGAGGTTCGGCTTAGACTCGTCTACCTGCTACGCAGCGACGACGTCGTCAAATGCAGAGGTGGTTGAAGGCGCCAAGGGTTTTCACCGCTGGTACTGGCGGCTGGCAATGCCGTGAGCCGGCGTCATTGTGTCATCACTTGTTGGCAGCAGTAGTCTAAAAAAGCGGTCGCTTGAATGATACTACTAAAATGACTTCAAGTGATAACCGAGCCACTGCTTCTTAGAACTTTCGCAAAGTGTGCAGCACTCGCATCCTGTCAGTGTGTGCCAAACTAGTTTTCACGCATTTCGGCTTTAGGAGGCACTGACATTGCTTCCGCTTCCTCTCCTCGGATTGTCCGGTATTTAAAGAGTTTCATAGCCAGGCTAATGCTTGAGATTCCGCCTCCAGCCTTGACGGCCGGGTAAAACTTCCGGAGGGTGAACATCAGGAAGCCGCAAAAGCGGGTAGACACACCCGCCAAACATCAAGCAATGAGGCTGTCGACTGATCGAAAGCACGTCTGGAAGGTGAGTCCCATTCGAGGTAACATCGGCCGTCCATTGTCGCTCCCAGAGCTTTCAAGTGAGGAGAAATTAGAGGAAAACTGTGAAGAACTCATCGTCAGTTTTTGGCACACCAGAACTGTAATCGCTACTTACTTTATTTCAGGGGCGAAAATTTTTGGATCCGAGTAATGCAGGGGTTAAGCTTCCTACGTCCCCTCTTTGAAGATGGATTGCGGTGCGAATTCCAGAAGGATAAACTTTTATGATGACGCAAATGAGACATTGGAGAGGCTGAAAAATTATTAAGACAACCATCCCTCTTGAAATGGAATTGCTAGTTGAGGATTCTGTGGATGCGGAGGAATGTGACACCGCCCATGGTAAGAAACAATTCTGAAGACAGTAAGGGGAGAAGCGTTAACTGAGACCTTTCAAATTCATAAGTTGGCGTCAGGAAAGACTACACTGGACGCACTGACGACGAAGTGCTTCTTTCAATGCCTGAAACCTGTCGACTTTACGTTGAAGCTACTTCGAGAAGGGGTCTATTCGATCACTTCTCCTCGATAGACGTCTTCTTGATCATTTGAGATGATGACAACAAAGGCGTAATTTGGCCGAGTTCCATTCCAGGCGGGTGTTATTATTGCAACGGGACTGACTCCTCCTAAATCAGTGAAAAGTTTGGCAGGCGGCAAGGCTTGTGGAACGGAATAACGTAGTCAAGGTTCGTTGAAATTTGCTCCCAACCCAGTCATGTCAGTTTTGTTTTTTGAAGTGAAGACAAAAGGCAGTAGGACCGTCTTCCGTTCATCCACGGCGACCTTGTGAAAGCTGTGCAATGCAGGGTTAAAATGTTAAACTCGACATTATTAGGAAAAGAATCTTTAAGAGGAGGAGAATACCGGACAACTTCTGTTTTCGAATGGGTTATTTTGCGCTCGGGACAACAGACTGGAAGTCGGGTTGAGGGTGAAACGAACGGGTGACCTCTCGGAGTTTCGCTGAAAATGTCGAGTTGTGAGAAATTCAGTTTATTAAACGATGTCCTCTTACCAAACAGTGTCTTCCCGCTGTCAGTAAAATGCCTTCCTGCCCTTGTTTTCCCGAGAACCGATTAAGGAAGCGTCTTATTAATTAAAGCAGAAAGAAAGCGCCTACGCAATTGATCAGGAGAAGTGACTTTGACAATTAAGCGTCAGAAATTAAGAGTGACATCCACTGACATGCGGAGCTGCCCTGCTCGCCCTCGGGTGGGGAGCATAGAAGAAGGGGCGGTAAATACAAAGGATTGGAGCCTACAGGCACTAACGTCTAAATTACACCAATTGTTAAAGTGCTTCCTTTAATTCTTCCACAAAATAACCCCAAAGTGACAAGGGAAGTTAAATAATTGCCTCGCGCCAACCTCAAGTCCTCTAAATAACCAACCTCTGCTGATCCCTTGGCCCGTAAATGCGTGTATCGCGGGGGCGTTCAACCTGTTCCAACGGGAAAAAAAATATCAGGAAGAAATTCCTAAGTAGCACGAGTGAGTCATGCGATCTCTCAAAAAGGACACTTTCAAGGGTGAATGACTTCGCCAGCATTCCCCACCGACGTGACGACGTCATCAGAGCCCCGGAGTTTGCCACTTTGCCAGCAGGAAAATGAAATCAAATGTCATGAAAAGCCCTGTTTATGCGGGCATCGACTTGGGATTGTGCGTGTGTGCGTGTGTATGTGTGTGGCAATCCTCAACCTCCAAATGTCTGCCCCTTTCAGCGCCGTCCACATTTATTTCGCGGACAGGGGAATTGCCTTGGTCACTTGCACTTCTTCTTCCCGTGTTTAGTTTTAGTTTATTAGCCACCACACTGGATATTATGTTGGGCTATCGACAAAAATTTAACAGAAAATTATTCCTTTCATTCAGAAATGGCCTTGGAGGCCACCTCGGGTGATATTCGGAATGTCCTCATCAGAGCGAGGCGACAAAACTTGATGGTAACAACAGGAGTAGCCTATTTGAGCACTTTCGGTCGCCGAAATTGGCGAGTAAGGCGAATGAATTAGTCTCACCACCGGTGTCACCAGTGCGGACCACGAAGTAACGGACCTATTCGATCGGGTGCGTGAGAATACCAGAACATGGACAGATTATTAAGGCAGATGACCTTGCTAAGATCTCATTTTTAACTTTCGGCCAGAAATATAACGTCCAGAGTGCGGAGAAAGCTCGAAGGTCGTAAAAAAGAAACCGCTATTTAACAAAAGGACCAAAGTGATACAAATAAATTAAGAACAAATTTTAAGAATTAACGACCGTCTGTCCGTAGGGATGGACCACGAAACCCAAGTTGGGTGAGTGCGAAAACGCCTCTTCGGGGAAGTGGGAGATCAAGCGGCTCCTACCTTTCATGGCTCCCTATGGGAAATCTCTAAATGCGCTTTGTTTTCTTGGCCTATTTTCAAGAATGCATCAGATCCACAGTGGCCGGTCCTTCCTGCCTGGCGTCACGCGAAATGGTGCTCCTTACGTCGCGGTTGTGACTACGTCACTCAAGTGTCATTCTGCGGTAGTGGCAGAAAGACTGCCACACTACGTGAGCCATCACCACTCCATCAATGGATAGACTACAAATAGAAGAAGCGGGTCCTATAAAGGGGAGAAGGTGCAGGACAAAGTCATAATCACCAGTCGTAAATATGAACGGACAGGTGGTAATCAAGTCGCACTCACCGAGAGGGAAGTGTTTACACCCACTCCCTGCCCCTTGAACCTCATTGTGGTGCCGAGGCTTCCATCCTCCCGGAGGCGGGACGGGAGAAGTGCGTGAACAAGCGTCGCCCACCCCCCTTTCCGCCCCCAAATCGCAGACCCTGTGGACATGCGACTTCTACAAAACCAAATGGAGAAGTGGCGTTAATGAAATGACGAATACCTTGAGATTTAAGGTGGAAATACACTTCTCTTACAAATTAATGGTGTATCAAAAAATGCAGAAAATAAACGCATTTTTTTTCCTTTAAACTTTTTATCTCCCAAAATTTCGGGAAGTAAGATAATGTTGAATTGTCACAGTACGTGTCAAGTTCCCTCACAACCGTCAATTTGTGTCTTGTAGGCTGAGAAAATTAGAACTCCTTTTAAATTGTCAGGCTGATTTTGTGCAGCCACTCGACCACAGGAAAGCTTTATTGTCCTCGTTTGGCGAGCAGTTTCCTGAGGCCGTGATCGTTCATCTTATGACGGTTTGAGGTTTAATATTTCCGTATCCCCTAAGGATTTTCAGGTCGTATGTGGTAGATACGAGAAAACTGACCAGAGATAAAATTTATAGTACAATTGAGGCAACCTCGACAAATGTGGAGGATTTGTGTGTGTGTGTGTGTGATCATTTTAATTGTCTTAACTACGTTTAATGTGTTTTACTGCCAGGCATAGCATTAATTTGCCCAGCAAAGGAGATTAAACTTGCTAATCGTCTCCCCTTTTACCTCCTTTGATCCGGTCAAGTGGTGAACTCTTCTACAGCCCGTAAGAATGAGCAAAAGCTTGAAATAGAGACCACTTAGGAGATGAGTCCAAAAAGCCCCAATTGACGTGGGAAACGACTTGGACCGCGTGTAGGCAAAATTTTGGCTCAAAATTCGCTTTATTAGTTTGTTATTCAACTACGATTCGCTTTGGCGCAGGAAATGCTAATGAATCGTTTGACCGATTGTGATACCCGCCTTGGCAGTCTTGATCACGTATGTACATTTTATGCATTTACACAAAAATTGCGCTCCACTTTGTTCTATGAATATCTCCCACCAATTTAGTCGTGTGATTTCGCTAACATCTCCATCCCTCACCACTTCCCAATGGGCCTCTGCGGTCGCGCCTCCTCTTAAATTTCCTCATTCACCAACTTATTTATGGGGAAAACAGATGTGAGGCTCCCAGTGATTTACTCGTACTGGCCTGCGGAAGAGAAGGGCAAAATTTTGTCGGGCGATGCATTTCCGCATCAGTGATGATTCCCCCCGTTCCGGTGGGTACGAGTGGGTGTGTTGCCACAATTCCAAGATTTGTGGCAATAAAATGAGAAGGTTACGCTGAAATTTCGTACTTGAATGGCCTGATCAACTAATCTTTTATCCGTTGGAATAATTAGCTCTTAACTATCATTACGGGGTTTGGTAATTTTTGGAAAGAAATGTCACGGGAAACTAATTCCCTCTCCACTATTCAACATAATGGTTAATCCGAAAGTACACGAAAATCAGATCAAAATAATGTTCGGCCCGGCAGGAGCATTTGCTAACTATTATCCGGAGAGAGAGAGAGAGAGAGAGAGAGGCAAAGAGAAGACAATTAGGAAGTGGATTTTTCTTTTCATGAGGAGAACTTAAATCCCTAATTACATTTGTTTGGATGCTCCCTAACAGAAGTCCATTTTTAATTCTGTCCGAATTTCAGAAGAATGGTCCTCATTAAAAACAAGTGTGGTTAATTAAAAAAAATTGTCTTCTGGAATACAATCTGCTACCTTTAATAAAGACAGAACCAGTGATACTGAGTGCTAAAGGAATTCCCGTCACTTGTTTTTCGGAGGCAAGTAAAAGCCAAACGACATCAAAGAGAAAACCACCTGAACAGTTAAGCGACGAGTTTTCGCCTTTCAAAGGCATTTAAGGCTTCCGAGCCCCAGACCGCCGTCGTCACTTGGGCAGCAGTATACACCGGTTGAGTGGCATAGCCTTTATCTGGTAATCCTGTTTCGTACGCATTTTTGACATTGACCGATGACATCGTGGTCAAAAGGTATATGACAAACAAACATCTCGCTGTCTCCTAGGGTGCTTCACTGTCGTCATTGGGAATATCCTAAGGGGTGAGTGATCTCAAAAGTGGACATTTTAACTTCTACACAAATAAAGTAAACAAAAGGAAGGAGCTTTTGCGATTGGTCTGCTCAGAAGTTGGAGGGGGAGCTGGTGAATGACTGGTGGAGGGTGAAATAACCTTGTCGTTTCAAATGTGAGGCGCATTTTCAGCCTGTTTGGGATGCTAACAGGGGACGGGAACTTCATACGAAAAGTGTCTTACCCCTTAAAAATTTCTCAGTTCTCCTAAGTAAAACAGGAGAAAGCTATTTGATTTGGGAATGAGTGGCGACGCTTAATTTGGACCAGCCTAGGCGCCCCACGAAAATGCGACCCCCTAAGTCGTCTTTAGGGCTGGAATAAGCGGTATCAGGACTGGAAAAACTCATTTGCCCTGCCTGCACCAACGAGCTGAAAGGACATGGGGGCACACTCGGGGCACTTCACCGGCGGACGTGTGGACGAGGCATACGAGAATGGAGAGTCCTCCTATATCAGGGCTGCCATCATGCTTCCATGTAATTGAAAATTTTGTTTCAAACTCTCCCCGTTGCCATCTTAATGCTCTGTGTTGTTTCAAAGTGATTTTGTATTGGCAGTTGTGTTGGGAATTTCCTGAACATCATAATCCGCACTGGAAAGTGATACGCACTTATGGAATCTTCTTGTGCTGTTTCTCAGAAAAACATTCCCATGCAAACATTAATGAGAGAAACGAAAATCACAACTACCGGGAGCGATATAAATAGTCCTTTTTAGGTATATTAACGATGTTTTTTTTTGAAATAATCTGCAATTCATTGGAGCTTATTTGACTCTCTTAAGTAATACGTTCTCTTAGGGTGCGGTCGTTCCCAAGACTGCACCTTTTGCTTTTTCCGTTGAGATGTTAAACCACCGTGACGCGACTAAATATTCCAATGGGGTGATTCTGTCGAATGCAGGGTCCCAAATCTCCCCAAAACCAGAAAGACGCTTCCGACACTACTGGCAGACCTATTTTCAAAGCGTGAGTGAATCTTGTCATCGGGTGTCATGACAATGAAGCGTGGCGAGGAGCAAACCCATCTGAGCTGCTGAACAGCTCGAGCTACAACAAGTTTTCTCATCAGAAGTCAACTTTAACCTGAAAAGGATCAAACCTACTGTTGCAGAACAAATGGAATACACCTAAGCGCCAAGTGTCTTGTTCGTTCCCGTGGCCCGTCTCGGCGATTTCCCACTTCCCCGCGCCGTCAGAGCAACTCAGTCCATAAATAGCACATTTAGACGAATACCTGCTAGTGGAGGATGCTGAAGTGTCTCAAAGTGTCACGCTCGCTCGTGACGAAGGAGTTTGCTCAAGTATACGAGGCGACGTCATTCTGTTTATTTGCGAGTTTTTTTTTTACTAAGTCGTCCTTTTCTATCAAAATTTTATTTTGAAAAACCATCTAGTAAAAGTACATAGGAGTTTCGGGAACTTTCTAGCATCCGCCACCTCAGTATCTCCCCGATGATGTGAGATGAGCGTAGGGGAGAAAGGAGACCTTCACAAGTGAGGTGAAACTTGATTCAATTTTTGGCTCAGTTATAAGCTAATAATGGGTGGGACAGCGTGACAGGAAGATTGCTACCGTAACCGTGGCAACTGCAGAGTGGTAGGGCATTTGTTCAACTGTTTCATGTTAATTCGGCGAGACCCTCGCAACCCTTACTTCCGCTTGGCAACTCGGTCTTCCGGCAATGCCTAAACCCCTTCTGCGGGCTAATGAATTAGCCGTCCTTCCAGGCGGGTCCACCTCCTCGAGGCCAGAGAGAAAAGGCTGGCGGCAGCGCGCATGCAAGATTAAATACGAATAACACCCAACTCGTCCCCAACGATGGATATGTTAAAAAGGGGCACTAAAAAGTCACTAAAAATAAGGATATCCGAAACGTCTAAGATGGCTAATGGAAGTAGAAATACTCGCCACGAGCGATCACCGAAGCTAAGGGTTCGCAAGCAGTGAATTTGTATCTTCGAAGACGCTATTTTAGATAAAAATATTTCATTCGTCAAGGAAGGCTAAGAAATACGCATTGTGATAGGTCAATAATAATATTGTTTTCTTGAAAACAATCAGGTTGACATGAACAGTAAAATTTCTGCTTTTTCAAAATAGAAAAAAAATTCCATTTTAATAGACAAAAGGGATGTGATTACCCGCAATTAAGGTTACTTCCTGATGTCGATGATGAATATCACAAAGCCCTCCAATCTGTACTGCCCAAAGTGGTAAAATATTGCAGAATCGCAACATCCATCCACCAACCGGTCAGCTTTTTAGCCATATGGGGACCACAGAGTGGGAGAAACGGAGACTGTCTACATCGTGCAAAATTTTTCCTGGTGTAGCCACAGGAGTTGGAGTTGAGGGACGAGTTAGAGTGCTTTGTACATTTACAAGTATCTATATGTAGAAACAGGGCCTTGTGAGAATCAGTTAAAGTAGGCTTATTCATGGAAATAACCTGGAACATCTGGACCACTGAATACGTTGGAGCAGTCCGCCCATGGGCGAGAGGTGGCAAGCCTGGAGGCTCGACAAGGAAGTCATACCGGCAGATCAAAATGCACTTCTTGTGAGAGGGAAACTCGGTTAGTTCAAAGCACGTTTATGACAGGCATTAAATCTCTGCGTCGTCAAAACAACCATCTGCGGGTTAATGTCGATTATTCCCAGAGTGATTAAACTAGGATCTGATATCCATCGCAGGCGTCCTAATGATGGATTCCATCCTCCGGAAAAGTCGCACAGCAGTTTAACGGCAATTTCCTATGCCAACCGCCGCCACGGTTATTACGACATCGTAAATATGCGATTATCAAATTAGGATAAGAAGAAAATCCCTCTTGATGTTGCACAATCTGTCAAATGGAAATCCATTCAAATAGGTCCGCCAAATTCTCACTCCAATTGCAAACTATTATCCTCACCCGAAGGCTTTCAATATGCCTTGGGGTATGCAAAATGGGAGAGATTCAGAGAAAAAAAAAAGAATTGTAAGCTGGGATATGAGGCTGTAAAAACTCCACTATCACAAGTGTTACAACAGTGAGGTGGTATTAATGCTTGAATTGGGAAGCTTCTTGACCTGCATCCACGGGCACCGACTAACTTGAATCGAAGAAAACACAAATTGGGGAGAATCGGTTACGTGTTTGCAGTTTGTTAGGACAGGACGTGGATGAGTACACTGTTCTCGAAATTGTTTGCTTCCAGTTCTCAGACAAGTAGTGCACTTAATCAAATAGTTTGGAAGCAATGGATTCGCCCACTTCAAATGGGATTCCGTGAGATTTTTGCCAGGGCGCATTCCACAGACATATGGACAAGTGAGAACACTTCCGGTCTGTGTCTGCTTCAGCCAAGTCTTCGCGAAACGAAAAAACGATCAACAGACGAGTTTGGGCTGTCCAACGGAGGCAGAAGACGTGCTACATGCCGTTATTTAGGCTACGCTTCAATTCTCTTCACTGAGTTTCCATAAAATCCACTGGCGTGATCAATTGCGCAGGGCATCCATGTTGCCAATGCAGCACCCATAATGTCATTTAAGTGATTTATTTGATGTATTGCCTCCTGGAATTGGCGAATTTCACAATTCCGGGCTGAAATGGTGATGATTGTCCGCAGGACTGCTTTGGAGGCTTAAGTCTCGATAAGACCACTGGACTGGGACCTCAAAAAGTGCTACCCGTTCGTAAAGAGTAGTACACGACGTGATAGGAGTGAATCTCCCGGGCACCACTCGACTGATCGAATGCCTGCATCACGAGCAGAGGCAATCAAAGCAGTGCAAATGTATCATTTTACGAGAACGAACAGGCGAGACAATGCCCACTCCTCGGTCCGTTAACAGAAGGATCGGAAGGAAAAACTTGAATGAGGAAGACACTCCAAAACTGGAAAAGGTTTAAGACCTGACAGTTCCCAAAATTAAGTCACCTAAGGCACATTCAATTCAATCTGTAGTCTAATAACACAAGCATAGTCATCAGACAGAGGTGAAGAAAGATATACCACCACCACTACCACCAAGAAAAATTACAATAAGCTAAGCACATATTTCACCGTGTGACATTCTTGTTTTAACCCGGCTTTGACTTTCGTGAGGTATATTCCTACGGGTTGTTTAGTGAAGTCAAACTAAATCAACTTTAGGCCACCAAATGCGACGAAAATTGAATATGGTGGTCAAAGCACGCACAAAAACGCAGAATTGGTGGAGACACTCTAATTACACTGGATATCATTGAAGAAAAATAGGATAAGGGTAGAAGGGCGCAATATCGTTGTCCTCAGAATTCACTCCCAGAAAGAGCGAAGGAGACGGGGGCAAAACGGGGAAGAAAATTTGGCTGCTAGGATGCAAAGAAATGAGGCGCTTGGGAGTAAGAGAAGTATAGCGAAAGGGGACGAGGATGGGCAGCGATGTCGATGCTCGAATAGTTGATGGAGTGGACCGATAGATTGGAGGAGGGAGCGCGGAAATTGGAAAGAAAGGCTCTCACACCTGGCCATAAGAACTCTGCAGGCGAAGGTACTGCAATGGGGAAAATAGAGAAATAATCCTAATTCATAATGTTATGCGGGCTCAGATTCAAAGAAAAACACATTGATGCTATTAATTAAAATCATGATTGACGAATAAATAGAAGTAATAATAACAAAAAGGAGTCGAGGTATGCCGAAAAAAGCCAACCTGGATAACGAGAGAGGGGCCAGCGGAAACCACCTCGACGGGAATCTTAGAGAGTGGACAGTTCTCAATTGACATAATCTGGAGAGAGCAGCACATTGCCAATTCAGACGGCAGGTCGTGAAGGTTGAAGTTATCATTCAGATACAATGTTTCCAAGCTCTTCAATTTCCCTGAAACAAAATACCGTAAGCACAAATGTCTTAGCTACCTTAAGTGCTCTTTAAGTCGAGTTGTGCGGCTATTACGATTCCCACTGGGTGCCAAGACAAGCTCTTGGAATGGAAAAAACTCTTGGTGACTATGTGAGTTCAACTACTAGTTCCGCACTCTTTACGCGAACAGTTATGTTTCAGCATTTTGACAAGATGATGAGTTAAAAAGACGGGCATGACTTCATGACATCTGGATCGAAATTCGCAAACTTCGTCAGAAACTGTTGCCCCATTTTGCGATGGAGCTGCAGTTCTATTCCCACAACCGATGAATAAAGTAAGATTTGCAATCGAGAGACACCAGTGACATTTGACAAACTCAAAAATATGGATTTATGAAAGCAAGGTGTGCCTAAAAAGCTGTCAGAGGCTCTTCAACATACACAACACTTGAATGATTGGCAGTTATTCCACCCTAAATACAAGGGAAGGCACATAGACAATGAATGAATGCACATAATTAATTGCTTCGCCAGTTAAGTGGGAGTAACCCAACTACTTATACTTCAATAAAAAGCGTTAAACAGGTGGATTCCTCAGAATCCGAGTTCGTACCGATTGCAGGGGTTAGACTTTGTAGGTCGTTCTCACCGATTGTCAAGTAGGTGAGATTTTGAAGATTGCTGAAAAGAAGATGAATACCATAGGGCCAAAAACTGACGAGAATGAGCAAGAAGTAATTAAAGGAAAACATACCCAATGGAACAGGGAAGCACGGTGAGCCGATTTGATTGAACTACCAGACGCTGTAGCTCCGTTAGATTGCCTAGGAAGCAATAAACCGTAAGTCACTTGGGACAGCCACCAGTGGCAACATTATTCTAAACATAATAATAAAGAGTCACGGGACGCCGAAAGAAGGAAGAATGTAGAAAGGGGAAGAAAGAGTGCTCCATAGATTAGTGCTTAAGTGAGCAATCTAGCTTCCTACTAGGGCTTTCATGGAAGCACCCATTAAAAACAGTATCCACCGAAGTATCCCGATCAACCAATAGTGAAGGTTTCTCTTCCACCAACAAATGTGTTAATTATATTGAGAACGCGAAAGTACAATGGACGAAATCGAGTCGCTCAATACTAGAAACCCGAGACTTGCAATTTGAAATGAAACAGTTTATTAGGAGTAAATTTTAACCCTCAAATCGGGTGATATTTGATTGAAAAGAAATTGATCCGAAAGAATCAAGCGGTGCAACAAATTTACTTAAAGGTGAATATCACTTGCTTACTGACCAATTTCAGTAGGTAAACAGTCCAGATGATTGCCTTCCAGATCGAGAATCCGCAGTTTACGCAACTCTTGTATAGAGGGTGGTATCCGCTAGGACAGAAAATCCACACGACAATTAAGCTCACTGTGAACAACGTTGTATAAAGATTCAAATGAGAATGGACACACACCTTCAGCAAGTTGTTGCTAAGAATCAGTACTTCCAAATTGAGCAGATGGTCGATGTCATCAGGCAATTTTGTCAGTTGATTTGTGCCAAGATTGAGTTCCTCCAGACTGGTCCAGGTCTTCACATCTAGAGAGAAAGCACCAAACAACTAATTAGATACATTCTTAAAAGAGCACTTTGAGTAGAGCGCAGAGGACGTGATGCAATTAATCTAAGTAAAGTTTTGGAATCGCTAGGGTGCAATTAATCTAAGACAGCTTATTGATCATTTTGGATTCCATCTAGTTATGGCATATCTCCTATAAAATATCACTTATGCAAACATTCTACTTTACGAAAGAAGATAGTGAGGACCATTCAATTAGAGACGAACTGGGTGTAATCGTCAAGTCGGAGTGAAATACTACGCGTTGGCCAGGGGACGAAATCATTACTGGTTGCGTCCAGACTGGTGGCCCCAAACCAGGTCCTCATCTTAAAAGCCGGTCACGTGGTATTCCAGTTTGCCCCATTAAAAAATAGAATAAGTGTAAATTCTGATAATAATTGCGCGACTTTAGTGGCAAAAGTACTTTTAGGAACACAACCGTATGACGACTACGAATTACCGCAATTTGTTATCGAAACCAATTTGATCAAGAGTAAATAATGGAGGGCGTACCAGGCGGCAGGGCGGCCAGTTGATTGTTCTTCATATTCAACTTGGCCAGATTTGCTGCTCGAGAAAAGATGCCGAAAGGAATCTTGGTTATCTGATTGTGATCCATGTTAATTTCCTGTAAAAAAGAACGCCTGTGATGAATATTAAAGTAAATTTGAGTATTGTAAAAGCAAATATGTTGCCGTCCAAGTCTGGGGAGTGAGACATTCCGGGGAAAGCAAAATAAACTTTATTGTCAGATTTTTTTGCAGCCCTTAGTTTGATGAAACTTTCCAAGACTAGTCCTCACCTCCGCTTAGGATTATGATAAATCAACTATTTACTACCTCGTAGTGACTTCAAGGGTGTACAAGCCTGCCAAACCTATATTATCTTGAATGAGACCTTGTATCTAAGGGGATACAATAAAAATTAAGACAAATAGGTGAAAATCACCCGTTCATCAAGTTGGTACTCAGACCGAAAAAAGATAAACATATAGTAAAAATTGGAGAAAACTCACCTGAACAGTGATAAATTGTTGCGGCCCGCCAGAGGGAAAGACAGTAAAGCAGTTGCGGGATAACGAAAGACCGGAAAGGTTCATTAAGTTGGCCAGAAGGCCCTCCTGATAGCAGAAAAGGAGGATATAACTACCTCGGAGAAACGTAATTGGAGTTGAGTTAGTGCCGTTTTAAGACAGGAGTCTAACGGTTAGATGGCAGAGGACGCCGTACCCGATAAGGTAAGGGACTCACTTAGTTTTAACCACGGCACGCTGCAAGCCATACGGGTGGAATTTGATAAGTCCCTTTAAACTAGATGAGGGATGAAACTTCAACTGAGCTACCGTAACCGATCGGGTAAACAAGGCAGGTGGTTAATGGAAGCCAAAGGAAGTGTCGTATGTTCGTGGTTAAGTGGGCAAGGAATGCACCAGAGTCATGGCCATCATGGCTACCAGAGACCCATCGTAACGAATTTACACGATTGCACATCTCACAGCCATAAATTTGAATCAATCAAATTTTTAACGGAAAAAGAGTTGATTAGGGCTTTCTGTTTCAGAGATTTTAGTGAATATGTTTGGTAATTATTTTTAGTCTCAATTTATCCGGTAGACTCGATGCTCGGTAAGAAAAAAGGGGGCATTTCAGACACTCACGCAACTAATAAATCTTAGGGCCTTCTGCAAGCTGCCCACATGATCTCGGCTACCCATCCCCACTGAGCCAAGAACCGAGCAAGTTCTTCGACAAATACAGAAGAAGCACATGGGAATGGAATTTAATGTGGAGGATATAATTCAAGAAAGCATAACAATGTCCTAAAAAGTAGCGGTCGGTAACTGGGTGAGAAAAAATTACTATAAAAAAACTGTGACCGACAAATTGGGAGTCGGATGACGGCAATAATGACTCTCAATAAATAAATCGGGTAATCTGTTTGTCACTTAGCTACTAACGGTTTTTAGACTAGCACCCTAATGTAGCAGTCCAGGGACGCCGATCAATCTTAGATTCTATCTCACATAAAGGGACCTGTTGCAAAGTAAAAGTAAACAGGATGCGACGATTACACTAAAGTGTGACAGTGGAGTTTACTCCAGCGGTCTTCTCCGTCATGTCCCTGGTTCAACTCGAGGCCGCGGAGAAATGAGAAAGGTGATTGCTTTATTAGATGTGAAGAGCACGTAGGCTGGAACAAGAATGTTGTGATACTAATCAAACCTTCCTACGTAGTTACAAAGTTGATTTCGGATTTTGATGAATTGTGGAGTCCAGCTGGAACGTGATCTCCGCTGAGGACCCCGATGAGCTAGAGGTGATTGCGGCAAAAAGTGGACATGCTTCAAGGACCCGATCGTTACGAAGAAAGAGTATAAGTGCAAATCAACCGAACAGAAGTCCGATAATGGGTGTATTGCACTATATAAACAGATAAGAATCTCAAAAAATCGGAAGTTTCGAGGGAAGCCTACGCTCCCGCCTATACCACAATACCCGAGTGGTAAACAGGGAGGGTACAACACTCAAACGCTGGCAGATATAAAAGGCAATCTCAAGCGTAACTTTGAACAACTAAGTAAATAATAAAATCTAAAAGTAAGATTCTACGTACGGGAAGTTGGCAGATGTTGTTATTCTCGATATTCAACTCAGAAAGACGAGTGCACCTAGCTAGGGACGCGGGGAGGGCTTCCAAGTGATTGTATCTGCAGACGAAGCCAAAAAAATTAGTACAAAAAGTGAACAAGTGATGAATTTGTTTGCCTTTGAAAGAACTGGTAGACTTGTATTGAAAAGCCACCAGTTTTAATCTCTTGTATCGCTTCGAGTTTTCTTCCGGAATAACTCAAACACTGGGGCTTGAGGCTCAAGGCAACCGGCGAAAGTAGTGAATTATTACAATTCAAAGCACATCTATAGGCAGTTAGCGATAGAAAAAACTGCATTCGTTAGAAAGTAGGTTCATTTAATGGCGAAACACCGTCAAGGTTAGGACAAAAGCACTCCATACGTCGGATTTCGCCGATAGAGAAAACATTTTTATGTCAAATACTAGTTATTTGGAGAAAGAAAAATACCATTCCTAGTACCTTAAAAGAATCAAAGGCAGAACGTACTTGATGCCAAGTCGGTGAAGAAGGGTTAGTTCACCAATAGATTCGGGCAGGGAGGTCAGCTCATTATTTTGTAAGCAGAGTTCCACAAGGTTCCTACATTGGCCAATCTCTATAAGACGAAGGAGGCTGGTGATACCATACTTTCACGATCAATCACTTGATTTGTAACGTTATGGCAAACTTAAAATGGTGTGGATTCAAAGCCATATGTATGGAATAACTCGATATGATGGAAAAATTTACCCTCAGGAAGGTGTTCCAGCTGATTTTTGGAAACGTCGAGAGTAGTTAGATGTTTCAATTCGCAGATACCCGGGATTGAGGGAAGGTTTCGGATCTTGTTCTCTCGAAGACTGAGCACTTGCAGCTTCTATGAAAGAGTTGGTTGATTAGTTTAAAAAACACCAGGAGCTACCCCGTCCCGTAGGATCCACGTGTTTGTCCCACCATACACCAGATCTTCTTACAGAATACTTTTCGATATGTTTAAAAAGGCGATGACCTAAGAGAATTTTCAATACATGAATTTTTACTCTTTACTTGATAAAATAACCATACTTGAGCTGAAGAGAAGTTCCTTTGTAGTACAAATCAGATTATAAACATAATCAGTCACACGAAAAAAATGGGAACTTTATTGCAACATATGCATTTGATGAATACTTGGAAGTAGGGCCTTCGAGGCGTCCCTAAACTTTGATGGTGAATGACATCTCTAAAAAAATGTAAAACGAGGATTCTGAAATTACTTTCTTATTTCTGCGTTGATGATGCTACCAGAGAATTCGGATGGCTTAAAAAGCGTCGATTCAGCATAATAAAACGCCGTATTTATCAATAAATAGACATTATTTTAAAATATCTACATTGGGAATTCCCTGTCACTCGACGTTCTACAAACCGCATTTCATTAGCACGACTGTTTCATAAGAATACAAATTTTAGATAAATTCGGTGATGGTGAAAGCGGAGAGGACGATAAAGATGTGATTAAGAGTAATAAGAATAGAAACGAAGACGGTGATTGTGAGGCCCAGTGATCCGATCAATGACAAGAAAAATACCGTTAGACGCCCGATTTCGCGATCGACTACCCTGATACGGTTGCAGCGAAGCAGAAGCAGTACCAAATTGGGCAAACGGTAGACGGCAGGAGGAATCTCGCAGAGCTTGTTATGTCGTACATCGAGGACACTCAAAAGCGTGCAATCGGCCAGGCTTTCGGGTAGCGAGGTCAACGAATTCTCCTGCACCATCAACTTTGTCAGTTGAGTCAGTGCGCCGATCTCGCCTTCAGGACGTTTGGAAAAGTAAATTACAGTTAGTGAAGCGGCTGATGAAGCGAGAGAAATGATAGGTGATGAGCCTGCTCATATGAATCTTCCCCATGCGCATGAATTAATAATCAGCAAGACTAAGTATGAATATTGGGCATTTCACTCTATTATGAAGTTTGCGAATGTACAGCATCACCAATTCTCTCTGAAGCACTGAATAGTGAATTAAGCACTTTGATTCAAAGTAGAGAAATCGCGGCGCAGTTTAGGTTGTCATAACGCAAACATTACTACAGAAACCAAAAAAGGGGTGTACATCAAGACTGACCGAAGCACAATCCTCGAAAAAAGGTTAAACTTCACTAAGAAGACAGTGACTGAATAAATTAAACATCGGGTACATTGTTCAAAGATGATTTTCACGTGATATGAATAAAGCAGCGTATCATTAACAACATTCTTTAGAGATTGCCGGGGCGTGGTTAGCAACGGAGTAATAGAGAAACAAAGCCACAATTGGGAGACTTATTATATGAAAAATTTTATTCAAAAAATAATCAGCAAAATGGAAAGGATATATCATAGCTTGATAGACCGTTAATTTTCAAGAATAAAACCCAACTCTCCATCAATAGATTACAAGAATATAAAATTAATATCATGGACCTAGAAAGCAAACAAAAAGGCGCTTTAAGAAAATTACAAAACAGAAATAAATCGGTTAAACCAAACTAGGGATATCTTTATAATAAAAGATAAATGTCCATACTAAAAGGGTATAAAACAAATGCGGAGTAAGCAAATAGAAGTTGTTATTTTGAGTTAAGAAAACGTTCCATTAGTGGGAAATGGAAGGTGGCTTGAGGAAGAAAGATAACGTGGCTGGTTCCAACACCGAAGTAACTGCTTCTTGTGGTGTTTAAAAATGACCTTTAACAAAAGGAAAGACCACAAATATACAAAATTCATGAAGCTCTCAAATGTGGCCGCTTCCATAAGTCATTTAAAAACAATATTAAGTGAGCAATGTTGTTGTGGATTGATGCAGCGAAAGTTATTGAGGAAGAGCTAGCCCCCTCCGTCCTAGAATACAAAGGAAAATGTAATTACTAGTATATGTTAACGACAAAATGACAAACGAAATGCATCACTACAGAGTGAGATGTAAGAAGTGATTATGGAAATGCATAACTTACTGGGAAGACTGACAAGTTTATTGGTGTAGAGGAAGAGCTCTGAAAGGTGGGCGCTGAGGTCTCGAATGCTCGTAGGCAGGGCATGTAGTTGGCAATTGGAGAGGTCCAAGTGCATCTTCCCCTCGTCCCGGCATCGACTAATTTCCTTCGCACAGTCCTGTAAAATCATCAGCCATAAAGGGGAAGACTAAGATGTATCACACTGTTAGAGCCAGTTTGAAGCCTACAGTTCTCACTGCAGTGCACAAAACCGCAAACTAGACTTTGAAAACCACTAAAAGAAAAATTCAAAATACCATTAATACGCTGATTAAGAGAAAACACATTCGTTCTACGTTAGTTAAGGAAGCTAAGCAATCGTGCAAATCGGGCGAGTATAAGAGGCAATGAAACGCTTCGCAGCTCGAATAATTCGAATTAGATAATCCGACATGCGTCCGCAAGTTTATTTGACGCCATCGTGAAATATTAAACTACCACGCACGAAGAACCCAGAACGATTTCAATATGAGCCTACTACAGCCAAATAAAACCATTTTCCACAAAAAATTTAGCAGAAAAACCGCAATTCGGAACTTGCGCACCGAACAGATTCAGTTGACATTTGCAAATGTCATAGAATTGAGGGAGTATTTATAAATAACACTCCTACTGGAAATAATTCGCGAGTTTAAAGAATGTTGGGACAACAAAACCTATAATTCATGTTAAAGAAGACAGACAAGCAGCTACTCATTTGCAGGTCAGTAGCGTGCTCGAACTCACAGGCAGGCATAAAGCAACAAAATGGACAAAAAATAGACTTGAAGGAATGCGGTGTGTAGGCCATCAGTTTGAACATTAACGCCCTGTTCCCTACCATGCCTGCCCATCCGCCTAAGCCTGGCCACGCACGGACGCACACACGCACAACTGCGTACCCGAGGGGCGATTGTGGACAGCGAAAAGGACATTGCAAACGGATAGTAAGTGTGCGTGCGACGCCTCCATTGACAAGGATGCGCCACTTAGAGCCATTTTTGTATGCTCAAGGAACTTTTCGTATATCGCCAATGCGTCCGTACAAATGAAGAGTTAGTCAACGTCTGTTCGATTTGAAAAAAAAGAGGGTTGACGATTCCACTCTCAAGTCTTAAAGCACATGTCACTGATGCGAGTCTGAACCACTAAAAATGCCCAGGTAATGGTTCAGGCAAAATGATGCTTAATCCTAGTTTCTGATTCATTTGTTCCTCCCTATGCTTTATCAAATTCGCACGATGTCAAAAGTTGAGATATTGAATGGAAACCAAAAGTGACTAAAAGGAAAAGACTACAAATAATAAGAAAGACAAGGTATGATAGCGCTACGAATTTGCAGCACCTTTCGACGTCCCCGAGATCGAAAGCAAATCGAATTCGTAATTTAGTAACATCAAAGGAAGGATTAAAGGATGTAATTTCAGGAACCAATTACGCCTCGGATTTAATCCTGGAAAGTGAAGTCAAAATAAACAATTGGCGAGCAGGCGTCTGTCTTCAAAAATTGTTCAGAGCCTGATTTTACGCGGATGTGAAATTTTAGTATCCTCAATGAAAGAATGCCTTGAAATAGGCGGATTATGTAAACATTCCTTTAACCACTCGCACTTGGAAGCGATATATTGCAGAAAAAGTATTTACCCAAAAAAGTACCAATGGAGGTTCCTCCACTTATGCAAAGTTAGAAATGAAGTCTTCGAGACCCTAGAAGCAATGATCGAGCCGACCTCATCTCTTGTTCGAAGGACAAACTACTCTGCGAGAGGGAGGCGAAAGGGCGTGGGTGCGTGCCTCGGAATCCAGGCAACGAAACAGTCCATGTCCAGGCCAGCAGTGATGATTGCGTGCGCTCTTGCATCCGTTTCGTGTCTTACACATCCGTCTTAGCTGCCATTAGCATTTCGTTTCAATGTGGTCACTCGGTGTCCAGTAAAATAAGTGCGGCCGCGCAAGAAGAACGAAAGAGCAATTGCCAAACTTGAAAGTGGAAATCAACCTCCGCCATACTCCAAATAGTATGCACCCAATTGATAAATAATTGGGTATACTCTCCGATGATCTCTGATGACAATTTAGGATGAGAAAAGCGAGTAAAACTAAGTAATACAGGTCCATTTCCATAAATGAAGTGAACTGAGCAAAGCAGCTTCAGAAAACAATTAATATAGACAAAACAAATCACAATGAAAAATATATCACAATTTGTTCGATCGGAAGATCTCCTAACGGAAAACAATTGTCGAGATGACTGTTCATTGCTTATAAAAGGATAAAACAAGATATTGAAGCTGCACAAGGTATCAGAAAACGTAGCGCTTCTATAAGCGCCTGTCGCACCCCCCTCAGTTCAGCCATTTTGAAACGGCTACGCCCCTCTACCCTCTCAGAGTGCTACGATGGCGCGAGAAAGCCAAAGCTCATCTCCTCACACACAAGGGGATTGCGACATACTCAGTTAGTGGGGCAAAAATTTGATAGCCCGGAACAGCGATAAAGGGCTCTACTCAGACGGTGACGAGGCCTTGGAGATATCAGATCCAGGGTCCTGGTGTGGACGGGGGGAGGGGGAATAGCCAACCAGGGCAGTGCACGAAGGCAAATAGCTAATGCCTAGGCGACATTAATACCTGCGCGGTCGGTCACACGCGCGTATGTGCACGTGTCTGCTAGTCAACCAGCCAATCAGTCAACTGGCCAGTTTGGTAGGCAAACGGGCCGTGGACACACTCGTAGGCAAACAGCACAGGCACACGGAGAGCGAAAGTGAGAGGATAAACACACATTGTGGCAGCGCAGTGACCAAAGACAGCGCGATTGCGCTTAAATTCGCATACGCGTACAAATGCACACACGTAATAGCAGCCCAGTGGTCGTGCGGCCGATGTTCAGGCTTGAACAAGAGCCAGGAAAGCTTTAAAGGGAATGGAATGAGTTACTAACGAGGGAAATTCGGCAAATTTCTTATTCTGAAATTATAGATTGGGTTAACAAAGTTATTTCCATAGCAAACTTGTCACGAGTCCACAAACATCGAGGAAGAGAAAATAGATGAGGTGAATTATATAAGTGTTGACATAAAGAGAAATGCCGGAATTTGAAATTGAATTGCATCATCTCTCTAGGTGAATGTTTGATCACTACCAGGGAAAAAATCGGGTTCAGAAGGGCTTTTCGCAGAATTAAAATAAAGGCAGGAAAGACGAAAGAACATGGCGACTTAATTATAATGCATGGGCGAACTTTCAATTATCATAGACCTCCAATCATCAGTACGAAAACATAAGCCACCAAAAGTTGTCAGCTATAGAAAAATGAAGTGACCCAGTCTTTGCTAATGTTCACATAGCACATATACAAGAGTAAAGAAGAAAGTCAACACAACAAATTAAAAAGCAAAAGCCCGATCAGTAGGTAATATTCCTCAAATGCACGGAAGGATTGCAACGTGTGATATTGAGTACAAAAAATATTCAGTTGCCATTGTAAAGACAACAAATTTCACAACCAAACCAAGGTATCTTCACGAAATCTGGATGTTAACAAGCACGGATAAACATTTAGGCAGGTTAATGGAGATAAGCTAACATTGAACCTCTTTCGTATAATTTATAAACAATTTTGAAAATTGCGGTATCTATTTCAACGATCCATCTCAGGTAATGGAATCAGACTTAAGATAAAACGGGAAAAATAGAGTAAAATATGCAAGCGCCGTAGATTATCTTTCATTTTTAAATTAGACAATAGACAATAGGTTACGAGTAACTCAAATCAGATATTTGAATCCAAAAGCAATGTACGACAGGGCGAATAGAAATAGAGGAAGAAATCGGGCGCTTTTGCAGATGAATATGTCTAATTCTTAAACAGAAAAAACGCTAACATGATTTCCACATTACTAGCGTAAAAAAAAACTTGAAAATCAGACCGACAGCACTCCTTGCAACTTTACTATGAAGGTACAACAAAAAAATTTTAAGAAGGAACAGAACCCGAGTTCTTAAGCCCGTTAATAAACCGAGGCCTATCGCAAAATACGAGAGGGGGAAGACGAGATGTTACTTGCCGCTATAGAGATCTCACTAGCCGAAATTCAGTCACCATTATGGTATAGTTAGCAAATGGAGAAAAGAAACATGAAAGAAGGTAAGAACATACGGAGTCAGTTTTTCTGTTCTTCTTAGAGTTCGGGCCGCATTGATAGGCTTTTTGCTCGCCCGGTCGTTGAACTGTCACTTTGCATTTCTTGGAATCGAAAGGTGTTGACCCCACAAGAGAACTTTTCTGTTGAAAGAAAGTAATAAACTGAATTTTTTGGAGAATAGATAAGACAAATGAATTAAAAGAACAAACCTTTTGGGAGGCAAGTGTGGTGTTTTCAAGGGTATTAACCATATCCAAATAATCGAGGTCATGGTTTATGTTGTGACCGTAATTGGTGGATTCCGGTGAGTTATTAGAACCATTGACTGTTCCAGATGCCATAACGATTTTTGTCTGTACGTCGAGAATAAGGAAAATTAAGACGGCAAAACTAGAAGTAATACGTAATGGTAGAATACATGAAAGAGTCGATAACCCGAGAATGTGGGTTACGAAGGCATTTTGGAGGCCAAAACTAAGGACTCACACAAACAAAAATGCATAAGCAGTTTCCGTTATAAGTAGAACGGACGTTGCCAGTGACAAAATATCTGGAGCATCTAAGTTCGCAAACCGGTAAAGTGATTTTTTTACGACCTCAGGGCAAGAAAATATTAATTACACAATATGTTAGTGTGTGCGTAAGCAAAGTACGAAATTTCACGTCATGGGGGCTGTCAAAATACTAATTTAGGGATGTAGAAGTACAAAGAGAACTAGCAAGCAACCTAGTAGAATTAGACAATGACAATAAGCGCAACGGTGACATTAAATTTATGGCACACAAAATTTGCACGGTATGCAAAGCTAGCTTGTGACAAAACAATGGTCGACCAATGGAAAGCGAAAAAGAAAACCAGACCACCCGCACCTATCCGCACGTCATCTACTCGAAGACGCCCGAAACAAATGTGGCGGTTTTTTCAGTGCATTTATCGAATAAATAAAACAACATTTTTGTAATAAATTAATTGCAATTGTCATTTACACAATAACAAAAATAAACATTTTAAAATAATATTGTTTTGAAATTTTTAAACGAAAGACAATTAGCCTTAATTAACTATTAATCACCAAGGATTTCCCAATACTTCCCGCAAGTTCCGTGCAACTATAACAAAGTTAGACGCGAGTGAGTTTCATTTTACAAATTTTTATAACGAGGCGAATTCAATCTACTTAGAAAACATGATGAAGGCTAAAATCATTCATGAAATTCGACACCGGAAGGCCTATATTATACCCCAATCGATTTGATGTAAAAGTTTGAGTGCATTATGAGCACAGCGCTGCCTTCATTGTCCCTGTGTAGTAATGCTCAATTTTCTTTTCCAAAACTCTGGTAGATCCTAGAAGTTTATGGGTAATGGATGGTGGAGCCTGTTCACCACTAAGATGAATGCACGTTCCCATCGCCAGAGCCAAAATTTTTCGTAATGTAATCAGCGTCACCTTTCTTCGTGAGTCGCTGTTTTGTAAATTTTGGGAAACCATAATGGCCGTAATTTTGTAAATATTGCACACATATGTATAAGTCGCCTACACCTAACTTAGCCTCATATTTGCTCTTCGTGCTACGTGCGCATTGGACACAGACGATTCGATCTCAGCATTATGGTCTAGACGGTTTCCATTTTAGCATAGCGTATACTACTTATTACACTATGACATGGAGTCCAAATGCACTAAGCATTACTGCAAATAATTTTTCTCCGTCAACGATTTTCACTCAATAACACATTTTGTGAAGCTAATTAGTTCTACCTAACCATTTATTAAATATTTTCCTAAAGCTTGACATATTCATGGTTGGCAAGTGTGGCTACTTCGTAATAATTTTGTATGGGAGGCCACATACGAACGCGTGAGTGACCTTCTTGGTTCATTCACTTGATGAGCGGTTTGTTGCGCTAGTTTGCGCTGCGGTGCACCTGACAGCCCAACCCATCTGAACAGCGTTCCAGCCCAACGTGTGTTGGATTTAGTTCATTAATCGCTCTTTTTTTCGCGCGGATGTGCGAGGGTGGTTTAGACGACTGGGCCGACGATTCGTGCGATTGTCTAGGAAATCGGTGGATGGGGAATGGCTCGTAACTGTGGCTATCACTGGTACACAGTGTGCAGTGAGGTACCACTCGATTAAGCAGCCGAGGAAGCTACGGCTTGCGCTTCCATGCCACCCCACGTGGTTCCACTTCTGTAGGCGACAAGTGCTTTCGGAAGACACCACGGGCACACCGACGGCACTCATTTTACAGGCGGTATAAATCTATCTCTGAAGATCCTAGATTCGTGATGACAAGTAATTGACACTACGTTCACCATCGGAAGGAGTGGACGACATCCTTGATAAACAACACACTGACAAACGATAAAAGCAAAAGATAACCCAGGAGAGCGCACAACGACTACTTCCGCATCTACCAGCACACCCGCTAGTGGAGATGAGTGTCCCCAAGAATCCAACAGCCTGTGCTCTTAGGTAAGTAGCGAACTTCCTCAACACGAAGTAAAAAAGTGCCATCTCGAAGAATTGAAATAAAAGTAATAAAGTTAAAAATGTTTTCAAAAATTTAGTGTTAAAATCCCAGAACGGAAACTATACAAGTACGTACACACACATGTCATATGGGAGCACCTCTATACAGCTTTCCAGAGGGTGAGGGAAGTCGACTAGGTCTCATCGTCCGATAGCACGATTTTTGGTTTATTGAGACCCGCGGCTTTGCGCGCCAGAAAGCGTTGGCGAAAAGCCTCCACCTCCTCTTCAGTAGTTATACGCGGTTTTGCATAAAATGAACCCCGGCGGAGGAGGGGGAAGTGCCGGTTGCGCGGGGGTAGCCGACTTGGAAACCTCATTCCTTCTTGATGATGATTCTGTTGACTCTCCACCTCCTCCTTCCGTTGTCCGATGTTTCCGATGTTCCCGCCCGTCACAATGTGAACTATATCTACCCTCTCGTGAAGAACTAAGAAAAGCCATTTTTATAAGAATGTGTAGAAAAAGGGACTCCACATAAAGGGCGAAGTTCACAGATAATTGATAGCTTCCAATTTTCTCTGCAACTGCACCACAGGCAGTCGGGGACTAGAAATATCTCAGCAACAAAGAGAAGCTTGTGAGCTGCTCAGTTGCATCTTAAATTATGAAAGAATGCAAAAGTCATTATTTCAACCCAAAATACAAAGTCAAGATTATGTTAGGACTAATGCTTTTTTAAGGGACGCTACCAAAAGACAAGCGCTTAAGGGAATTACGTAAGCGGGTCCATAGAGAAAACCGGCTGCGATACGTGAATACGCACAAATTGCTCAAGAGAATTGAAGAAAATCCTCTCTGTCCCCTGCTCATTCAACAGCAAAGTGTCAAGAACGCTCGGCATGGCCAAGTAATATGGGCTTACTTGCCCAAAATCTCAGGATCAACTGTGCAGGAGGAGGCTGGGGAATAGCAGTAAATCAACTGTTTTTATTTCTCATCCAACCAACGTATGTTTAGGGTGTAAATGAAAGTTAAGAAATTCATTTATTTATCACTATTAAAGGTTGCTGCTAATTCAAGGTCCGAGTCATTTAATAGAGACAAAGGAATGTGAAAATAAACAAACCAAAGCTAAGAAAATACGGATCAATCCGACGACTTAGCTAGTGAGCAGACTAAAGAAGGTTTAGATCATATTTACCAAATGAGCTTAAAGGGAGAGTGCGAGGACATACCTGCTCGAGTGACGTCTTATGGTCCGGTGGTGCCTATTGTCACGTGAGCGATGATGGTGGTGTCGTGATGACGAAGAATGCCCTTCTTCCGGCACCCGTCTATCCCCGGCGTATCGTGACTATAGGGTAAAGGAACAAAAAGTAACCAATTAAGAGAATAGGTAAGATTTGGCATTACAAACCTCTTCATGTCTGCGAAGTGGAGGACTTTGAGTTCGAGACGAGGATGGTTTTTCAATTTTCACATCCTGCAGAATTCCGCAAAGAGTAAGGCGGAATTACGTTTAAAAGGGGTGGACAGGTATAAAAACTGTCTATCTGAAAGCGATTTATCTAAAATCGCAATAAATTCGACAAATACGTAATAAATGTAACTCAAATTGTTGTTTACACTAAAAAAAGCTGTACGAAGCTACTGACCATTTATTTAAAGTCTAAATAATGCAGTGAAACCATACATAGAGTAAACGAATAGAAGAACCTTATCATCACAGGTGTGGTGGGTCGAGGACCTCTCAGTCTTTGCATCCTACAGTTGTAAAAGGAAATAAAATTTAGGTCAATACGGTAAAGAACAATAATACCGCAAGTTTTTACCCTAAACAGATTGATATTTGCGGGCAGGAAGTGACCAAAACCTTGTCAAAAATGCGAGAAGTGAGGGAATCGTCAAGAATATTAAATTTATAAATCACTATCACGAGAAAGACGGAATAATCTCACAGTAAGGCCTTCAAAAATCGAATCAAAAGGACCGTGCCACCCAATACTTAACGGGACGAACAGAAATATGACAAATTATACACATTAAAAAACTGAAAGGCGGATTTGTAGGGAACTCCAACCACTATCAAAATCAACTTTTCGTGAAGTTCAGTAAAAGTGGGCTTAGGCAATGAGACAAACCTTATGCGCATCAGTTTTTTGTGATTTCGATGGCCGAGAGGCAGTAGTAGAAGAAGATTCGGGTCGAGAGGCAGTCTTCTGTTGGTACATGTATCGATAAAATCCACCCAATCCATCTTGTTTAGTCACGTCCATCACTTCCTCTCTTGACTCCTCTTCGTGACGACGTTCGACCAACTCACGTAGTTCGGCCATTTTCGCCTTTCAAAAAGAAAAATTCAAACGGAGGTTAACTTGTGAAAAATCTTAATCTCAAATATATGCGTGAATTTACTTTGTAGGCGCTTGTAACAAAAGCCTCCTTGTCACCATACTTTTCTTTATCTGCCTCCAATTCACGTTGGGCCTTACGCTCGTTAAGAAGTTCCTTCTCCAATTTACGAACATTCGAGGCTTGCATCAGTTTGTCCACGTATTTTGACTTCAACAATAAAAATAACATCAACGAGTCGATTATTATTTTAAAAGACTATAAACACGACGGATGTCAATCGCACACTGCTTTTGCCATATTATAAACCTCTGTTATTCCTCATATATTTTGGTTGATATTTTTTTTGTTAAAAAAATCAAGTTATCATAAGTCTTACAGCCAATTCGAAAGAACATAAACGCTGTGAAAAAACTGGTTAACCGGATTACTAACTGAAGCATCGACGCCCGAAATGATTGCCTCCACATAAGATAAAAGAAGAAACATGACGAGATAACCAAAGTTACATACAAACTATAAGCATTAGACATATTAAATGTCAGAAAACCATGGCCCACCGCCATAATGAAAGGATTTATTAACAGACAGGTCTGCCAGCTAAAGTTAAGCATATCATCACGTAAGAGAACGAGAAATAGCTAGACAATGGGGCAGTCCGCAGGAAGCGGATGTGACTCTAGAGCAACAAACAACTGTAGGAAAGTTATTAAATTACAGTTAGAAACGGTGCAAAAAATGCAAATTTTGAAAGAGAACTAACGGTTCGCGCTGAAGGTCGGGTCTTCTCCAGCACCTTTTCCTCTTTTTCTCGAGTGATTTTGTCATAAACCTCATCATACTGAAATACAGAGGCATCTTCCTCAAGGGCCTTCTCGAGGTTGACTTTTGTCTGGGGGCGCAAACATGATTAAGAACTTGAAATAACGAAATACCGTTTTGCGGATACTAGTTTTGAGAGTCTCAAATTTGGCGTCAAAGTTTGGAGTTCTCTATGGAGAGTAAGTGTTTTGAGCAGTCTTACAAATTCGGCCTCCTCATCATCCGACTCCTCCGCAAAAGCCTTCTCCACAGGGGCAACCTGCGTAATCTTCTTCGAAGTTCTTTTGTTGGGTATTATCAAACCATATGTTTTCCCGGTAATATTGTTTAAGGACATGCTTAAAGCTGAAGCACATAATGGGAGATAGTAAAAATACAGGCTAGGGGGACAAAAATAGAACTAGGTAAGATATACACGTTTCTTATGCCCCCCCCCCAAGTCGTGAATCACTCATTATGTGTCTAGATATAATATGGCTCGGCATGGAAAAAACATAGAGGTTTTAAAACAGAACGGCACGAGCCGAACGCCCGGACCAGGAGGCGAGCTACTAAAACCGAGTGACGTACCGCAGACGCAGTTAATTAAAACCAACGACAAGCTAATATTTAAAATTATTCTTATCACAGGATGTTGAGGCCCAAAACATCAGCAAAAGTGTGTTTTCAATAAAAAAGTAGCTTTCAATGATTTAGCAAATGAAATAAATAAAAACGGCTGGCATTAAAAATAAACGACTAGATTTGCCAAATCTTTACGTTTATTTATGAAATAATTAAAACTTTGTTGAAAATGAAACGCATTACTCCCACGGCTTATGCTGGTAATTTAGTGGCATTTCTGGTCACCGTAATTGTTTGATGATCTTGAGGGTTTGCATATCGGCATTTCGTAGACGCTCTTAGACAACTGTTTTCACTACTCTTGGAAAGTGAATGGCAATAACTTGAGAATTAATAACGCTAACCATCAACGCATAGCTATAACTATGTTGTTTGCCTCCATTGACTTATTAAGGAGAAGACAAATCATCAAGGTGTCTACTGCGACGAGGAAGCACCGGAACAAGACGAAGATGGAAACAAGCATGACTGCGTTCACCTACGAAAGGCGGCTGCGATAGCAGCCGCAGGGGATTGAGTAGACAGTCTGCCCGCATTTGATCAAACTCTTGCCACGTCGACACGGTGAATGAAACTTCCTTCAAATTATGTCGTGTCGCCACAATGAGGCTTCGTTACAATCCAGTGATGAGACGTCTGCAGTGTGTTGCAACAAGCTCCCACAATGCTGGGAACTATCTTCTTCCACTGCCAGCCATTGCTCTAGTATGCACCAGTTTCCTCCTCTACTTCACCTCCTGTTCTATGGGCTCCAGCAGCCGGGGCGATTCCCTCTACACTATCTGCACTGCCACGTTATTTTCTGTATCTGCTTCCTTAAAGCCAGTCATTCTAAATGGAAAGGAGGTGAGAAGGGGAAAGTGGACGGGACGACAAAAGGTAGAGATGTTCATCCTCGTTGGCTATTTGTAGGCAACAAATTTGACTTGTTTTATTGATAATCGTACAGTTCCACATGGGCGGCTACTGCACGCCAACGAAATGAAGTTTGGCCTGAGATTTGGACTACAAGGCTAAATCCCAATCATCTGTGAATCTTGTGGAGTTTGAAATGCACTGCTTTCCCAAGTTCTGTGATCTCGGAGGCCGGAATTGTCCTGAGACCGTGATGTCCCCATTGATAGGTTCACATCTTAAAGTTGGTCCAATTAAAATACTTTGGGTCTCGGAGGTTTTTAACCAAAATTTTTTCTTCACATCTCACAGATTCGATCATCAGTTCGTGTCTACTGATCTCCACTTCTCTCTCCTGTCACTCAAACGCCAATGAAGTCCCAGTGAGACGACTGGCGTCTGTGTGAATCACTGAGCAGTAGTCTGTGAGATGTAAATCTCACATCCATTCTACGTGTCACTCTGTAATAACCGCCCACATGTACTTGTAAAAAACGACTATTTGATGAACATTTCCTGTCGGATAGGCATGAAACATCCTTAAAGGGGTTCATAGCAAGCTGAAAGGCAGGCGCACATTGACCGCTTGATGTGGAGAGAATGCATTTAGAATTGCCACAGGCGATTTATCTTCACCCAAAATCTGCTGTCTGGCTCCAGCGAGGCAACCGCGATATTAGCTCGATCTAAGCACTCGCTGGGGTTGTTTCCTGCCTATTCATCAGGAACTGTTTGTTGCCTAGTCTTTTTGTTTACGATTGGACAACTTATTCGGCAGAGAATGCATCTATCGTTGGCTAAGACATTCTCCTCCACCACCGCAACACGACCTCTCTAGGTCTAGCGAGGTACATGAGGATGAAGGCAAGGCTGTATTGAAACAACTGTCCTCTAGACCGGTTGTGTCAATTCTTCGACTGTGGTGAGAGAATTGCAGGAATTCATCGTAAACTTCGTGCATGCAAGAGATGAAGGGGAGCGGGGACAGCGCACTGTAAGAGTCAGGGACGACCTCACTCTCGTGCGGGAAGACGAAATCGCGGCATGAAGGCGTGGCTGACAAGACACCGTGTGAGATGTTGAGGTGACTGGTTCGAGGGGACTATTGGAATGAAGGACGTGGATTGTGCCTCGCTGGATGCGAGCATTTTGAGGATAAAGATTTGAGCATTTAATCCGGAGAGGAGAGGTCCGCTCAGTAAGATTGCGTTGCGTGTCTCAAACGGTTAGAAATGCGACGGGACACGGTTCATGTGCGAGACCTACGAAATAATAATTGCAGGAATGAAGGAACCTGATAATGTACCCCAAGTTAAAAAGCTTGATGGCGTCGCATGGCAATGAAACATCTTCACGTCCTAACTCTTCCTCTTAGGCAAATTAACTTTTCGATTTACCTAACATATTCCCACACAAGTCTTGTAAGTCTTAATTCGTTTGGAAAATTAATAGACGATTAATGGTTTATTCGCAACGATTAACACGCACTAGGGTAACTGGAAAGAAGGTCATTCGAACAGACTTTAGGACAATTTCGCCAACTTCTGTAGTCGTTAAATTGTTGACCCGTTTGTATTATGAACCTAATAGTAAATTCTATTATTGCTGAAAGTAATCAAACGGAGGTCTAAATTGGTTAGTCTGCGAAAAAATAACCCATCTAATGTTTCAGAACTACGAATTTAAGAGCGAATAAATGGATTCTGATGTCGAACTAATTATTATGGAGGCGATCGCAAATGTGACATTAAGATGACATACCAACATAACTAAGAGGAAGAAGATGGTATTCAAAGCAAACATAATATATCACATCACATAACAAACCACACTTTACTCAGATTTATCATTACACAACAACTGATTACGGGAATCTAAAGCGTGACCAGATTTCGTAAATCCTTATAGGTAAGCAGAGACGAGGCCCTAGATCAACAAAGTTCGGAAGATTATGCTCCTAAAGTAAAAATCTGAAATAGTCAACAGAACACCTAAAAATAAAAAAGGTATTCCGGATGAGCGCAAAACTTATTTTTAAAGTGAGATGGAGTAAATGCAGACAAGTGATAGAGAAAAAGAGTTGTTGAAACAGGTAAGTAAAAAGGAACTGGATATGGCTTACCACTAAAATTAAAACTTATGACGCATTCAACATAAGACGCCTCGGTTGTCAATTATGTTAAATCATTTTTTGTTCTCCTCATTTCCTCTAAATAAAATCAGCAAAATATGATTCTGTGTGTCGAAAAGCGTACAAACAATCATCCATGTGATTTCAACAGCCAATGAGGAGGTTCTGTTACTGTAAGGAGTTGCGAATACAAGCAGAAATTAGAAGACTACTGTTAAAATGCCTAGCTAATGAACAAAGAGATGAAATTATTCGATACGCGATATATCTTAATAAATCCTTGTCCTAGCAACTGAAACCAAAATGCGCAAGATTCAACACTAATTACCTTATTCATTCATAATATAGCAAGTAAAATAAAAAATAATATAAATATGGTAACGAGTATTGGAAAAACTGGGAAAATGTAGCCCATTAGATTGTATCCCGCAAAAATGCTTAGTGTTAAAATGGACGTCCCTCCCATTTAAGAGATCTCTCAGTAACTAAAACTGTCCGCGAAAAGCAATAAACAGTGTATCCTTCGAGACCGATACAACTTGGCCTATGGTTAAAACTCGGTCATTTGGGTGTAGCTGAATAAAATAACTTAAATTTACAATGAAATTATCATAATGTTTAGTTGTACGGTAAGAGAAGAAAATAAAAGGTAGATGATGGAATGGTGACCAAAGAGAATAAATCAATGGGCGACTGGAATTACGTCACATTGGTATTTACAAACGTGCTTAAGTGGCCACTCAGGGCGAATACTGAGCTCACAATTCGCGCTGCCGCCGCACACCTCGGCCGAAGCTAACTTCTATCAAGGTTACATAGGGTAGATTTCAACACACTCACTGTTTATTTCTTTAATTTGATTTCTTAATAAGTGGCGCGATTTATAAACGTGTTGATTTGTGGTACAAGGCACTTTGACGTCTGGAACATACGCAAGCTATTTCATACACTTTACCGTCCCAGGCTAAGTTGCATTTCCTTTGTCACGCTATGTGCAATCTCGAAAAACAAAAAGACTTTCTATTATAAGGGCTCTTGACGTTTTCTCATCCAATATTTGGGAAAAGGCTTCTTCGTCGAGCTATTCCAGCAACGGTCACCTCGAACTTTGCCACTGCCAGTTCCTATTTCTCTTAACATACGTTCGTCCGCGTATTCATTACCTACGCGTTTTTCGTATTACAATGTTGTCAATTTCTCTCAGCTTGGTAGCATCAAATATACATAAAGCTATATGCGCTACACTTGCGATGACATTGCAATGTGGCGCAAGGGGGCTGAGGTAGAACCAGCCAGACTTGCTTAGACTTTGTGTAGCTGGCTTACACTCCATCGATTTCAATTGCGATTTTCAGTATTGAGAATCTTATCAGACTAACTCATCAATTTCCTTTAGCGCTTTGCCGTAAGGACTCACGAGTGCCTAGATGCTTTATTTGGTCTAACATGGCAATTAACCGAGTGAAATCAAATACTAGTAATGGTGTGGCTATGGTAATGTCCTCTTGTCACTCATATAATTGAGCATATGAACTCAGAGCGCATGAAGCCAGAGCTCCATAAACTACGAAGACGACATTTGATACTTCTATTGCCACTAATCGAAGCTCAAATTAGGTATCAAAATGACCGGTTCGCTTGTTCCACTCATTCTGTCTTTGAGATAAAATGGCATTCCGCAGCCTAGACGGATTTACGGTCAATTGTTAGGGCTTATACTTGCTCCTAATTACAAGCCGTAATAAAGAATACTGAAAAGCCGAAGATTTCTACTCAACTCGCATATCCCTAAAAAATTTTTTCTTCCAAGTTGGTATCACCAGCAATGATTCTATGGCCTTGAGTCATTCTAAAGAAAGCGGGCACACACTAAAATCAACAAACGTTTGAGCATCTTTCCAAGTATCCACTAGTCAACTGTTGTGGCTACACTACTTGTACTAACCCATCTCTCACAGGCTCCTGAAAGTGCAGTCTGGCGAGATTAATAAGAGCGTTCCAGACAATCCTCATTTTTGCGCTTTTCAAATGGAACATTCCGTAGGTCGCTGCAGGGACGAGGCTCGAATCGGGGTTATCAGTGTGGCTTACACGAGAAATGGGGCCGCAGAGTGCACCCCCGGTAGCCAATCAGGGTTTGAGTCGGACTGACGTCGCACGCTTCCTACTAATCGACAACGGACAGGGCAGCATGATTGGATGCGGTACCAGAATGCGTCACTGTCGAAACGCCATCACTCTAGTCAAGTGTATATACTTTTGGATGGTTGACTCTCTCTCTTCTGCCTTCTGATGGGTTTGTTCTCGAGCTTAGCCTTGCTCCAGGTTGGATATTTAGTGGGTTGACACGATCGCCTTTTTCTGCGTGGTTACTGCTTGTCGAGATTAATTTCGAGATAGTTAAATTGGACTTCTGTGCCAAAGTTCGATTAACTCATGCGGAGCATGATAAGCCGTGTTCTGAAGATATAATTGATAACCTTGCTTAGACTATCATGCTATGTCAATATGGCATTAGATAGCGCACTTTAAATTCGCATCATGTATTGTGCAGATCGCAAATTTAGCATTCTGTGCCTTTAAAAGTCCCAGTAACACGTTGAGTGCTCATTTGGCGTCTGCATTAGGTTCCCGAACACGAAGTTCACTTGCCGTCAATTGAGGTTGTAAATCGTGGAAATGGGATTTTTGTTAAGTCTCTCTTTCAGAAATGATGTTGTTCGCGTGGCAAATGTTGCCGCTGCTACTTCTAAATGCGGCCGTCTTCGAATGCGTCAAAGTGGAAGTGCCTGTATTCGCTGATTACACAATGCCCTGCAACATCTCCACGCTACCCAGAGAACCTCTCTTGAAAGATTTTCATTGGTTTCAAGATAACCGTATTAATTTCGCTGTGAATAATTTTCTCCTCCCACATGGTGAAATCCCCTTCGAGAGAATAACGCCTGATGCCTCGGGTGTCTACTTGTGCTGCTACAACGGCTCCATGAGGCTTTCGTGCGCCGAGAAGATTCACCTCTCCGTAAAGGGCAAGTCATACCACCTCAAGACCAAGATTGTCAACAGACCCTTACCAGCCATACACGTGTCTGGCCGGAAAGTCGTTAACGCATGTCATCTGGGTACATAGCAGTCGCATATCAGGCGTTCCTGTCGTTTGTGAAACGCGATTGAGAGTGGATAGTCTGCGCAGGGTGCTCACGACTTTTCGGCTTCATGTCAAATATTCTAATTGTGAGTTATCAAGTAGCCACCGCTTCTCACGACACCAAAGATAAAAGCACGGACTTGGGCAATTAAAGCCTTCCTACCCCCTTTCCCCTAAAATGAAATATTTTGGTTTTGGGGAATGCATTGGTTTCCTTCTTATTTCAGTTCCGCGACCGCACATTTTCTACGATACTATACTAAACATCACACCTCAAGCTTTCCCAAGTGAGCTGCTAATTTTCTTATTTAAAAACTGCCCTCTAACTCCTCTGCGTTCCAAATTCGTCCGCGCCTCACGGGGCAATTATCTCTAAAATATTTGGTTCATTCAGTATAGCATTGACCTTAGAAATTGTGTAAAAAATGGTTTAGTCAGTATAGTAATGGGATCCAGTGTTTACCTTTAGTATTCTTTGATTTGCTTTCGTCCCTTGGTCGTTCTGTAAGGATGTCTGCATCTACTCTGATTTTTCAAATCTTTCAGATAGTGTCTATTGGCTCCCTGAAATGCTCACCACGCCTCTTGAGGTGAGAGTGGTAGCAGAATCCCTCGAACTCGACTGCTTTTACTTCGTCCAGGCATTTGGCTCTAGACGTCCTCACGTTGCCTGGTACTTCAACGAGCTTTACTCCGGAGATGAGGGATTGCATATGCCTATTCTCGGACTCGATGAGGTTTGTGCCTTCTACTTAAGAACGCCTCCTCTTAAGTGGATTTTGACTTAAACTCCTCTTTTGCTGGAACCCATAGCGTCCCTGCTTCCACAGGAGAGCCGACAAGACACGACGGTTGCACCCGTTGCTTCCTTCCCCTTATGTGATGAATTAACTTGTAGGCACTTTAGCTCCCCCAACTGAATGCCCTTCTCTTTGGCTTTTATTTTCATCTGTGCACCACGTAGATGTACTTATTCACCAAGTTCCCACTGTGGATCCGACATGAACAATGAGGGAATCTGAGATGGCTTTGCATTTTTGTTTTGACTAACAAAGTAGGGACGCAGATTACACTAAGGGACTCTTCAACACTTTTCGCCAGTCCGAAGATAGATTTGCCTGGTTAAAGTGTTCAGGGTGCGACTGTTTAATGCGTAACACGACAGGCTGGCGCCAAGTGGGCCAAATGCGTCTGACACGCTTTAGTGAGGTTCATAGTGAATGACTTGCTCTCGTTTTATAAAATATCCCAATATTTTTCGTTCTTCCTCAGCTTTACCAAAAGGTTGAGGAATGGAATCTGTTGCTTTCGTAGTCACATTCATGTTGACCTATCTAATAATAATAATAATAATAGTAATATAAATGCCACCGTTGATCGCAGCAATTGTGGATGAGCTGCCAACAATTGCCTATCTCCGTAATTTAATTAGATGGACAAGGAGTAGTTAGTAGGACTCCTGTATTAATTTCTCTCTGATTTTGACTAATATCCCATGCGAAGATCACTTCCACCTGCTTGCTGTCATGCTATCTTGTTCTTGAAAGCGTCACACTGTGAAAACTTCGGAAATTGTCTGCCGGGAGAAGTATATGCAAAATCCCAGGAGTCATTGCTACAAAAGCACCATCACCGTACGTCAGCGAACCAACGAGCAGAGGCCGGTGGTGTATACTTGCGAGGTCTGGATGTCCAAGGCCGATGGCTCCCTAGAAAACCGACTCACAGTGGACTATCGAATTGGAGGCACCCGAGACCGCGCCTCCAAGTGGATCTACGAGTGCGTCTGTCATCTCTTTGTAGATTTTACATTTGCCATCAGGAATGCAGGTTGGCTGATGTTTCTTGCCTCTTTTACTTAGAACACTTTTTTCATTATTGAAAAATAATCAGGTTTTTTCTTGGGTATTATCCGAGGCAGGATAACCTCTACATACATTTAACCTGATAAAATTCGTACATACTTTTCTTCAGGGAGTCGTGTGTTATTATAATGTATTTCTAGCCTTTGTTCCATCACTGTTCTTGGAATTTCTCTGCAAAAAATTTCCTCACAGCAGCATTGCAGAAGTTGCCTTTCCGGTAGTTCAATGAGGCCATGTCGGCCCCTCAGAGTCGATCCGAGACTGGTGGAGCAAACTTTTGGGAATGCGATCATAAGCCCTTCTGATTGTTTTGTAACGAGCCATGTTCTAACTGAGCTCTGTCTTCACTTGCCCTAATTTTTTTGTTCGCAGACAAAGAGATATGGAACTCTACGGAAGTGGCTGTGACAGGGTTGTGGACAAGTCAGTTGCTCTAGACACCCTAATCCAAGAATTCAACGCGTGTGAACGCAACGCTTTTCTGCGTCTCTGGATTTCTCCTCCTAACGGCGAAAACTCGTTTCGAGTGAAATGCTCTCGCCCCATCTACGTAGTTTTTGACCAAGTACTAATTCTCTATAGACTTCCCGCGGATTCCAATGTCATTGCTCTACTCCTCGCCTTGCGAGGCGATAACGCCACCAATTCCCACTTCGACAGTATCATCAAGAAATATGGCGAACTGCTATTCGTGAGTTATTCGTACGACGGTGTTTGTGTGGATCGAGATCTGTTTACCAGCAGGCTGGTGAACACACTGACTTATGTCTTATGGCTTATGTCCTTCACTTATTACATTTTTTTTTAAATTTCTGACTTACCTGTCGGTAACATCTTGAGGCTACCTTGTTCTAAAAGTGGCGCCGGGACATGTTTGTAAAGCTATTTGCACGATGCGCCGCACTCACCTAAAACTCGACTTCCGGACCCTTTTTCGAGAGTAAATAAGAAAGTGAGGAGCAAATATGTACTCTATTAAGGGCGATGTGAAACAAAATACCAGTACCAATCTTCCTTTCCCGGTAGTCGAGGAGAGTTGCCTCGATTAAAGGGCCACAGAGTTTGGACACTTCTGGTAAACCTTCAGGCTGCTGAGAGATAGTGCATGTGGCATGGAGTATCAGCAATCCTCGGGCCAACTATATTGGCTGCTGGAAGTTAATGTCTTTTGCGCTCAACATATCCTCCGATTTGCGGCACTATAGGAATCCGAAGTGAAGACTCTCCGCTTTGGAGGCGACGAACATCGTATCTTCGACCCAGTACTTCAGGGGAATGTCTCCCTCGATTGCCAACTCCCCCACGTTATCATGTGTGTCTACGCGCCCATCTTCCAACTACGTTTGATCCACCCAGCCTGCGCAATCTCAGGTAGGGACCGACTTTAACAATTAAAAACTCTCTAACACTCACCTCGCGAGTACTATGAGACCGGGCCTTTCTCGCCGCTAAGTACGTGACTATTTTCGTTACAGACCGTTGTCTCCTTGCATATTGCCTTTGCGTTGAGCGCTTTCACCTCTTAAATTCGTGTGTCAGTAAATTCCTTGGCTTGCGAGCCTGCCTAAATGTCCACTTTGTGTCTGTAAGGTGGACACGCTAAGGTGAGTTGACGGATGACGAATCCGCCATTCCTCAAATGAACATACACTCTTTGTCATGTACATCACCACAAGTTAAAAATTGCCATCAGATCCAGTTTCGAAGAAGCAGTCCCTTGTCTCACCCACACCAATCAACCTTGAGTGTTTTTACTTGTAATTAGTTCTGCAATTAAAAATAATTTTGTTACTTGATTCAGTCCACCTATTTTAAAATAACTTGGAGCTTTGAAGATGTCGTCAACTTAAATCGTATGCTTTGCTGGTATCCACCCTTCTTGTTAACCGAAATTCTCGTTTAGTGTAACATTCCGATCTTGGGATGCCTCTACTGTTCTTGGAATAATTTTTCCTCACAGCTTCTCAATTTGCCTATTGCTTACCTCATTACATCATTTATTTCGGTTCTAAGTAAGCTATAAAACTTTGTTTGTTTCAAGTGTAACATCGGGAGGACATGAGGTTATGCCTCTTTCAACCCCACAAAAGGCTGGTTAAAAGCACATTTCTTATACTTCTGGTCGTTCCTTTTTCACGCAGCCTCATGCCGGAACAGAAGAACACCATCCAAATTGAGTTGGTTGAGCCACTGAAGCCTTTTGATATCATGTTCAAAATTTTGCGTTGGCATAAGGAAAGATTTGGCGAGTTTCTTTCAAATTTACGAATTTACTGCAGTTTGTAATCAGTGGGAATGCTGCGTGAAGAGGAAAGTATTAACCGATCTTGATAAGTTAGTGTAGGGTTTTGTGCAATCTTTGAGAGTCGTCGCCTCTTACCCCGGTTGAATGTTTGGAAACTCACCTGTCCTCCGATTTCGTTTCCCGCCTTCGTAAAATCGCAACGTTACATGCGGTTGCTTTTTACTAAATGGGAAAGTAAATCACGCGTAACATTCCCTTTTTCTTTAAACAACTTTTTGCTTTCGAGCGCGTAGCCTCATGGATTGGGAATTTACCACCAAGCCACTAGCAAATTACTGTAAAATTATGGGATGTGCAATTAAAGAATGCAATGAAAAATAAAAATGTATGCATAAACGGTGTGCAAATTCGTCCGCTGCATCACTCATTTGCAACCCAAGCGCAAATCGTCCTCGTCGCGCTGGCATGGAAAGCCGCCTGCCTTACCGGCTGGAAAGAGGGGAAAATTGTAGCCTTCACATGCACGTAAACACAGCGTCCCTCATTTTGACAGGGCGGTTTGGCCAGTCGCTGTTCACGGAATCATTTTGATTTTGTTCACTTGACTCGTTTTCCCTGAATTTGGTGTAATTCGGTCAAGAAGTGCGCTTTTCTTCCAAAATGCTAGGAAGAACGCCTCCCAGTATGTGATATTTCATCCGAATCCTAATTAGTTCATGCTGTGTGTGTGTGTGTGTGTGACATGCTCCGCAGCAGATGTGATTGTAGACAATTATATTACTCCTAGGCAGTCTAATCATTTAGTCTGGCAGCTTGACAACCGCTTCGCCACTAAATTCTTGCCAGTAAGGCCAACTTTATCATTATATTCTCAGCGGTCGCTCTGCAACATTTTTCAATTGCAGATAAAGCTCGGCACCAAATCAGCTCGTGATTGTGAGGCGAATTTCGCTTAACCTACCCACCTTCTTTGTTCCTTAGATTTATCAGACCACCATTCGGATTCGGGGATGATTTGGATAGGAATATGCTCTTTCCTCGTGGTTGCAACCCTACTCGTCATATGCTCCTCTCTCTACCTACTGCAACTCCGAAATCGTCATGGCCAAGACTTGTGGAAGAGGGTGAAGGCTCGCACCGACTCCCTGCGTCGCGTCATTAATACTCCGCCTGCACCCACGTCTCCGGCACAATCCGAGAATAGTCCGAGTTCGCAGATACCGCCGGAATCAGCGTCAGTGTTCGAATATATGAAGTTAGACGAGAAACGATGGCCTCTTTCTGCCCGCAATCTTCGACTGGAAGAACGCATCGCTTCTGGCAGCTATGGCGATATTTTCAAGGGTACGCTTGTGGGACCGTTAGCGGGACAGGAAGAGTTAACACCACATCCCGTTGTGGCAAAGATGCTTAATGGCAAGTTAATTCCCCTACATTGCAGGAGATCTTTCGCCTGTCAAGAGCATATTCTGGCTTTACTTTTCTCTATCTCATTGCTTAACTCGTTAAACTATTTACAGCGTTAAAACCCATTCCTTGCTTGGAATCCTACTTTGTATTCAGACCAACTCGTCTACACCTAGTAGAATATCTTTAATACTACGAACTTGTTTAAAAAATCACAGATTTTTATTTTGGAAGTATATATTGTCAGGAAATGTAGCTAAATTCATTCATCTCCAAATTTATATTTACGTCAAGGCGGCGTCGCTATTACTGAAGGTTCATGAAATTTCGGTTGACACTTTCTTCCGCAAATTCTGAGTCCGGTGGTGAACGTTTATTCCCAAGTTCTCTGTGACCGAATTACTTTCCTGAATAAATTCAGTCGCTGTGACACTATTAATAAATTTCTTCTGTGTTTTATTTACTGATCTCCCGATTAAACGGAGAACAGTGCGTCATCATTGTGGATCAGATGACAATTTACCGATTTAAACTGAGCCAGTCAAATGAACATGAACATTACTGGTCTGTGATGGATTGGGCTTCCTCCACACTTCTCGGTAACGGCTCCTTATCTCTCTCCGAAATCCCTTTCGGCCGTTTCTAGAGCTCAAAAGCATTGCTAAGGATGCCTTGGTTTTCCTAAGTTTAAAACAAAACCTGCCGATAGACAAACAACATAATTTTGACTGTTGTCAAATACTGCCTTTTGTCGGCATTTATGCTGTCAACTTGTTGAAGCAAATGCACACACGATGGGGTGAACAAACTTGTCACATCTTCATCTCACCTTCAGATGTCTACTTGACTGACCATGTGGTTGAATTCGTCAACGAGGTTGCAATTCGTCGTCTTATCGGTGCTCATCCCACCATCGTTCAGTTCTTGGGCTGTGCACAGCGCACAAGTGAGTTAATACACATTATACCCCTTAACTATTTCATAAAGTCTTTGAAAGATAAAACCGTCTGAGATGAGACGTCTTGAGGTCGGGTTAATTTTTTACAAGGACTAGGGGAATCACTCTTCCGTCGATGAATTCGGGTTAGAGCGAATGCAATTTTGTGAATGGTTTTTGTTTAACAAATCATTCTTCCCTGGTTGTTCGGATATTACAGATTTTCGTCATCACTGCAAAAGTTTGACATTGACTTCGTTGGCTGCCCTAAATTTCTTTTTGAGGGGGCTCACGATATTACCGCCGGACACTGACGCCGCCAGTCTCATGGGCAAATATTGAGCACCATAGCGAAGGTGGGGAGGAGCCAGCGAGGCTTTGACGAAGGACCTATTGCGTCGGCTACTTCATTTCCGTAATCTCGTAAGCAAGGCGATGCACCGCGCATGCCTCCCAGCATGAGGATCTGCTTGCTAAGTATAAGTTGTTTTACAAAAGTTCATGATAAGGAGGCGTTTGCGCGGTCGACGGCTGCTTCTAGGGCGGTTCCACCTACATTCTTGATGAATGGTTTACAAGAGGAAAGAGGAGTCGACTGAACTGTCATTAAAAAATCTCATCAGGAGGCGTAAATGCGTGTCAATTAGCCTTTCTTCACTCTCCCGTCTGTCCACGTAGATTTGAGCAACCGACCTGTGCTGGTGACAGAGTACGCTCCCCGTGGCACGTTGTCGGCGCACCTACGATCCCTGCGGCTTGGTCCCGACACGGCATTGTCGGAGATCGTCATGACCTACTGGTGGACTCGAGCGAGGACCCTTGTGGCCGATCTTCTCTCCTTCGCGATCGACATTGCCAGCGCTCTCGTCTATCTTCAGGGACTCGGGGTCTGTTAGTTATTAACTCGTTATACAACGATGACCTTTCATTTGGCGCTTTCCCAATTATTCCCTCAATGCCTTCGGAGGTCAGACTCTCATCCATCGCCTATTTCTCTGGAAACTCTTTGGCGGCGGACCATCAAACGTCCAGTATTATAGCTACTATTATTTGTAGAGATTACGGGGTTTAGAATTGAATGTATTTGGAGAAAAGTGACGAGTGAGCGGAAAAGACATTTGTGCTCTGCTTACGCCTGCATGGCTGCGATTAGGTTAGTGGCGAAACCTTCTACCGTTGTCAAAACAAAAGCATAGTTGACAATGAAGAATGGAAGGTCGTAACCGGATGGGCTTAGCCCGTCTCTAAGCTCTAGTCCAATGTCAAGGTCTCGTTTATTCGGTCATTTATCCGTCTAAGAAGTAGATTACTACACTTGTGGAAGGTGTGATGAGCCGACTCCTTTTGAAGTGATATACAAACAGCAAAGTATGACGCCCCCTTCCTCCCCCCTCCGAACCCGTCATGACTGTCATCTCTGATTAATGCCACTCCCTCCCGTAGGTGGTCCACGGTGATGTAGCCGCTCGCAACGTTCTGCTGAGTACGTCATTCACCGCAAAACTCAACGACTTTGGACTGGCGTCTGTCATCCCACCCGGCGAGTTCGCCGAACTACCGGTAGGCCGTGCTCACACAATGTTTGCCCCAAACAAGTTGGAGGTCCAAATACTCGATCTTTTTTCGCTTCTGTCCATGACTTTGTGGCTTTACTCTCCCGGCTTAAGAAAGTTTTTCTACTCCTCGAAGTGTGTACCGACATTATTATATCACTCGGCATATTAGCGCATGCTGCATCTCCTATGGTGCACTTCCAACGGGGTGGCAAGCATTGCTTGTGTTTATTCTTGTTTTCTCACGAAAAGATCGTGTATGTGTGTTTTTAAGCTGTTGATTATGCAGCTGGGAGAGTACCTTGTCTACAGTTTTAAGGCAAGTCAACAGCTCCTTCGTATGCGCTTGTAATTACAACTTTCGACTGTGATCTTCGTCGATGGGAAAGTCTCCCTAGCCTGTCTAACTGTCATTGCTTATCCTGTAAGACTACAACATTGTCTTTGACAATTCAGTTTTTCGTCTTACGATTATGTTAAATTTGATCCTATCAGGGATGGGGAACATGTTTTCCATGTGATTCGAGCGTGATTAAACTCTGTCCTGCATTGCGTATTCTGATTAAATAAACGTAATGTATTTTTGGGAACTGATGGGTGCCCCTTACAAATCTATTTGCCCACTTCTCGAAGGCAACCAAAAGAATCCCAGTGCGCTGGTCACCTCCAGAGGTTCTTCACGAGAACCGTCGGCACGCGCGCAGCGATGTTTGGTCATTTGGAGTGCTCCTTTGGGAGATCTTCGAGTTGGGCGTGACGCCCTATTGGCAGTTGCAGACAGAGTCCGCAGTTGAGGCCTTCGTAACAATTGAGGATGGACGATTGCCAAGGCCTGCACTCGCTCCCACTACCCTCTATAGTCTGATGACGGACTGTTGGGCTGCTTCTGTGGACGAGCGACCCGACTTCCACGCCGTGTCCGAAGCTCTCAGCACCGAGGCAAGCAGAGTGGCTCGCGAAGGAAAAAGGCCCGACGCTGACAATCTCTGCAGTCATGTGAGAGGCGGTCGTGTTTCATTTGAATGGTTTTGTCTCTGTTTTTCTGTACAATCAGGGGAAGCCTGTCGTCTGCTGGATAACTGGGGACGTTCCGGGAGGGGGGGATTTTCTCGTCTATTTTGGAGTTACGTCTTCATCACTTTTTGCATGAATGCTCATGGCGATTCAAAGAGTAAAAATAATCTCTCAAGCGATGTAATTTGAGCCTGACGATGAGGTTCCATTTGTCACATCTTAGAATAATGCAAGCATTAAATTCTTTTACGGGAAGAGGATTTAAGAAGCGAAGAATACTAATGACCACGGTCTTTTAAAATCTAAATCGGATTTTATTTGGTAAAATCAACTTTTTGTAATGCTAGTTTCTTCATCAGCACCCACAAGCTCTGTGGTGCCATCGAATTTTCATTTTGCCCAAAACTCTCTAAAATGTAAAAAGGTCCTCCTAAACCCGGTGAACAAGTTTTTTTTGTAACTACTTGCCTTTTAATCTATCCTTGAAAATCTTCTTTTCTGGTTCCCCTTTGTGTCCTCTGATTCTTTGGCCTACGTATTCCACGCGGTTTGGATGCGTCCTTCACCTTCCCTCCAGGTGGACGACGGAGGAACGTGCTCTGACTCCAATGCCTAAAATTCTGTTTAGGAGGAGGATTATATGGGTGCTGTGATAGTTGCTATGACTACGCACGGTCGTGTCCTATTAAGGTCCTGATTTTTGATCAGGCAAAACGCCATTTTGCAAAAAAAAAGCTATTGTCTCTATTGTGGCAGTCTGAAATGCCTCTATGATTGGTTATTTTGCATTCTCCACGACAAGCCTGTCTGGAATCTATGTTGGAAGGGATTGTTGAATTATAGAACAGTAAAGATAAAAGTTGAAGTAACCGCACCTCATTTCGGCAATCTTTAATGGGCGAAATCTCTGTATGCGAGCATGTTGCCAACTAGAAGTAACAATGCGAAGACTCCTTTTGTCATTTTTTGCCATTTTACCTAACATTGTGGAGTTTCATTTGCTGCGTTAGTTTTAGCAACACTCATACTTCTGTGTCGTTGGGTTTCGTATATATAACGGCTTTACAAATTTCCCCTAGAATTATCTTCCCATGGAACTACACCAATCGCCGGCGAATGCGGCGCGACCTCTGCACGTCGTATGACTTGAAATTTCGCGTCTTCCTGTACTGGGACCGATCGTGTGAATTGGAAGCAAGTTCGCGTTCAAATACGAGGGAACCCCGCTTATCGCGAAGGGGACTTCGTAAACATTTTTATTAACGTTTGTTTGTAAAAATATGCTTCGAGTCTATTTGTTTTTCTTTCGTATCGACGGAGGGAAGGCGAATTGGCGAAGTGGATAATGTCAATCAGTCTACATGTTGAAGACATCTTACCACGATGAGGTAGGGATGTGAAGGAGCGGCGGCTTTTACAGTCACGGGCTTGAGAGTGTCAACTAATCTGGCCTCCAGGCTAATGAGAGGAAGCAAAGTGTCGCCTTCTCGACGGCTGTCAACTCGGCTCCGCCCTCAATTAAACGGGCTATGAGTGAAGATAATGCGAAGGATGTGCGTATAAGTGGAAAGGTGTAGGGTTTGTGCAGCAGGCGTATCCCGCGAGCAAATGAGTCTCAGTCCCTGTCGATAAGTCGTGCGAGTTCGAGGTTTTGTGATTCTCCGAAAGGGCTCTGATTTTACTCACTTGTGCCCATACTTGAGGAGGGTTTGACCGTTTTGACCTCTTTTGCACTTGGGGTTGTGCTTCAGCTACGCCGACTGTCTCGTAAGATTAAATGGTCCAGATAGGCCTGCTGCATTTATCTGCGCAAGCGTCTCATAATACCTGCAAACATCGACAGAATCCGGACGCTGCGGGGTCCCTCGTAGGGGGCGTGGTTTGGTACATCTAACTTGCGGCCACTGCTCGCATGTTTGTTTCCCAACTGGCAACCTCGGCGAAGACTTGATGCGCCGATTCAGCACCTGTTCGCCGGGCCCATCCTTCCTTCTGGATCTTGGCGTGCAAGTGGGCCCCAACCACAGGGCCGTCTGGCGTCCTCCCCGCTGCAGGGACCTTCATCTGAGGTGCTCGCGAGTCCAACACGGAGCCGGTTACAGGGGGCGACTTCTGAGCGATTCAATTTATTCGCAGTTGTAGACATTTGACCATGGTGAGGCCTCTGTGCCGCCGAAAATATGATTGTTTTTCATTTGTGGTCTATCATTCTGTTATCACTTTAACTGGCTTGTGAAAAAGAATGGCCGGGGCGCGTTATCGAATCTTCAAAGCAACTGGTCTACGGATTTACTGACGTGGTGCCGAGATCTAATACCCTGTTCGGTAAACAGGGTTTCCCCAATTCACGCAGAAATAACAACCGAGCGAGATTGAGTGTTTGAGTTGTTTTGTCTTATAATTATCACATCTAATTGCGCTGGTTGGTAGGCTGCAAAAACAATTCAGAAGTGAATTCGAGATTTTGGCGTTCATAAGGACGGACCAAATGAGTGGATACTCCAGCAAAAGGATGTTGGACTTGAATGAAGTCGAAACGTCATTAGGTCTCAAGTATTCTGACAAAACAAGTGTTTATTGTTAAGTTTTTTTGGTGGCAGAAGTCGATGGCAGGATGGGACACGATTTTGAGGCAACTCTTGAGGCCCTCGACCGAGTGGCCTCGTAGCATTCTGAGTTCCTCCTGTCACGTAATGAACGAGGCCTGCCAGTGGGGACTGACAGATCGGGGATCGCCGAATGTGAGTGTTAAAATTAAGGGATACAAGTGTTGTAGTCATAAACTGAATATAATTTGCGGGTAATGAAGAATAAAACATCAAAATTCAGGATACGAGTTGTGGCCACACTAGCCCACCCCACAGATGTGGGAGCAAGTTCGTCCGGAACACTGACAATAGCCTCGGCAGCGTTTAGAAAGAGATAATGAGCAAAAACACTTTTTTAAAAAATGCCGGAGAAGTCGTCCTTCGGTCAATTTCTTCATCAAACTGGGGAAATTAGAAACACCCGTGAGGGAATCTCAAGTCTCTTCCAGTTATTAACATTGTACGACGCAAACTGGTAAGATCTCGGTTTTTTACAAGACTGTGGATATTTAGCGATAACAAAATGATTACAGTGTGTTGGATGGAAGCCTCGCTTGAGATAAAATAAAACCCCTATCTACACAAAGTGTAAGTGGAAGACGCGAAGGAGTCACAAACTACGCATTTTCTCTAATAAATAAACCCCAGTTTTATCCAAAGGACTTTCGTTAACCCAAACTCTAACCGCACGGTTTTTACTGGGTTGGGTAGGGGATCCCATGTGGTTGTGGAAGGGCTCAATTCTGCGTCCTAAATTCACACGGCTAAATTCACCGTGTGCTTTGCTGTGTATTCTTCTTGCGTATATCGGCACACTTGGGATGAGGCAGGAGCCCACACTTTAACCATAAAAGATGGGAGCAGTAGAAGAAAGCGAAAACACCTTTACACTTGAGTGGTTTCGCGCGGTTACTGTCGCCAAGACCCCTCCTTCACCCGCCCTCGTCGGGGCCAGTTGTGGTGCACACGAGCGTCCAAATTTTAACTCTACCATGTCCCCACGCATGCACCCAGTTATTGTCGCGGCAAAGGGACGCTGTGAGAGTATATGATTTTGTTACAAATTTTCTTTACAGAATGCGTGTTTTGCTCTTTGGGGACGCCCGCTCTTTCTCTTGTTGTCATGACTTATGAAATTGTGATCCTCCTCCCACCACTGTGTCGCAGCTCCCATTAACATTACCTGATTTTTATAAATAGTGAATGAGATTTATGGCAATAATTGTTTGTCTAATATCTGCGACTATACTCTGCTAGATAGCACTGGAAGCTTCGTCGCCCTCACCAGCAGGAGAGCAACGCATTGAAGAGGCAGAGTCGCCGGTGTTGTGTCGAATTGTCTTTCCTGTCAAGGCTGACGTCAAGATGCCTCGGGAATGAGTTTCAGCTCACTCACCTATACGAGACTGTAACACGCATCGCAATTTCTCCTCATCCCGCCATTTGCTCTGGCAGCAATACCTCAGACGAAGTCTTACCGGCACTGTGAAGTAATAGCCAATATTCTTTTGAGTAGGTAATTAGGAGGATGCTCCTTTGTCCAGCATTTCCGCGCATAATCTTCATTACTTTTGGGGTTTAGTCTTATCACTTATCAGAGGGTGAAAGGATCGAGAGTCATAATGCTAAAAGAGTTGTTGACTTGTATCGCTCCAGTATTTTTATTGAAATTCGGACTGATTTGCATTGCAGCATCGCGATTGACTTCACGTCTTCTTCGTCCTATCTACATATCATTTATTGAGATTGGAGAAAAGCGACCGATTCCTCAGTTCGTGTCTAATTCAATAAACATGGAATAATTTGACTGTCCCCATTGTTGTGGCTCTCCATAGTATGAGTTTAGCCTTCTGGCTCCTGCCAGTTGTCTTCTTGCAAATGCCTGGAGGACATATGGTTGGCCGCCGGGTTCTGATAAAAAGTCTTAGGCTCTGTGTCGCCTGATTTTATCTGTGTCCCCTTTGTTCTGCTCTCTGAGTCAGAGGTGCTCGTTAAAGCTTGGACGATTTGCCGTAGGCCCTCGGGTCCCACCAAATAGCCCTGCCTCCCATCGTCCGCTTTCATCGGGGTCCCCTCTGTGGCACTTTCCTTTGAGTCATAAGTGCTCGCGCAGTGGCCCTCTACCGCCGACACAACCAGCGACGGGGGCTGGAAAGTGGACGTCACTTCCATTTCCCGATCGTAGTTGCGTCACACTCACCGCATGGCATTGCGTCAAGGTGACGTAATGTGACAGTGACAGCCTGTACCGCTCTGTTCACACATCCGCCAAACGGGTCTATACGAGAGCAGCCTCTTTAGTTACTCAAATAGCCCCAGGAGGTCAAGTCTCTGTGTAGTCTGGTTCTATCAGTGTCCCCTCTGTTCTACATTCGGAGTTAGAGGGTGGCAGTGGGCCGCGTTTATGGTGTTTGGAAAGGCCTGGACGATTTGCGTCAGGCCGTGGGTCCCTAAAAAATGTCCCTGCCCCCTACTCTCCGGTTGTATCGGTGTCCCCTTTGTTTATTATTTGTTGTTTGTTGTCTTCTGTGTTGTCGTGAATGCTAGCGCAAAAACGGCGGGTGGAAGGTGGACGTCGCTGCCATTTCATGGGCGCAGGTGAGTCAGACGCACTGGCAGTGCAGCGGCAGCCTTTGTCACAGTGACGTGAGGTGACAGTGACAGCTCGCAGCGCCCTGCGAGGAGTGCAGGCTCTCATTTACTCAAATAGCCTCAGGAGATATCGACTCAGGCGTTGTCTCCCTTTTCCGTACTCATGTTTGTCCAGTACCCGTACATTCATTCAATGGCTTGCTCTGACGCTGTCAAGCCATGCGAGATTGGTGATGCCGAATTATATGCAGGTACGCCGTCACTTTTGAGGTAACTTGCTTTTATTTTGAAGATGCACATCTGTTGCTATTGTGACGCACGCACTCATTCACTAAATGCGACTTCGGCTCGTGTTCTAAAGTAATTTTCCCAATAAGCCGAGTGCTTTCCTTATCACTACCGGCATTTTGGTGATCCTTCATGGGTATAGAAACTTTTCTATTGTCGAGTAGGGGAGATGGAAACCAGACGACGGACATGAGATGGAAATGTGATTGTCGTCTTGTCTTCCCCTGTGCGAGGGTTAAGTGGACGCAGCAGGCAGTTCGTTGCACAAGTTGCGTGTAAGTTGTTGAAGATGACTTTAAAGTGGCATTTTCGGTAGTGATTAGGCAGACGTGATGGTTGAGGTGATTGTGTTTTCTCCTCAATCCCGTAGCTAGAATTCTGATTCCCATGTAAATTGCATAATCCGTGAACACTATTTATTTCCTTATACAGAGCTGTCTCCGAGTATCCAGTAGGTGTAGGCCAAAAAACGCAAACGTGTTTCTCTCAACTTGAACACTTTCACTTCAACCATGTTAGCACTGTCTCGTCATGCAATGGATGAGCTTTGGATTTTGCCGACTTGGTTCCTTTGTCTGTGTCTTGTATTCTCACTGCATTTCATCGGACGCGGGGCTCCCACACGTAAGTGTTCTGTTGGTATACCTCCAACGGTAATACGTCTAATTATGGGTCTGCAGTATTTTTTTCACCGCTGCTTTAAATTGTAGTGCGTGGGAGAAGACACGCATGAGACAACTTTTCTATTCACTGGCTCAAAAGCCTAACTTTTGTCATGCGCACAATCAGTTGGCTTTAAATGTGGTTGCCAATCTCCACTCGTACAGTGGCACGGAATCACTATGTGCAAGTAATATTCCTATTTTGTTCACTTATTGTCCATTGGCGCGGCCCCCTGTGATTAGTAAATTTGAGTTGCGAGCTCGTGAGCAGAACCACCGTCGACCCAGTCGAGTTGTGCTGCTCAAACAATCGCGGTTAACGACTCCGCGAAGCGCAAATGACAGTCAAGTCATCGGTTGTTTGTGTGATTTGGTGGTGCAGTTTGCGGACGAAGCAGTGTCGACTGCGTCTCGTTCTGAGTAGTAGATGGTGTTAGAATCTTGGGCTTGAGGTAGAGACCTCTATGGTATTCTCCGCTTCATCACGAGGAGGGTGCACGCATTCATCTGTTTTTGCGCTAATCCGTTGTCTACGTCAACAGTCACAAGCTTCCTTACCCTGTTCTCGCACATTGGCCTCATCAGGGACCTCCGGTACCCGCTCTAACCCTGATTCCATTTGTATTCACGCGACTAAGAGCTGGCTGGCGGGTGACTTGGAGGGCAACAATCGTCGATGCTATCAAAGTACAACACGAGGGCCTCACTAAATTACGCCGTTAGGGCAACACGGCTCGCTGCCCCAGCGAATAAGAGAGGCGTTTGAGGGTTCGAGTTGGGAGAAATGATGCTGCTGCCTCTCTTTACTCTCCTCGCTTGCATCTCCCCTTTAACCACCTCCACAGCGAATTTCCCTTTGGTGTTTTTCACAATCCCTACAAGTTTAGGGTCGGAGCGAGTTCGACGGAGGCTGATGGATTAGAAGAAAAACAAAAGGTTTCGACGTCAATGTTGTTATCAACATTTTGGGGGCATGATCCTTCTCTGACATCGTCGGAGGTCGCAAAAAAGGCACAATTTAGCTCAGCAAACCATTTCACACTTTGTTCGCGCTTCATCCGCTACCAGCTCGATCACCCACCGTCGTCCGACATCAGACGAACTCGCCGGTCAGGTGAATTGCAAAATGGGCGAATTCTCTACCACCTGGTACTTTTCACGATGATGAATTGTCTCGCCTGATTCGGGACGGACGTCCATTGCGTTACGTCGACTGTCTCGCACGTCTGCGTACTCCTGCCCCGTCGCCTCGCCACCGGAGGAAGTGGAAACTTGCACGCATTGTTTTGATAACGTGGACTATTGGGACACCAAATTTCAGACCTTTTCAGCGGTAGGAGCCGAAGAGTTCCTCTTTACAGCCATAAATGTGATAATGAGTGAGGGGAAGTCGAATATGAGTTTAAGGGAAAAATATCCTCCAGGATCGTTGTGTTTCGACGCTCGTTCCTGGCGGCGGAAGTAGGTACTTTAACATGGGATCAAATTCGAGGTCGATGACTGTTGGGTTTTGAGAGTGCATGTGTAAGTGTTGGCCACTCGGGTAATCAAGTGTGTGTGCGTGATGGAAATGGTAGTGACGACAAGAAGTACTCAAAAATAGGCGCCCACCTGTCGAAGTGTGCTCCACTCGGTGGGGACAGTTGTACACCCGTGAATGGGCGAGAAGGCCGGTAGATGAGATAACGAGTGGGAGACTATCACTCGCCTCACCTCAGAAACGCCGAAGGGCAGGTGAAATCGGCAAATACTGTCTGTGAATGGGGATGCTCACCCGGCGTCTGTGAGCAAATGCATTTGCTGCAGCTTCGTTTCAAGGGGCCGCACGTTGAAGCGTCGAAATTAACACAGTCCTCCTAATGCATCAGCATTTTTCTAGGAGAAGGGCAACGAAGCATTCGAAACTTTTCTCTCTTTCCTGACACCTTTGCACATGCGACATTAAAAAGCGAATTGTGCAGCAGAGGAGTAGAACTAGGATTTCGACAGCTCTTCTTGCACTTCCACACACCGACCTCGCCTTCGTTGGCGTCCTTCTTGTGGTTGCTCTGAACGTGCCGCTTCCTGCTGGGTGACTTTGTAGGCGTTGCGGAGAGCCAGATCATGGCTTGCAAATTGCGTGTACTGTGTCGTAGGTGGTGAGTGGCTACAAAGCTTCCGTATTTCAGCACAGAAATTAGACGCCGCTGTGTCATAAGCAACTTCACAGTTGGGAACATCGGATAACGTCGCACGTGCTTCGTTAACTTCTAGTCCCCATACGACCTGCGCCTTTCGATTTTGGTGAACTTAACCAGATTTAGAGCGACAACGCTTGGGAGGACTGAAAACACCCAAGAGACAAAGGAAACAGGAAGCGGAGGAAAGGGAGGAAAACGATGTTATCATTACATACGTCTTCCAACGTCATCGTCGCCACTGAGGAGGGTTTACGTAAGTCGGACGAGAAAGTGGTAATTCAGGGTAAAAATGCACTAATCCTTCGTCACTAACTTTTCAATCCCACCCTCATGAAGGGCTAAATTGCTTGCAATCACTCTGTGCGCCAGCTAGGCTTCAGATGATTTCACTGTCATTCTCGCCTCCTCACCTCGAGATTGCTGCATCTTGAAATGAGCAACTCCGCAGGCGGAGGTTCGCCGGTGGGGATCTGAAAGTGTTGTGGTCTCGAGGGGCATGACAGGTACTAGCTTTCGACACACGAAGGAGGTAGTACGCACTTTTCTTTATCTCGTGAAAGTGTTTTTCGTGCCATCCTTGTAACTCGCTAGCGCGATAACACTGGCGGATTCAGCACACATTAGCGCGCGATACTTGAGGTTCAAAGGTTTTGGCCAATGCCGTGTGAGTGGGCTACAGAGACGACATTGCGTCTCCTACGTGGTGGCACCTGACTTACGAACGTATGGAGGCGCGATGAGGAGAGGCCTTTTCGAAGCAGAGAGGGATCAAGGGTAAAGACCACAGAGCCGCATTTACGAGTAAGGTGAGGAGAAGAGCTTCATTCTGCTTCTGCCTCTTGCTCCCCCAACAGAGCTCTCCCTCTTTCCCTCTCTGCTCTTCAGATCTCCTTTCCCAACGCTTTCTGCCTATGTAATCCGGACCTGAGAAAGGCGACAGAGTAGGTGCCACGCTTGTGGCCTACAAATACCCACCAGAGCAACGAGGCGTGGCAGCTGATACACTTAAGCGGGAGACGGGTGATATTTGACCAAAACGATGCCGCTGAGGATGTTGCTGTGCCAGGGGGCTAGTAAAAGGAACATCAGCAACGGCGCAATCCAGGTGATGCGGTCAGCATGTCCGTGGAAGTTAAACGACTCGTTGGAGGATTGGGAGTTTATCCTGCCGTGCCAATTCGGAGCAGACAGGAATTAGTAGTGGTGATGAGCACTGAGTGGCATTCACGTGGAAGAGAAGGATGTGAAGGGCATTTCACTCCCCGCTTTCTGCCCGCCTGACATACCTCTCTTCCCCTCGATGTGCCACTCTCTTTCGGTGCCGCTACGTTGCCCACGAATGTCCACCGCAATATGACGTTGGCTCTGCGATGCCTAACCCACGCTGCCACTCTTCTTCTGCCTTTCGTCGCTCCACTAGGCGTGTCAGTAGGGTTGTGGACAGTTGCAGGAAAGCGGCAGTTGGGGAGTGTGTGGAGGGCGGGAAGCTGCGTTAGCAGTGGTGGCTGTCATTGGCCTCACCACAGGAACGACGATGTGCTCGTGCAATGGGCAAATGCAGGTGTTGAGTTGGCAGAGCAGGTCTGTCGATGGAGTTAGGCGGAGTAGCGCAACCACTCGGTGAGTGTCCACCCGAAGTCTTGGCGATCAAACCTCCTTGTCTCAGGTGGGCGTCACCGTCCACTCTCATGGCAGGAGGGACATGCACGTAAATGTGGGTGGAATGTTTGCTCTAGATTTTCTCCCTGGTAAAAGGCACTCGCGACGCCGTAGCGCAGGCAGGGCACGCCAAATGCGGGCAGTCACTGCCCCTCACATGGTGTATGCCCTCCAGCATCAGGGCCACACTCAATGATTTTGTTGGTAAAAGTATCAGAGGGCCTCGTTTCTCTCTCTTCATCTTTCTATCTCTCTCGCTTTCTCTTTCTGTCTCTCACAGTCAGCGGCAGCCACCGCGTTTTCACTGAGCCTCGTCTGTAGTGTTCAAGTCTGCGGTGCCCGTAACGGCGGTAGTGGCGGCTTAAAAGTTATTCATTTGAGCAAGCACTGCAACGACTCCATTAATGAAAAACTAGAGTGGGAGTGGAGGAGAGAATGGAGACGGCGTAAGGAGGGAGGCGGGTAGGCGGGCGGGGGAATGCGCCTTTTTTCTTGTCTCTTCATTTTCGGCACTCGTAACAATAGTCTGTGTTTCTGTTTGCCTCATTTCTTCCTTGGCCTTCCCTCCTTCTCTCTCCTCCTTCGACTACTGACCGGTGTCCTTCTAACCCTTCATTCACTCATTCTTTTATTCATCCATCTACCCCTAAGCCCAAAAATTACCTTCGAATACTCTCTTCCGCTCAGCATTGGCGGCATCCTCTTCGCGGTATTTTAGGAGATGTCAGCGATAAGGAAATGAACGATTATGCCCAGAATAGCACGACTATATATCGACTTAAAAGTTTTTCTCTCCCAATACGGCGCCCGGGCGATTCTCATATTCGTGGGGTTGGCCAGTTTCAACGCGAGGCGAATGTGAGAGTAGCGTTTCATAGAACAATTTTGCAATCCTCATAAGAGCTACTTAATGCTGCCGCCGTCATTGCGTATTCTGCCGCTGGCACCACCGCCGCCGCTGCGTACACTGCTGACCGGGGGTTGTTACTCTGGGATAACGTCTTACGGTGGATGCTTCCCTGCAAAGATTCTCCTTATGAGATGATTGCAATCCAAACTTTGCGCCATCCACCTCTCTCGGATGCTCTGCAACACGGGAGTGGCTGCATAGGCGTTGGATAAATCTCATCCTCATCCTCATCCCCATTCCCCATCCCCAACGGGGCGTTGGACGAAAGCCATCCTCATCCTCATCCTCGTCGCCAAATTTCGACGTCAGGGAGAGCTGGACGCATCAGAGAATTCTCATGAGAAGAACCCGGTCTCAGTGGACTTGGTCGGCGCCTCAATCTGGGCAATTCGAAGGCGATGCCTGGGGTGGGCAGAGCTGCTTCAGTTGGATCATAGCCGGTTCTGCACCTCCTCCATCGAGCTGGTGAGGCTGGAGTATCCGGCAGCTGTAGTCCGAAGTGGCCCAGTAGCAGGCGTGGAGGCCCTCGTTGGATGCAAAATCTCGCGCCATGTCCACGAAGGAAGGGATGAATATCGAGTTGGGGATGGCGTGCGGTCGTAGCGGTGAAGACTACCGGAAGCAGTAGGATTGATGTGAACGGGGCTCCTACGCAACCTCGAGTGGTCAGTTTCACCCGCTGACGAACGCTAGAAGTGTTGTTGGTGGACGAAAGAGGATCACGCCTCCTAAGGTAGCCGCTGTGGACATGACAGTTGTATTTGCGCGCTGACAGCTTCTACTGACTGAGTGGAAGAAGATGGAGTGGAAGTTGGCACGCTTATCTGAGTCCCGAGTTGGCCCCAATCTCGGGTTTCTCGGACTCTGACCTTGCTCCTTGTGGCTCTTGCTCTTGTACTTCCCCTTGCCCTGCATCTGCTTCTTGACCCATGCGCTATGCTCTTACCCTGCTCTCACTCTTGCTCTTGTCTTGATTGTTGGTTGCTCATTCTTCTTCTTTCGCGGGCGACCGTCTTGTCACTGGCGTTTGGAGAGAGGAAGAGTGACTCGATGACGTATCTAGAAAATTATTCCTGCTGCTGAGAGGTTCGTTTCCTATACGCTGTGTTGGAGTGTTGTGATTCGATTACACACTGTTCCACAGTCGAACCAGTAACGCTCCCCCCACCCATCCCCATTGGAAGGACCTTGCAAAACGGAGAACAAGTCGCAAGCGCAGAAAACACATGAGCAAAAGTGTGGATGTGATCGCTGTCAGTCGTACGTGTCGTGATCGCTTCGTCTTCGCGTCGACTTCGATGGCGTGTCGCTTTTGCTCTCGTTGAGCAGTGAGAACTGGTCGAGGTGACAAAGGACAGTCTGCCGCCCGCGCAATGAACTCAAATGGCAGCCGCAGTACTCGTTATGGACCAATAATCGTTGGCCAGTGATCCTCAACTGTCAAAAGGGTGACGTTTACCAATTGATTGAAGGTGTTGTTGTCAAGTCACCAACTATTACAAGCATTCCTTCAACTCAATTTGATATTATTTATCTCTATACATTAACTATTAATATCTTATATATAAGTAATGCCATCTAGATAAAAAAGGATATTATCATTCTCATATGCATGCAGTGTGGACTGATTGTTCAAAAATGGCAGACAACACGGTGCGCTTTAACTCATTAAACAATAGGAGGAGCCACCTCTTCAAGTGGACGGAAAGTTCATGTTTATAAGCTCTATCGCTTCGCGTCTTTCGTCGCCAGGGAAAGACGCCTAGTATAAATCAGTGACGACAAATGCCCGTTGGGCCGTCTCTCGACGTGTAAGACTCTGCTGGGGCTGGTGGAGTCTTTGGGCCTCCTTGAGCAGTTCGCATAAGCCTTGGCTGCACGGCTCCGAACGTCAGTTGTAATGTTCGATCTTGCCCCCCCCCCGTTCCCCCGCCCCCCGCCCCCCGACACCCCCCGCACCCGTCCTATTCACAGAGTGTCGAAGCGCAGTCTCTTCATCTGCCGGGTATTTACCCAGCTGCGTTTACCCCTTTGGTATTCTCCCTGTCGATTGTTAAAGAGAATTTTCGTTCAACGGCGACGCCACCAGTTTGCAGGTGACTGGCAGTGCTAGTATGTGGCACACTTCCTCGGCCACGTCTCGTTTT